>OV702290.1:611555532-612056746 GCA_916181665.1 Avena sativa | reverse complement strand
ATAGCTCATGAAAATGGGCATAAAATACGAAAACAACGAATTGTTGGTCATGCCCTCAAACATTTTTCGATGTTACGGTCGTTGTAAAGAACACCAAAACCCAAAAACTATGGGCAATAACTCATGAAAACGTCCACAAAATGCACAAAACAGCGAGTTTTTTGTCATAACTCCTAAACAATGAAATCACCCGGAAGCCCAAAACTATGAGCTATAGCTCATGAAAACAGCAATAAAAAGCAAAAATGATGGGTTTTGGTCATACCACTCAAAAACGTAAATCACCCTGGAACCCCACAACAGTGGGCAATAGCTTATGAAAACGGCCATATAACACGAAAAGAACGAGTTTTTGGTCATGGCCTCAAACATCTATCTGGTACTAACTGTCATTGTAAATCACCCTAGAACCCCAAAACTGTGGGGCAATAACTCATGAAAATGGCCATAAATCTAAAAATTACAATTTTTTGGTCATAACTCTCAAACATGTAAAACTCCCTTGGATGCAAAAACAGTGGCCTATAGCTCATGAAAACGACAATAAAACACGAAAAATACGAGTTCTTGGTCATGCCTTCAAACATGTATCGGGTCTTGAGGTCATTGTAAATTTCACCAGAACGCCAAAACCCTTGGGCAATAATTCATGAATGTGACAATAAGAAGTGAGCATGTATCAGGTATTGTGGGCCATGCAATTCCCCCTTTAACAACAAAAATGTCTGCAATAGCTCATTAATCGGGCATAAAACACGAAAATGATAAACTCCTGGTCATGTCCTCAAACATTTTTGGATATTACGGTCATGGTAAATACACCGGAACCTGAACTGTGGGCAGTAACTCATGAAAACATCCTCAAAACGCAAAAAAGGTGATTTTTTGGTCATTACTCCCAAACAATGAAATCGCCCTTGAAGCCCAAAACTATGGGGTATAGCTCATGAAAACAGCCACAAAACGCAAAAACGACGAGTTTTTGGTCATACAACTCAAAATGTAAATCACACTCGAACCCCACAACTGTGGGCAATAGCTCATGAAAATGGCCATAAAACACAAAACGACGAGTTTTTGGTCATGGCTTCAAACATCTATCAGGTCCTAATGGTCGTTGTAAGTCACCCTGGAAACCCAAATCTGTTGGGCAATAACTCATGAAAATGGTCATACACATAAAAATGACAAGTTTTTGGTCATAACTGTCAAACATGTAAAACTCCCTAGAATACAAAAACACTGGCCTATAGCTCATGAAAACGGCAATAAAACACGAAAAAGACGAGTTTTTGGTCATGCCCTCAAACATATATCAGGTCTTAAGATCATTGTAAATTCCACCAGAACGCCAAATTTATGGGCAATAATTCATGAAAAACTACAATAAGACACGAAAACGATGAGTTTTTCCACATATCTCTCAAACATGTATCGGGTATTACGGGCCATGCAAATCCCCCTATAACACCAAAAATGTGTGCAATAGCTCATGAAAATGGGCATAAAATACGAAAACAACGAATTCTTGGTCATGCCCTCAAACATTTTTCGATGTTACGATCGTTGTAAAGCACACCAAAACCCAAAAACTGTGGGCAATAACTCATGAAAACGTCCACAAAGTGCACAAAACAGCGAGTTTTTGGTCATAACTCCCAAACAATGAAATCACCCTGGAAGCCCAAAACTATGAGCTATAGCTCATGAAAACAACAATAAAAAGCAAAAATGATGGGTTTTTGGTCATACCACTCAAAAACGTAAATCACCCTGGAACCCCACAACAGTAGGCAATAGCTTATGTAAACGGCCATAGAACACGAAAACAACGAGTTTTTGGTCATGGCCTCAAACATCTATCTGGTACTAACTGTCGTTGTAAATCAACCTAGAACCCAAAACTGTGGGGAATAACTCATGAAAATGGCCATAAATGTAAAAATTACAATTTTTTGGTCATAACTCGCAAACATGTAAAACTCTCTAGAACGCAAAAAAGTGGCCTATAGCTGATGAAAAAGGCAATAAAACATGAAAAAGACGAGTTTTTGGTCATGCCCTCAAACATGTATTGGGTCTTGAGGTCATTGTAAATTTCGCTAGAAGGCCATACCTGTGGGCAATAATTCATGAAAGTGAAAATAAGACGTGAAGGTATTGTGGGCCATGCAAATCCCCCTTAACAACAAAAATTGTGCAATATCTCATTAAATCGGGCATAAAACACGAAAACGATAAACTCCTGGTCATGTCCTCAACATTTTTGGATATTACGGTCGTGGTAAATCACTCCGGAACCTAAACTGTGGGCAGTAACTCATGAAAACATCCTCAAAACGCAAAAAAGGTAATTTTTTGGTCATTACTCCCAAACAATGAAATCGCCCTTGAAGCCCAAAACTATGGGGTATGGCTCATGAAAACAGCCACAAAATGCAAAAACAACGAGTTTTTGGTCATACAACTCAAAAATGTAAATCACACTCGAACCCCACAACTGTGGGCAATAGCTCATGAAAACGGCCATAAAACACGAAACGACGAGTTTTTGGTCATGGCTTCAAGAATCTATTAGGTCCTAATGGTCGTTGTAAGTCACCCTGGAAACCCAAATCTGTTGGGCAATAACTCATGAAAATGGTCATACACATAAAAATGACAAGTTTTTGGTCATAACTGTCAAACATGTAAAACTCCCTAGAATGCAAAAACACTGGCCTATAGCTCATGAAAACGGCAATAAAACACGAAAAAGACCAGTTTTTGGTCATGCCCTCAAACATATATCAGGTCTTAAGATCATTTAAATCCACCAGAACGCCAAACTTATGGGCAATAATTCATGAAAACTACAATAAGACACGAAAACGATGAGTTTTTCCACATAACTCTCAAACATGTATCGGGTATTACGGGCCATGCAAATCCCCCTATAACACCAAAAATGTGCGCAATAGCTCATGAAAATGGGCATAAAATACGAAAACAATGAATTCTTGGTCATGCCCTCAAACATTTTTCGATGTTACGGTCGTTGTAAAGCACACCAAAACCCAAAAACTATGGGCAATAACTCATGAAAACTTCCACAAAGTGCACAAAACAGCGAGTTTTTGGTCATAACTCCCAAACAATGAAATCACCCTGGAAGCCCAAATCTATGAGCTATAGCTCATGAAAACAGCCATAAAAAGCAAAATGATGGGCTTTTGGTCATACCACTCAAAAACGTAAATCACCCTGGAACCCCACAACAGTGGGCAATAGCTTATGAAAACGGCCATAGAACACGAAAACGAGGAGTTTTTGTTCATGGCCTCAAACATCTATCTGGTACTAACTGTCATTGTAAATCACCCTAGAACCCCCAAACTGTGGGGAATAACGCATGAAAATGGCCATAAATGTAAAAATTACAATTTTTTGGTCATAACTCGCAAACATGTAAAACTCTCTAGAACGCAAAAAAGTGGCCTATAGCTCATGAAAAAGGCAATAAAACATGAAAAGGACGAGTTTTTGGTCATCCCTCAAACATGTATCGGGTCTTGAGGTCATTGTAAATTTCGCTAGAACGCCATACCTGTGGGAAATAATTGATGAAAGTGAAAATAAGACGTGAAGTTATTGTGGCCATGCAAATCCCCCTTTCACAATAATGATGTGTGCAATAGCTCATTAAATCGGGCATAAAACACGAAAACGATAAATTCCTGGTCATGCCCTCAAACATTTTTGGGTATTACGGTCGTGGTAAATCACTCCGGAACCTAAACTGTGGGCAATAACTCATGAAAACTTCCTCAAAACGGAAAAAGGTGAGTTTTTGGTCATAACTCCCAAACAATGAAATCGCCCTTGAATCCCAAAGCTATGGGGTATAGCTCATGAAAACAGCCACAAAACGCAAGATGATGAGTTTTTGGTCATACCACTCAAAAATGTAAATCACACTCGAACCCCACAACTGTGGGCAATCGCTCAAGAAAACGGCCATAAAACACGAAAACGATAAGTTTTTGGTCATGGCTTCAAACATCTATCAGGTCCTAATGGTCGTCGTAAATCACCCTGGAACTCCAAAACTATGGGGAAATGACTCATGAAAATGGCCATACACATAAAAATGACAAGTTTTTGGTCGTAACTCTCAAACATGTAAAACTCCCTAGAACGCAAAAACAGTGGCCTATAGCTCATGAAAACGGCAATAAAACTCGAAAAAGACGAGTTTTTGGTCATGCCCTCAAACATATATCGGGTCTTAAGATCATTGTAAATTGCACCAGAACGCCAAACTTATGGGCAATAATTCATGAAAACAACAATAAGACATGAAAACGATGAGTTTTTCCACATAACTCTCAAACATGTATCGGGTCTTACGGGCCATGCAAATCCCCCTTTAACACCAAAAAGGTGTGCAATAGCTCATGAAAACGGGCATAAAACACGAAAACAACAAATTCTTGGTCATGCCCTGAAACATTTTTCGATGTTACGGTCGATGTAAATCACACCGAAACCCAAAAACTATGGGCAATAACTCCTGAAAACATCCATAAAATGCACAAAACGGCGAGTTTTTTTGTCATAACTCCCAAACATTGAAATCACCCTGGAAGCCTAAAACTATGAGCTATAGCTCATGAACACAGCCATAAAAAAGCAAAAATGATGGGTTTTTGGTCATACCACTCAACAATGTAAATCGCCCTGGAAGCCCACAACAGTGGGCAATAGCTCATGAAAACGCCCATAGAACACGAAAACGACGAGTTTTTGGTCATGGCCTCAAACATCTATCTCGTACTAACTGTCGTTGTAAATCACCATAGAACCCCAAAACTGTGGGGCAATAACTCATAAAAATGGCCATAAATGTAAAAATTACAATTTTTTGGTCATAACTCTCAAACATGTAAAACTCCCTTGGACGCAAAAACAGTGGCCTATAGCTCATGAAAACGGCAATAAAACACGAAAAATACGAGTTCTTGGTCATGCCTTCAAACATGTATCGGGTCTTGAGGTCATTGTAAATTTCACCAGAACGCTAAACCTGTGGGCAATAATTCCTGAAAGTGAAAATAAGAAGTGACCATGTATCGGGTATTGTGGGCCATGTAAATCCCCCTTTAACAACAAAAATGTGTGCTATAGCTCATTAAATCGGGCATAAAACACGAAAACGATAAACTCCTGGTTATGCCCTCAAACATTTTTGGATATTACGGTCGTGGTAAATCACTCCGGAACCTAAACTGTGGGCAATAACTCATGAAAACGTCCTCAAAACACAAAAAAGGTGAGTTTTTGGTCATTACTCCCAAACAATGGAATCGCCCTTGAAGCCCAAAACTATGGGGTACAGCTCATGAAAACAGCCACAAAACGCAAAAACGACGAGTTTTTGGTCATACAACTCAAAAATGTAAATCACACTCGAACCCCACAACTGTGGGCAATAGCTCATGAAAACAGCCATAAAAGACGAAACGACGAGTTTTTGGTCATGGCTTCAAACATCTATCAGGTCCTAATGGTCGTTGTAAATCACCCTGGAAACCCAAGTCTGTTGGGCAATAACTCGTGAAAATGGCCATACACATAAAAATGACAAGTTTTTGGTCATAACTGTCAAACATGTAAAACTCCCTAGAATGCAAAAACACTGGCTTATAAGCTCATGAAAACGGCAATAAAACACGAAAAAGACGAGTTTTTGGTCATACCGTCAAACATATATCAGGTCTTAAGATCATTTAAATTCCACCAGAACGCCAAACTTATGGGCAATAATTCATGAAAACTACAATAAGACACGAAAACGATGAGTTTTTCCACATAACTCTCAAACATGTATCGGGTATTACGGGCCATGCAAATCCCCCTATAACACCAAAAATGTGTGCAATAGCTCATGAAAATGGGCATAAAATACGAAAACAACGAATTCTTGGTCATGCCCTCAAACATTTTTCGATGTTACGGTCATTGTAAAGCACACCAAAACCCATAAACTGTGGGCAATACCTCATGAAAACATCCGCAAAGTGCACAAAACAGCGAGTTTTTGGTCATAACTCCCAAACAATGAAATCACCTTGGAAGCCCAAAACTATGAGCTATAGCTCATGAAAACAGCCATAAAAAGCAAAAATGATGGGCTTTTGGTCATACCACTCAAAAACGTAAATCACCCTGGAACCCCACAACAGTGGGCAATAGCTTATGAAAACGGCCATAGAACACGAAAACGAGGAGTTTTTGGTCATGGCCTCAAACATCTATTTGGTACTAACTGTCGTTGTAAATCACCCTAGAACCCCAAAACTGTGGGGAATAACTCATGAAAATGGCCATAAATGTAAAAATTACAATTTTTTGGTCATTACTCGCAAACATGTAAAACTCTCTAGAACGCAAAAAAGTGGCCTATAGCTCATGAAAAAGGCAATAAAACATGAAAAAGACGAGTTTTTGGTCATGCCCTCAAACATGTATCGGGTCATGAGGTCATTGTAAATTTCGCTAGAACAGCATACCTGTGGGCAATAATTCATGAAAGTGAAAATAAGACGTGAAGGTATTGTGGCCATGCAAATCCCCCTTTAACAACAACAATGTGTGCAATAGCTCATTAAATCGGGCATAAAACACGAAAACGATAAATTCCTGGTCATGCCCTCAAACATTTTTTGGGTATTACGGTCGTGGTAAATCACTCCGGAACCTAAACTGTGGGCAATAACTCATGAAAACGTCCTCAAAATGCAAAAAGGTGAGTTTTTGGTCATAACTCCCAAACAATGAAATCGCCCTTGAATCCAAAGCTATGGGGTATAGCTCATGAAAACAGCCACAAAACGCAAGATGATGAGTTTTTGGTCATACCACTCAAAAATGTAAATCACACTCGAACCCCACAACTATGGGCAATCGCTCAAGAAAACGGCCATAAAACACGAAAACGACGAGTTTTTGGTCATGGCTTCAAACATCTATCAGGTCCTAATGGTCGTTGTAAATCACCCTAGAACTCCAAAACTATGGGGAAATAACTCATGAAAATGGCCATACACATAAAAATGACAAGTTTTTGGTTATAACTCTCAAACATGTAAAACTCCCTAGAACGCAAAAACAGTGGCCTATAGCTCATGAAAACGGCAATAAAAACACGAAAAAGACGAGTTTTTGGTCATGCCCTCAAACATATATCGGGTCTTAAGATCATTGTAAATTGCACCAGAACACCAAACTTATGGGCAATAATTCATGAAAACAACAATAAGACATGAAAACGATGAGTTTTTCCACATAACTCTCAAACATGTATCGGGTCTTACGGGCCATGCAAATCCCCCTTTAACACCAAAAAGGTGTGCAATAGCTCATGAAAACGGGTATAAAACACGAAAAACAACAAATTCTTGGTCATGCCCTCAAACATTTTTCGATGTTACGGTCGTTGTAAATCACACCGAAACCCAAAAACTATGGGCAATAACTCATGAAAACGTCCATAAAATGCACAAAACGGCGAGTTTTTTGTCATAACTCCCAAACATTGAAATCACCCTGCAAGCCTAAAACTATGAGCTATAGCTCATGAAAACAACCATAAAAAGCAAAAATGATGGGTTTTTGGTCATACCACTCAAAAATGTAAATCGCCCTGGAACCCCACAACAGTGGGCAATAGCTCATGAAAACGGCCATAGAACACGAAAACGACGAGTTTTTGGTCATGCCTCAAACAACTATCTCGTACTAACTGTCGTTGTAAATCACCCTAGAACCCCAAAACTGTGGGGCAATAACTCATGAAAATGGCCATAAATGTAAAAATTACAATTTTTTGGTCATAACTCTCAAACATGTAAAACTCCCTTGGACGCAAAAACAGTGGCCTATAGCTCATGAAAACGGCAATAAAACACGAAAAATACGAGTTCTTGGTCATGCCTTCAAACATGTATCGGGTCTTGAGGTCATTGTAAATTTAACCAGAATGCCAAACCTGTGGGCAATAATTCATGAAAGTGAAAATAAGAAGTGAGCATGTATCGGGTATTGTGGGCCATGCAAATCAACCTTTAACAACAAAAATGTGTGCAATAGCTCATTAAATCGGGCATAAAACATGAAAACGATAAACTCCTGGTCATGCCCTCAAATATTTTTGGATATTATGGTCGTGGTAAATCACTCCGGAACCTAAACTATGGGCAATAACTCATGGAAACGTCCTCAAAACACAAAAAAGGTGAGTTTTTGGTCATTACTCCCAAAAAATGAAATCGCCCTTGAAGCCCAAAACTATGGGGTATAGCTCATGAAAACAGCCACAAAACGCAAAAACGACGAGTTTTTGGTCATACAACTCAAAAATGTAAATCACACTCGAACCCCACAACTATGGGCAATAGCTCAAGAAAAACGGCCATAAAACACGAAACGACGAGTTTTTGGTCATGGCTTTCAAACATCTATCAGGTCCTAATGGTCGTTGTAAATCACCCTGGAAACCCAAGTCTGTTGGGCAATAACTCGTGAAAATGGCCATACACATAAAAATGACAAGTTTTTGGTCATAACTGTCAAACATGTAAACGGCAATAAAACACGAAAAAGACGAGTTTTTGGACATGCCCTCAAAGATATATCAGGTCTTAAGATCATTGTAAATTCCACCAGAACGCCATATTTATGGGCAATAATTCATGAAAACTACAATAAGACACGAAAACGATGAGTTTTTCCACATAACTCTCAAACATGTATCGGGTATTACGGGCCATGCAAATCCCCCTATAACACCAAAAATGTGTGCAATACCTCATGAAAATGGGCATAAAATACGAAAACAACGAATTCTTGGTCATGCCCTCAAACATTTTTCGATGTTACGGTTGATGTAAAGCCACACCAAAACCCAAAAACTATGGGCAATAACTCATGAAAACGTCGACAAAATGCACAAAACAGCGAGTTTTTGGTCATGACTCCCAAACAATGAAATCACCCTGGAAGCCCAAAACTATGAGCTATAGCTCATGAAAACAGCCATAAAAAGCAAAAATAATGGGTTTTTGGTCATACCACTCAAAAACGTAAATCACCCTGGAACCCCACAACAGTGGGCAATACCTTATGAAAACGGCCATAGAACACGAAAACGACGAGTTTTTGGTCATGGCCTCAAACATCTATCTAGTACTAACTGTCGTTGTAAATCACCCTAGAACCCCAAAACTGTGGGGCAATAACTCATGAAAATGGCCATAAATGTAAAAAATTACAATTTTTTGGTCATAACTCTCAAACATGTAAAACTCTCTAGAACGCAAAAAAGTGGCCTATAGCTCATGAAAAAGGCAATAAAACATGAAAAAGACGAGTTTTTGGTCATGCCCTCAAACATGTATCGGGTCTTGAGGTCATTGTAAATTTCGCTAGAACGCCATACCTGTGGGCAATAATTCATGAAAGTGAAAATAAGACGTGAAGGTATTGTGGGCCATGCAAATCCCCCTTTAACAACAATAATGTGTGCAATAGCTCATTATATCGGGCATAAAACATGAAAACGATAAATTCCTGGTCATGCCCTCAAACATTTTTGGGTATTACGGTCGTGGTAAATCACTCCGGAACCTAAACTGTGGGAAATAACTCATGAAAACGTCCTCAAAACGCAAAAAGGTGAGTTTTTGGTCATAACTCCCAAACAATGAAATCGCCCTTGAATCCTAAAGCTATGGGGTATAGCTCATGAAAACAGCCACAAAACGCAAAATGATGAGTTTTTGGTCATACCACTCAAAAATGTAAATCACACTCGAACCCCACAACTGTGGGCAATCGCTCAAGAAAACGGCCATAAAACACGAAAACGACGAGTTTTTGGTCATGGCTTCAAACATCTACCAGGTCCTAATGGTCGTTGTAAATCACCCTTGAACTCCAAAACTATGGGGAAATAACTCATGAAAATGGCCATACACATAAAAATGACAAGTTTTCGGTCATAACTCTCAAACATGTAAAACTCCCTAGAACGCTTAAACAGTGGCCTATAGATCATGAAAACGACAATAAAACACGAAAAAGACGAGTTTTTGGTCATGCCCTCAAACATATATCGGGTCTTAAGATCATTGTAAATTGCACCAGAACGCCAAACTTATGGGCAATAATTCATGAAAACAACAATAAGACATGAAAACGATGAGTTTTTCCACATAACTCTGAAACATGTATCGGGTCTTACGGGCCATGCAAATCCCCCTTTAACACCAAAAAGGTGTGCAATAGCTCATGAAAACGGTATAAAACACGAAAACAACAAATTCTTGGTCATGCCCTCAAACATTTTTCGATGTTACGGTCGTTGTAAATCACACCGAAACCCAAAAACTATGGGCAATAACTCATGAAAACGTCCATAAAATGCACAAAACGGCGAGTTTTTTGTCATAACTCCCAAACATTGAAATCACCCTGCAAGCCTAAAACTATGAGCTATAGCTCATGAAAACAACCATAAAAAGCAAAAATGATGGGTTTTTGGTCATACCACTCAAAAATGTAAATCGCCCTGGAACCCCACAACAGTGGGCAATAGCTCATGAAAACGGCCATAGAACACGAAAACGACGAGTTTTTGGTCATGGCCTCAAACAACTATCTCGTACTAACTGTCGTTGTAAATCACCCTAGAACCCCAAAACTGTGGGGCAATAACTCATGAAAATGGCCATAAATGTAAAAATTACAATTTTTTGGTCATAACTCTCAAACATGTAAAACTCCCTTGGACGCAAAAACAGTGGCCTATAGCTCATGAAAACGGCAATAAAACACAAAAATACGAGTTCTTGGTCATGCCTTCAAACATGTATCGGGTCTTGAGGTCATTGTAAATTTAACCAGAATGCCAAACCTGTGGGCAATAATTCATGAAAGTGAAAATAAGAAGTGAGCATGTATCGGGTATTGTGGGCCATGCAAATCAACCTTTAACAACAAAAATGTGTGCAATAGCTCATTAAATCGGGCATAAAACATGAAAACGATAAACTCCTGGTCATGCCCTCAAATATTTTTGGATATTATGGTCGTGGTAAATCACTCCGGAACCTAAACTATGGGCAATAACTCATGGAAACGTCCTCAAAACACAAAAAAGGTGAGTTTTTGGTCATTACTCCCAAAAAATGAAATCGCCCTTGAAGCCCAAAACTATGGGGTATAGCTCATGAAAACAGCCACAAAACGCAAAAACGACGAGTTTTTGGTCATACAACTCAAAAATGTAAATCACACTCGAACCCCACAACTATGGGCAATAGCTCAAGAAAACGGCCATAAAACACGAAACGACGAGTTTTTGGTCATGGCTTCAAACATCTATCAGGTCCTAATGGTCGTTGTAAATCACCCTGGAAACCCAAGTCTGTTGGGCAATAACTCGTGAAAATGGCCATACACATAAAAATGACAAGTTTTTGGTCTTAACTGTCAAACATGTAAACGGCAATAAAACACGAAAAAGACGAGTTTTTGGACATGCCCTCAAAGATATATCAGGTCTTAAGATCATTGTAAATTCCACCAGAACGCCATATTTATGGGCAATAATTCATGAAAACTACAATAAGACACGAAAACGATGAGTTTTTCCACATAACTCTCAAACATGTATCGGGTATTACGGGCCATGCAAATCCCCCTATAACACCAAAAATGTGTGCAATACCTCATGAAAATGGGCATAAAATACGAAAACAACGAATTCTTGGTCATGCCCTCAAACATTTTTCGATGTTACGGTTGATGTAAAGCACACCAAAACCCAAAAACTATGGGCAATAACTCATGAAAACGTCCACAAAATGCACAAAACAGCGAGTTTTTGGTCATGACTCCCAAACAATGAAATCACCCTGGAAGCCCAAAACTATGAGCTATAGCTCATGAAAACAGCCATAAAAAGCAAAAATGATGGGTTTTTGGTCATACCACTCAAAAACGTAAATCACCCTGGAACCCCACAACAGTGGGCAATACCTTATGAAAACGGCCATAGAACACGAAAACGACGAGTTTTTGGTCATGGCCTCAAACATCTATCTAGTACTAACTGTCGTTGTAAATCACCTAGAACCCCAAAACTGTGGGGCAATAACTCATGAAAATGGCCATAAATGTAAAAATTACAATTTTTTGGTCATAACTCTCAAACATGTAAAACTCTCTAGAACGCAAAAAAGTGGCCTATAGCTCATGAAAAAGGCAATAAAACATGAAAAAGACGAGTTTTTGGTCATGCCCTCAAACATGTATCGGGTCTTGAGGTCATTGTAAATTTCGCTAGAACGCCATACCTGTGGGCAATAATTCATGAAAGTGAAAATAAGACGTGAAGGTATTGTGGGCCATGCAAATCCCCCTTTAACAACAATAATGTGTGCAATAGCTCATTATATCGGGCATAAAAACATGAAAACGATAAATTCCTGGTCATGCCCTCAAACATTTTTGGGTATTACGGTCGTGGTAAATCACTCCGGAACCTAAACTGTGGAAATAACTCATGAAAACGTCCTCAAAAACGCAAAAAGGTGAGTTTTTGGTCATAACTCCCAAACAATGAAATCGCCCTTGAATCCTAAAGCTATGGGGTATAGCTCATGAAAACAGCCACAAAACGCAAAATGATGAGTTTTTGGTCATACCACTCAAAAATGTAAATCACACTCGAACCCCACAACTGTGGGCAATCGCTCAAGAAAACGGCCATAAAACACGAAAACGACGAGTTTTTGGTCATGGCTTCAAACATCTACCAGGTCCTAATGGTCGTTGTAAATCACCCTTGAACTCCAAAACTATGGGGAAATAACTCATGAAAATGGCCATACACATAAAAATGACAAGTTTTCGGTCATAACTCTCAAACATGTAAAACTCCCTAGAACGCTTAAACAGTGGCCTATAGATCATGAAAACGACATAAAACACGAAAAAGACGAGTTTTTGGTCATGCCCTCAAACATATATCGGGTCTTAAGATCATTGTAAATTGCACCAGAACGCCAAACTTATGGGCAATAATTCATGAAAACAACAATAAGACATGAAAACGATGAGTTTTTCCACATAACTCTGAAACATGTATCGGGTCTTACGGGCCATGCAAATCCCCCTTTAACACCAAAAAGGTGTGCAATAGCTCATGAAAACGGCATAAAACACGAAAACAACAAATTCTTGGTCATGCCCTCAAACATTTTTCGATGTTACGGTCGTTGTGAACCACAACGAAACCCAAAAACTATGGGGAATAACTCATGAAAACGTCCATAAAATGCACAAAACGGCGAGTTTTTTGTCATAACTCCCAAACATTGAAATCACCCTGGAAGCCTAAAACTATGAGCTATAGCTCATGAACACAGCCATAAAAAGCAAAAATGATGGGTTTTTGGTCATACCACTCAAAAATGTAAATCGCCCTGGAACCCCACAACAGTGGGCAATACCTCATGAAAACGGCCATAGAACACGAAAACGACGAGTTTTTGGTCATGGCCTCAAACATCTATCTCGTACTAACTGTCATTGTAAATCACCCTAGAACCCCAAAACTGTGGGGCAATTACTCATGAAAATGGCCATAAATGTAAAAATTACAATTTTTTGGTCATAACTCTCAAACATGTAAAACTCCCTTGGACGCAAAAACAGTAGCCTATAGCTCATGAAAACGGCAATAAAACACGAAAAGTACGAGTTCTTGGTCATGCCTTCAAACATGTATCGGGTCTTGAGGTCATTGTAAATTTCACCAGAACGCCAAACCTGTGGGCAATAATTCATGAAAGTGAAAATAAGACGTGAGCATGTATCGGGTATTGTGGGCCATGCAAATCCCCCTTTAACAACAAAAAATGTGTGCAATAGCTAATTAAATCGGGCATAAATCACGAAAACGATAAACTCCTGGTCATGCCCTCAAACATTTTTGGGTATTACGGTCGTGGTAAATCACTCCGGAACATAAACTGTGGGCAATAACTCATGAAAGCGTCCTCCAAACGCAAAGAAGGTGAATTTTTGTCATTACTCTCAAACAATGAAATCAACCTTGAAGCCCAAAACTATGGGGTATAGCTCATGAAAACAGCCACAAAACGCAAAAACGACGAGTTTTTGGTCATACAACTCAAAAATGTAAATCACACTCGAACCCCACAGTTGTGGGCTATAGCTCATGAAAACGGCCATAAAACACGAAAACGACGAGTTTTCGGTCATGGCTTCAAACATCTATCAGGTCCTAATGGTCGTTGTAAATCACCCTAGGAACCCAAATCTATTGGGCAATAACTCTTGAAAATGGCCATACACATAAAAATGACAAGTTTTTGGTCATAACTGTCAAACATGTAAAACTCCCTAGAAGGCAAAAATAGTGGCCTATAGCTCATGAAAACGACAATAAAACACGAAAAAGACGAGTTTTTGGTCATGCCCTCAAACATATATCAGGTCTTAAGATCATTGTAAATTCCACCAGAACGCCAAACTTATGGGCAATAATTCATGAAAACTACAATAAGACACGAAAACGATGAGTTTTTCCACATAACTCTCAAACATGTATCAGGTCTTACGGGCCATGCAAATCCCCCTTTAACACCAAAAATGTGTGCAATAGCTCATGAAAATGGGCATAAAACACAAAAAAGACGAGTTTTTGGTCATAACTCTCAAACATGTAAAATTCCCTAGAACGCAAAAAACAGTGGCCTATAGCTCATGAAAACGGCAATAAAACACGAAAAAGACGAGTTTTTGGTCATGCCCTCAAACATATATCGGGATCTTAAGATCATCGTAAATTGCACCAGAACGCCAAACTTATGGGAAATAATTCATGAAAACAACAATAAGACATGAAAACGATGAGTTTTTCCACATAACTCTCAAACATGTATCGGGTCTTACGGGCCATGCAAATCCCCCTTTAACACCAAAAAGGTGTGCAATAGCTCATGAAAACGGGTATAAAACACGAAAACAACAAATTCTTGGTCATGCCCTCAAACATTTTTCGATGTTATGGTCGTTGTAAACCACACCGAAACCCAAAAACTATGGGGAATAACTCATGAAAACGTCCATAAAATGCACAAAACGGCGAGTTTTTTTGTCATAACTCCCAAACATTGAAATCACCCTGGAAGCCTAAAACTATGAGCTATAGCTCATGAACACAGCCATAAAAAGCAAAATGATGGGTTTTTGGTCATACCACTCAAAAATGTAAATCGCCCTGGAACCCCACAACAGTGGGCAATACCTCATGAAAACGGCCATAGAACACGAAAACGACGAGTTTTTGGTCATGGCCTCAAACATCTATCTCGTACTAACTGTCATTGTAAATCACCCTAGAACCCCAAAACTGTGGGGCAATTACTCATGAAAATGGCCATAAATGTAAAAATTACAATTTTTTGGTCATAACTCTCAAACATGTAAAACTCCCTTGGACGCAAAAACAGTAGCCTATAGCTCATGAAAACGGCAATAAAACACGAAAAGGACGAGTTCTTGGTCATGCCTTCAAACATGTATCGGGTCTTGAGGTCATTGTAAATTTCACCAGAACGCCAAACCTGTGGGCAATAATTCATGAAAGTGAAAATAAAACGTGAGCATGTATCGGGTATTGTGGGCCATGCAAACCCCCCTTTAACAACAAAAATGCGTGCAATAGCTAATTAAATCGGGCATAAAACACGAAAACGATAAACTCCTGGTCATGCCCTCAAACATTTTTGGGTATTACGGTCGTGGTAAATCACTCCGGAACATAAACTGTGGGCAATAACTCATGAAAGCGTCCTCCAAACGCAAAGAAGGTGAATTTTTGTCATTACTCTCAAACAATGAAATCAACCTTGAAGCCCAAAACTATGGGGTATAGCTCATGAAAACAGCCGCAAAACACAAAAACGACGAGTTTTTGGTCATACAACTCAAAAATGTAAATCACACTCGAACCCCACAGTTGTGGGCTATAGCTCATGAAAACGGCCATAAAACACGAAAACGACGAGTTTTTGGTCATGGCTTCAAACATCTATGAGGTCCTAATGGTCGTTGTAAATCACCCTAGGAACCCAAATCTGTTGGGCAATAACTCATGAAAATGGCCATACACATAAAAATGACAAGTTTTTGGTCATAACTGTCAAACATGTAAAACTCCCTAGAAGGCAAAAACAGTGGCCTATAGCTCATGAAAACGACAATAAAACACGAAAAAGACGAGTTTTTGGTCATGCCCTCAAACATATATCAGGTCTTAAGATCATTGTAAATTCCACCAGAACGCCAAACTTATGGGCAATAATTCATGAAAACTACAATAAGACACGAAAACGATGAGTTTTTCCACATAACTCTCAAACATGTATCAGGTCTTACGGGCCATGCAAATCCCCCTTTAACACCAAAAATGTGTGCAATAGCTCATGAAAATGGGCATAAAACACGAAAAAGACGAGTTTTTGGTCATAACTCTCAAACATGTAAAATTCCCTAGAACGCAAAAACAGTGGCCTATAGCTCATGAAAACGGCAATAAAACACGAAAAAGTCGAGTTTTTGGTCATGCCCTCAAACATATATCGGGATCTTAAGATCATTGTAAATTGCACCAGAACGCCAAACTTATGGGCAATAATTCATGAAAACAACAATAAGACATGAAAACGATGAGTTTTTCCACATAACTCTCAAACATGTATCGGGTCTTACGGGCCATGCAAATCCCCCTTTAACACCAAAAAGGTGTGCAATAGCTCATGAAAACGGGCATAAAACACGAAAACAACAAATTCTTGGTCATGCCCTCAAACATTTTTCGATGTTACGGTCGTTGTAAACCACACCGAAACCCAAAAACTATGGGGAATAACTCATGAAAACGTCCATAAAATGCACAAAACGGCGAGTTTTTTTGTCATAACTCCAAAACATTGAAATCACCCTGGAAGCCTAAAACTATGAGCTATAGCTCATGAACACAGCCATAAAAAGCAAAAATGATGGGTTTTTGGTCATACCACTCAAAAATGTAAATCGCCCTGGAACCCCACAACAGTGGGCAATACCTCATGAAAACGGCCATAGAACACGAAAACGACGAGTTTTTTGTCATGGCCTCAAACATCTATCTCGTACTAACTGTCGTTGTAAATCACCCTAGAACCCCAAAACTGTGGGGCAATAACTCATGAAAATGGCCATAAATGTAAAAATTACAATTTTTTTGTCATAACTCTCAAACATGTAAAACTCCCTTGGACGCAAAAATAGTAGCCTATAGCTCATGAAAACGGCAATAAAACACGAAAAAGACGAGTTCTTGGTCATGCCTTCAAACATGTATCGGGTCTTGAGGTCATTGTAAATTTCACCACAACGCCAAACCTGTGGGCAATAATTCATGAAAGTGAAAATAAGACGTGAGCATGTATCGGGTATTGTGGTCCATGCAAATCCCCCTTTAACAACAAAAATGTGTGCAGTAGCTCATTAAATCGGGCATAAAACACGAAAACGATAAACTCCTGGTCATGCCCTCAAACATTTTTGGGTATGACGGTCGTGGTAAATCACTCCGGAACATAAACTGTGGGCAATAACTCATGAAAGCGTCCTCCAAACGCAAAGAAGGTGAGTTTTTTGTCATTACTCTCAAACAATGAAATCGCCCTTGAAGCCCAAAACTATGGGGTATAGCTCATGAAAACAGCCACAAAACGCAAAAACGACGAGTTTTTGGTCATACAACTCAAAAATGTAAATCACACTCGAACCCCACAGTTGTGGGCAATAGCTCATGAAAACGGCCATAAAACACGAAAACGACGAGTTTTTGGTCATGGCTTCAAACATCTATCAGGTCCTAATGGTCGTTGTACATCACCCTAGAAACTCAAATCTGTTGGGCAATAACTCATGAAAATGGCCATACACATAAAAATGACAAGTTTTTGGTCATAACTGTCAAACATGTAAAACTCCCTAGAAGGCAAAAACAGTGGTCTATAGCTCATGAAAACGGCAATAAAACACGAAAAAGACGAGTTTTTGGTCATGCCCTCAAACATATATCAGTCTTAAGATCATTGTAAATTCCACCAGAACGCCAAACTTATGGGCAATAATTCATGAAAACTACAATAAGACACGAAAACGATGAGTTTTTCCACATAACTCTCAAACATGTATCATGTTTTATGGGCCATGCAAATCCCCCTTTAACACCAAAAATGTGTGCAATAGCTCATGAAAATGGGCATAAAACACGAAAAAGACGAGTTTTTGGTCATAACTCTCAAACAAGTAAAACTCCCTAGAACGCAAAAAACAGTGGCCTATAGCTCATGAAAACGTCAATAAAACACGAAAAAGACGAGTTTTTGGTCATGCCCTCAAACATATATCGGGTCTTAAGATCATTGTAAATTGCACCAGAATGCCAAACTTATGGGCAATAATTCATGAAAACAACAATAAGAGATGAAAACGATGAGTTTTGCCACATAACTCGCAAACATGTATCGGGTCTTACGGGCCATGCAAATCCCCATTTAACACCAAAAATGTGTGCAATAGCTCAAGAAAACGGGCATAAAACACGAAAACAACGAATTCTTGGTCATGCCCTCAAACATTTTTCGATGTTACAGTCATTGTAAATCACACCAAAACCCAAAAACTATGGGCAATAACTCGTGAAAACGTCCACAAAATGCACAAAACGGCGAGTTTTTGGTCATAACTCCCAAACAATGAAATCACCCTAGAAGCCCAAAACCATGAGCTATAGCTCATGAAAACAGCCATAAAAAGCAAAAATGATGGGTTTTCGGTCATACCACTAAAAAAGGTAAATCACCCTGGAACCCCACAACGGTGGGCAATAGCTCATAAAACCGGCCATAGAACACGAAAACGATGAGTTTTTGGTCATGGCCTCAAACATCTATCTCGTACTAACTGTCGTTGTAAATCACCATAGAACCCCAAAACTGTGGGGCAATAACTCATGAAAATGGCCATAAATGTAAAAATTACAATTTTTTGGTCATAACTCTCAAACATGTAAAACTCCCTTGGACGTAAAAACAGTGGCCTATAGCTCATGAAAACGGCAATAAAACACGAAAAATACGTGTTCTTGGTCATGCCTTCAAACATGTATCGGGTCTTGAGGTCATTGTAAATTTCACCGGAACGCCAAACCCTTGGGCAATAATTCATGAAAGTGAAAATAAGAAGTGAGCATGTATCGGGTATTGTGGGCCATGCAATTCCCCCTTTAACAACAAAAATGTCTGCAATAGCTCATTAAATCGGGCATAAAACACGAAAACGATAAACTCCTGGTCATGCCCTCAAACATTTTTGGATATTACGGTCGTGGTAAATCACTCCGGAACCTAAACTGTGGGCAATAACTCATGGAAACGTCCTCAAAACACAAAAAAGGTGAGGTTTTGGTCATTAGTCCCAAAAAATGAAATCGCCCTTGAAGCCCAAAACTATGGGGTATAGCTCATGAAAACAGCCACAAAACGCAAAAATGACGAGTTTTTGGTCATACAACTCAAAAATGTAAATCACACTCGAACCCCACAACTATGGGCAATTGCTCATGAAAACGGCCATAAAACACGAAACGACGAGTTTTTGGTCATGGCTTCAAACATCTATCAGGTCCTAATGGTCGTTGTAAATCACCCTGGAAACCCAAGTCTGTTGGGCAATAACTCGTGAAATGGCCATACACATAAAAATGACAAGTTTTTGGTCATAACTGTCAAACATGTAAAACTCCCTGGAATGCAAAAACACTGGCCTATAGCTCATGAAAACGGCAATAAAACACGAAAAAGACGAGTTTTTGGACATGCCCTCAAACATATATCAGGTCTTAAGATCATTGTAAATTCCACCAGAACGCCAAATTTATGGGCAATAATTCATGAAAACTACAATAAGACACGAAAATGATGAGTTTTTCCACATAACTCTCAAACATGTATCGGGTATTACGGCCATGCAAATCCCCCTATAACACCAAAAATGTGTGCAATACCTCATGAAAATGGGCATAAAATATGAAAACAAGGAATTCTTGGTCATGCCCTCAAACATTTTTCGATGTTACGGTCGTTGTAAAGCACACCAAAACCCAAAAACTATGGGCAATAACTCATGAAAACGTCCACAAAATGCACAAAACAGCGAGTTTTTGGTCATAACTCCCAAACAATGAAATCACCCTGGAAGCCCAAAACTATGAGCTATAGCTCATGAAAACAGCCATAAAAAGAAAAAATGATGGGTTTTTGGTCATACCACTCAAAAAAGTAAATCACCCTGGAACCCCACAACAGAGGGCAATAGCTTATGAAAACGGCCATAGAACACGAAAACGACGAGTTTTTGGTCATGGCCTCAAACATCTATCTGGTACTAACTGTCGTTGTAAATCACCCTAGAACCCCAAAACTGTGGGGCAATAACTCATGAAAATGGCCATAAATGTAAAAATTACAATTTTTTGGTCATAACTCTCAAACATGTAAAACTCTCTAGAACGCAAAAAAGTGGCCTATAGCTCATGAAAAAGGCAATAAAACATGAAAAAGACGAGTTTTTGGTCATGCCCTCAAACATGTATCGGGTCTTGAGGTCATTGTAAATTTCGCTAGAACGCCATACCTGTGGGCAATAATTCATGAAAGTGAAAATAGGACCTGAAGGTATTGTGGGCCATTCAAATCCCCCTTTAACAACAATAATGTGTGCAATAGCTCATTAAATCGGGCATAAAACACGAAAACGATAAATTCCTGGTCATGCCCTCAAACATTTTTTGGTATTACGGTCGTGGTAAATCACTCCGGAACCTAAACTGTGGGAAATAACTCATGAAAACATCCTCAAAACGCAAAAAGTGGAGTTTTTGGTCATAACTCCCAACAATGAAATCGCCCTTGAATCCCAAAGCTATGGGGTATAGCTCATGAAAACATCCACAAAACGCAAAATGATGAGTTTTTGGTCATACCACTCAAAAATGTAAATCACACTCGAACCCACAAGTGTGGGCAATCGCTCAAGAAAACGGCCATAAAACACGAAAACGACAAGTTTTTGGTCATGGCTTCAAACATCTATCAGGTCCTAATGGTCGTTGTAAATCACCCTTGAACTCCAAAACTATGGGGAAATAACTCATGAAAAAGGCCATACACATAAAAATGACAAGTTTTCGGTCATAACTCTCAAACATGTAAAACTCCCTAGAACGCAAAAACAGTGGCCTATAGCATGAAAACGGCAATAAAACACGAAAAGACGAGTTTTTGGTCATGCCCTCAAACATATATCGGGTCTTAAGATCATTGTAAATTGCAACAGAACGCCAAACTTATGGGCAATAATTCATGAAAACAACAATAAGACATGAAAACGATGAGTTTTTCCATATAACTCTGAAACATGTATCGGGTCTTACGGGCCATGAAAACGGGCATAAAACACGAAAACAACAAATTCTTGGTCATGCCCTCAAACATTTTTCGATGTTACGGTCGTTGTAAACCACACCGAAACCCAAAAATTATGGGGAATAACTCATGAAAACGTCCATAAAATGCACAAAACGGCGAGTTTTTTGTCATAACTCCCAAACATTGAAATCACCCTGGAAGCCTAAAACTATGAGCTATAGCTCATGAACATAGCCATAAAAAGCAAAAATGATGGGTTTTTGGTCATACCACTCAAAAATGTAAATCGCCCTGGAACCCCACAACAGTGGGCAATACCTCATGAAAACGGCCATAGAACACGAAAACGACGAGTTTTTGGTCATGGCCTCAAACATCTATCTCATACTAACTGTCGTTGTAAATCACCCTAGAACCCCAAAACTGTGGGGCAATAACTCATGAAAATGGCCATAAATGTAAAAATTACAATTTTTTGGTCATAACTCTCAAACATGTAAAACTCCCTTGAACGTAAAAACAATGGCCTATAGCTCATGAAAACGGCAATAAAACACGAAAAAGACGAGTTTTTGGTCATGCCCTCAAACATATATCGGGTCTTAAGATCATTGTAAATTGCACCAGAACGCCAAACTTATGGGCAATAATTCATGAAAACAACAATAAGACATGAAAACGATGAGTTTTTCCACATAACTCGCAAACATGTATCGGGTCTTACGGGCCATGCAAATCCCCCTTTAACACCAAAAAGGTGTGCAATAGCTCATGAAAACGGGCATAAAACACGAAAACAACGAATTCTTGGTCATGCCCTCAAACATTTTTCGATGTTACAGTCGTTGTAAATCACACCGAAACCCAAAAACTATGGGCAATAACTCGTGAAAACGTCCACAAAATGCACAAAACGGCGAGTTTTTGGTCATAACTCCCAAACAATGAAATCACCCTAGAAGCCCAAAACCATGAGCTATAACTCATGAAAACAGCCATAAAAAGCAAAAATGATGGGTTTTCGGTCATACCGCAAAAAAAGGTAAATCACCCTGGAACCCCACAACGGTGGGCAATAGCTCATGAAACCGGCCATAGAACACGAAAACGACGAGTTTTTGGTCATGGCCTCAAACATCTATCTCGTACTAACTGTCGTTCTAAATCACCCTAGAACCCCAAAATTGTGGGGCAATAACTCATGAAAATGGCCATAAATGTAAAAATTACAATATTTTGGTCATAAATCTCAAACATGTAAAACTTCCTTGGACGCAAAAACAGTGGCCTATAGCTCATGAAAACGCCAATAAAACATGAAAAAGACGAGTTGTTGGTCATGCCCTCAAACATGTATCGAGTCTTGAGGTCATTGTAAATTTCACCAGAATGCCAAACCTGTGGGAAATAATTCATGTGAAAATAAGACGTGAGAATGTATCGGGTATTGTGGGCCATGCAAATCCCCCTTTAACAATAAAAATGTGTGCTATAGCTCATTAAATCGGGCATAAAACACGAAAACGATAAACTCCTGGTCATGCCCTCAAATCACTCCGGAACCTAAACTGTGGGAAATAACTCATGAAAACATCCTCAAAACGCAAAAAGTGGAGTTTTTGGTCATAACTCCCAAACAATGAAATCGCCCTTGAATCCCAAAGCTATGGGGTATAGCTCATGAAAACATCCACAAAACGCAAAATGATGAGTTTTTGGTCATACCACTCAAAAATGTAAATCACACTCGAACCCCACAAGTGTGGGCAATCGCTCAAGAAAACGGCCATAAAACACGAAAACGACAAGTTTTTGGTCATGGCTTCAAACATCTATCAGGTCCTAATGGTCGTTGTAAATCACCCTTGAACTCCAAAACTATGGGGAAATAACTCATGAAAAAGGCCATACACATAAAAATGACAAGTTTTCGGTCATAACTCTCAAACATGTAAAACTCCCTAGAACGCAAAAACAGTGGCCTATAGCATGAAAACGGCAATAAAACACGAAAAAGACGAGTTTTTGGTCATGCCCTCAAACATATATCGGGTCTTAAGATCATTGTAAATTGCAACAGAACGCCAAACTTATGGGCAATAATTCATGAAAACAACAATAAGACATGAAAACGATGAGTTTTTCCATATAACTCTGAAACATGTATCGGGTCTTACGGGCCATGAAAACGGGCATAAAACACGAAAACAACAAATTCTTGGTCATGCCCTCAAACATTTTTCGATGTTACGGTCGTTGTAAACCACACCGAAACCCAAAAATTATGGGGAATAACTCATGAAAACGTCCATAAAATGCACAAAACGGCGAGTTTTTTGTCATAACTCCCAAAAATTGAAATCACCCTGGAAGCCTAAAACTATGAGCTATAGCTCATGAACATAGCCATAAAAAGCAAAAATGATGGGTTTTTGGTCATACCACTCAAAAATGTAAATCGCCCTGGAACCCCACAACAGTGGGCAATACCTCATGAAAACGGCCATAGAACACGAAAACGACGAGTTTTTGGTCATGGCCTCAAACATCTATCTCATACTAACTGTCGTTGTAAATCACCCTAGAACCCCAAAACTGTGGGGCAATAACTCATGAAAATGGCCATAAATGTAAAAATTACAATTTTTTGGTCATAACTCTCAAACATGTAAAACTCCCTTGAACGTAAAAACAATGGCCTATAGCTCATGAAAACGGCAATAAAACACGAAAAAGACGAGTTTTTGGTCATGCCCTCAAACATATATCGGGTCTTAAGATCATTGTAAATTGCACCAGAACGCCAAACTTATGGGCAATAATTCATGAAAACAACAATAAGACATGAAAACGATGAGTTTTTCCACATAACTCGCAAACATGTATCGGGTCTTACGGGCCATGCAAATCCCCCTTTAACACCAAAAAGGTGTGCAATAGCTCATGAAAACGGGCATAAAACACGAAAACAACGAATTCTTGGTCATGCCCTCAAACATTTTTCGATGTTACAATCGTTGTAAATCACACCGAAACCCAAAAACTATGGGCAATAACTCGTGAAAACGTCCACAAAATGCACAAAACGGCGAGTTTTTGGTCATAACTCCCAAACAATGAAATCACCCTAGAAGCCCAAAACCATGAGCTATAACTCATGAAAACAGCCATAAAAAGCAAAAATGATGGGTTTTCGGTCATACCGCAAAAAAAGGTAAATCACCCTGGAACCCCACAACGGTGGGCAATAGCTCATGAAACCGGCCATAGAACACGAAAACGACGAGTTTTTGGTCATGGCCTCAAACATCTATCTCGTACTAACTGTCGTTCTAAATCACCCTAGAACCCCAAAATTGTGGGGCAATAACTCATGAAAATGGCCATAAATGTAAAAATTACAATATTTTGGTCATAAATCTCAAACATGTAAAACTTCCTTGGACGCAAAAACAGTGGCCTATAGCTCATGAAAACGCCAATAAAACATGAAAAAGACGAGTTGTTGGTCATGCCCTCAAACATGTATCGAGTCTTGAGGTCATTGTAAATTTCACCAGAATGCCAAACCTGTGGGAAATAATTCATGTGAAAATAAGACGTGAGAATGTATCGGGTATTGTGGGCCATGCAAATCCCCCTTTAACAATAAAAATGTGTGCTATAGCTCATTAAATCGGGCATAAAACACGAAAACGATAAACTCCTGGTCATGCCCTCAAACATTTTTGGGTATTACTGTCGTGGTAAATCACTCCGGAACATAAACTGTGGGCAATAACTCATGAAAGCTTCCTCCAAACGCAAAGAAGGTGAGTTTTTTGTCATTACTCTCAAACAATGAAATCGCCCTTGAAGCCCAAAACTATGGGGTATAGCTCATGAAAACAGCCACAAAACGCAAAAACGACGAGTTTTTGGTCATACAACTCAAAAATGTAAATCACACTCGAACCCCACAGTTGTGGGCAATAGCTCATGAAAACGGCCATAAAACACGAAAACGACGAGTTTTTGGTCATGGCTTCAAACATCTATCAGGTCCTAATGGTCGTTGTAAATCACCCTAGAAACCCAAATCTGTTGGGCAATAACTCATGAAAATGGCCATACACATAAAAATGACAAGTTTTTGGTCATAACTGTCAAACATATAAAACTCCCTAGAAGGCAAAAACAGTGGCCTATAGCTCATGAAAACGGCAATAAAACATGAAAAAGACGAGTTTTTGGTCATGCCCTCAAACATATATCAGGTCTTAAGATCATTGTAAATTCCACCAGAACGCCAAACTTATGGGCAATAATTCATGAAAACTACAATAAGACACGAAAACGATGAGTTTTTCCACATAACTCTCAAACATGTATGAGGTCTTATGGGCCATGCAAATCCCCCTTTCACACCAAAAATGTGTGCAATAGCTCATGAAAATGGGCATAAAATACGAAAACAACGAATTCTTGGTCATGCCCTCAAACATTTTTCGATGTTACGGTCGTTGTAAAGCACACCAAAACCCAAAAACTATGGTCAATAACTCATGAAAACGTCCACAAAATGCACAAAACAGCGAGTTTTTGGTCATAACTCCCAAACAATGAAATCACCCTGGAACCCAAAACTATGATCTATAGCTCATGAAAACAGCCATAAAAAGCAAAAATGATGGGTTTTTGGTCATACCAATCAATAACGTAAATCACCCTGGAACCCCACAACGGTGGGCAATAGCTCATGAAAACGGCCATAGAACACGAAAACGACGAGTTTTTGGTCATGGCCTCAAACATCTATCGTGTACTACCTGTCGTTGTAAATCACCCTAGAACCCCAAAACCGTGGGGCAATAACTCATGAAAATGGCCATAAATATAAAAATTACAATTTTTTGGTCATAACTCTCAAACATGTAAAACTCTCTAGAACGCAAAAAGTGGCCTATAGCTCATGAAAAAGGCAATAAAACACGAAAAAACGAGTTTTTGGTCATGCCCTCAAACATGTATCGGGTCTTGAGGTCATTGTAAATTTCACTAGAACGCCATACCTGTGGGCAATAATTCATGAAAGTGAAAATAAGACGTGAACATGTATCGGGTATTGTGGGCCATGCAAATCCCCCTTTAACAACAATAATGTGTGCAATAGCTCATTAAATCGGGCATAAAACACGAAAACGATAAATTCCTGGTCATGCCCTCAAACATTTTTGGGTATTACGGTCGTGGTAAATCACTCCGGAACCTAAACTGTGGGAAATAACTCATGAAAACATCCTCAAAACGCAAAAAGTGGAGTTTTTGGTCATAACTCCCAAACAATGAAATCGCCCTTGAATCCCAAAGCTATGGGGTATAGCTCATGAAAACATCCACAAAACGCAAAATGATGAGTTTTTGGTCATACCACTCAAAAATGTAAATCACACTCGAACCCCACAAGTGTGGGCAATCGCTCAAGAAAACGGCCATAAAACACGAAAACGACAAGTTTTTGGTCATGGCTTCAAACATCTATCAGGTCCTAATGGTCGTTGTAAATCACCCTTGAACTCCAAAACTATGGGGAAATAACTCATGAAAAAGGCCATACACATAAAAATGACAAGTTTTCGGTCATAACTCTCAAACATGTAAAACTCCCTAGAACGCAAAAACAGTGGCCTATAGCATGAAAACGGCAATAAAACACGAAAAAGACTAGTTTTTGGTCATGCCCTCAAACATATATCGGGTCTTAAGATCATTGTAAATTGCAACAGAACGCCAAACTTATGGGCAATAATTCATGAAAACAACAATAAGACATGAAAACGATGAGTTTTTCCATATAACTCTGAAACATGTATCGGGTCTTACGGGCCATGAAAACGGGCATAAAACACGAAAACAACAAATTCTTGGTCATGCCCTCAAACATTTTTCGATGTTACGGTCGTTGTAAACCACACCGAAACCCAAAAATTATGGGGAATAACTCATGAAAACGTCCATAAAATGCACAAAACGGCGAGTTTTTTGTCATAACTCCCAAACATTGAAATCACCCTGGAAGCCTAAAACTATGAGCTATAGCTCATGAACATAGCCATAAAAAGCAAAAATGATGGGTTTTTGGTCATACCACTCAAAAATGTAAATCGCCCTGGAACCCCACAACAGTGGGCAATACCTCATGAAAACGGCCATAGAACACGAAAACGACGAGTTTTTGGTCATGGCCTCAAACATCTATCTCATACTAACTGTCGTTGTAAATCACCCTAGAACCCCAAAACTGTGGGGCAATAACTCATGAAAATGGCCATAAATGTAAAAATTACAATTTTTTGGTCATAACTCTCAAACATGTAAAACTCCCTTGAACGTAAAAACAATGGCCTATAGCTCATGAAAACGGCAATAAAACACGAAAAAGACGAGTTTTTGGTCATGCCCTCAAACATATATCGGGTCTTAAGATCATTGTAAATTGCACCAGAACGCCAAACTTATGGGCAATAATTCATGAAAACAACAATAAGACATGAAAACGATGAGTTTTTCCACATAACTCGCAAACATGTATCGGGTCTTACGGGCCATGCAAATCCCCCTTTAACACCAAAAAGGTGTGCAATAGCTCATGAAAACGGGCATAAAACACGAAAACAACGAATTCTTGGTCATGCCCTCAAACATTTTTCGATGTTACAGTCGTTGTAAATCACACCGAAACCCAAAAACTATGGGCAATAACTCGTGAAAACGTCCACAAAATGCACAAAACGGCGAGTTTTTGGTCATAACTCCCAAACAATGAAATCACCCTAGAAGCCCAAAACCATGAGCTATAACTCATGAAAACAGCCATAAAAAGCAAAAATGATGGGTTTTCGGTCATACCGCAAAAAAAGGTAAATCACCCTGGAACCCCACAACGGTGGGCAATAGCTCATGAAACCGGCCATAGAACACGAAAACGACGAGTTTTTGGTCATGGCCTCAAACATCTATCTCGTACTAACTGTCGTTCTAAATCACCCTAGAACCCCAAAATTGTGGGGCAATAACTCATGAAAATGGCCATAAATGTAAAAATTACAATATTTTGGTCATAAATCTCAAACATGTAAAACTTCCTTGGACGCAAAAACAGTGGCCTATAGCTCATGAAAACGCCAATAAAACATGAAAAAGACGAGTTGTTGGTCATGCCCTCAAACATGTATCGAGTCTTGAGGTCATTGTAAATTTCACCAGAATGCCAAACCTGTGGGAAATAATTCATGTGAAAATAAGACGTGAGAATGTATCGGGTATTGTGGGCCATGCAAATCCCCCTTTAACAATAAAAATGTGTGCAATAGCTCATTAAATCGGGCATAAAACACGAAAACGATAAACTCCTGGTCATGCCCTGAAACATTTTTGGGTATTACTGTCGTGGTAAATCACTCCGGAACATAAACTGTGGGCAATAACTCATGAAAGCTTCCTCCAAACGCAAAGAAGGTGAGTTTTTTGTCATTACTCTCAAACAATGAAATCGCCCTTGAAGCCCAAAACTATGGGGTATAGCTCATGAAAACAGCCACAAAACGCAAAAACGACGAGTTTTTGGTCATACAACTCAAAAATGTAAATCACACTCGAACCCCACAGTTGTGGGCAATAGCTCATGAAAACGGCCATAAAACACGAAAACGACGAGTTTTTGGTCATGGCTTCAAACATCTATCAGGTCCTAATGGTCGTGGTAAATCACCCTAGAAACCCAAATCTGTTGGGCAATAACTCATGAAAATGGCCATACACATAAAAATGACAAGTTTTTGGTCATAACTGTCAAACATATAAAACTCCCTAGAAGGCAAAAACAGTGGCCTATAGCTCATGAAAACGGCAATAAAACATGAAAAAGACGAGTTTTTGGTCATGCCCTCAAACATATATCAGGTCTTAAGATCATTGTAAATTCCACCAGAACGCCAAACTTATGGGCAATAATTCATGAAAACTACAATAAGACACGAAAACGATGAGTTTTTCCACATAACTCTCAAACATGTATGAGGTCTTATGGGCCATGCAAATCCCCCTTTCACACCAAAAATGTGTGCAATAGCTCATGAAAATGGGCATAAAATACGAAAACAACGAATTCTTGGTCATGCCCTCAAACATTTTTCGATGTTACGGTCGTTGTAAAGCACACCAAAACCCAAAAACTATGGTCAATAACTCATGAAAACGTCCACAAAATGCACAAAACAGCGAGTTTTTGGTCATAACTCCCAAACAATGAAATCACCCTGGAACCCAAAACTATGATCTATAGCTCATGAAAACAGCCATAAAAAGCAAAAATGATGGGTTTTTGGTCATACCAATCAATAACGTAAATCACCCTGGAACCCCACAACGGTGGGCAATAGCTCATGAAAACGGCCATAGAACACGAAAACGACGAGTTTTTGGTCATGGCCTCAAACATCTATCGTGTACTACCTGTCGTTGTAAATCACCCTAGAACCCCAAAACCGTGGGGCAATAACTCATGAAAATGGCCATAAATATAAAAATTACAATTTTTTGGTCATAACTCTCAAACATGTAAAACTCTCTAGAACGCAAAAAAGTGGCCTATAGCTCATGAAAAAGGCAATAAAACACGAAAAAAACGAGTTTTTGGTCATGCCCTCAAACATGTATCGGGTCTTGAGGTAATTGTAAATTTCACTAGAATGCCATACCTGTGGGCAATAATTCATGAAAGTGAAAATAAGACGTGAACATGTATCGGGTATTGTGGGCCATGCAAATCCCCCTTTAACAACAAAAAAGTTTGCAATAGCTCATTAAATCGGGCATAAAACACGAAAACAATAAATTCCTTGTCATGCCCTCAAACATTTTTGGGTATTACGGTCGTGGTAAATCACTCCGAAACCTAAACTGTGGGAAATAACCCATGAAAACGTCCTCAAAACGCAAAAAAGGTGAGTTTTTGGTCATAACTTCCAAATAATGAATTCGCCCTTGAAGCCCAAAACTATGGGGTATAGCTCATGAAAACAGCCACAAAACGCAAAAAACGATGAGTTTTTGGTCATACCACTCAAAAATGTAAATCACACTCGAACCCCACAGCTGTGGGCAATCGCTCAAGAAAACAGCCATAAAACACGAAAATGACGAGTTTTTGGTCATGGCTTCAAACATCTATCAGGTCCTAACGGTCGTTGTAAATCACCCTAGAACTCCAAAACTATGGGAAAATAACTCATGAAAATGGCCATACACATAAAAATGACAAGTTTTTGGTCATAACTCTCAAACATGTAAAAATCCCTAGAACGCAAAAACATTGGCCTATAGCTCATGAAAACGGCAATAAAACACGAAAAAGACGAGTTTTTGGTCATGCCCTTAAACATATATCGGGTCTTAAGATCATTGTAAATTGCACCAGAACGCGGAACTTATGCGCAATAATTCATGAAAACAACAATAAGACACGAAAACGATGAGTTTTTCCACATAACTCTCAAACAAGTATCGGGTCTTACGGGCCATGCAAATCCCCCTTTAACACCAAAAAGGTGTGCAATAGCTCATGAAAACGGGCATAAAACACGAAAACAATGAATTCTTGGTCATGCCCTCAAACATTTTTCGATGTTACGGTCGTTGTAAATCCCACCGAAACCCAAAAACTATGGGCAATAACTCATGGAAACGTCAACAAATTGCACAAAACGGCGAGTTTTTGGTCATAACTCCCAAACAAAGAAATCACCCTGGAAGCCCAAAACTATGAGCTATAGCTCATGAAAACAGCCATAAAAAGCAAAAATGATGGGTTTTTGGTCATACCACTCAAAAATGTAAATCACCCTGGAACCCCACAACAGTGCCAATAGCTCATGAAAACGGCCATAGAACACGAAAACGACGAGTTTTTGGTCATGGCCTCAAACATCTATCTCGTACTAACTGTCGTTGTAAATCACCCTAGAACCCCAAAACTGTGGGGCAATAACTCATGAAAATGGCCATAAATGTAAAAATTACAATTTTTGGTCATAACTCTCAAACATGTAAAACTCCCTTGAACGCAAAAACAGTGGCCTATAGCTCATTAAAACGGCAATAAAACACAAAAAAGACGAGTTGTTGGTCATGCCCTCAAACATGTATCGGGTCTTGAGGTTATTGTAAATTTCACTAGAACGCCAAACCTGTGGGCAACAATTCATGAAAGTGAAAATAAGACGTGAGCATGTATCGGGTATTGTGGGCCATGAAAATCCCCCTTTAACATCAAAAATGTGTGCAATAGCTCATTAAATCGGGCATAAAACACGAAAACGATAAACTCCTGGTCATGCCCCCAAACATTTTTGGGTATTACGGTCGTGGTAAACCACTCCGGAACCTAAACTGTGGCTAATAACTCATGAAAACGTCCTGAAAACGCAAAAAGGAGAGTTTTTGGTCATTACTCCCAAACAATGAAATCGCCCTTCAAGCCCAAAACTATGGGGTATAGCTCATAAAAACAGCCACAAATCACAAAAATGACGAGTTTTTGGTCATACCACTCAAAAATGTAAATCACACTCGAACCCCACAACTGTGGGCAATAGCTCATGAAAACGGCCATAAAACACGAAAACGACGAGTTTTTGGTCATGGCTTCAAAAATCTATCAGGTCCTAATTGTCGTTGTAAATCACCCTGGAAATCCAAATCTATTGGGCAATAACTCATGAAAATGGCCATACACATAAAAATGACAAGTTTTTTGTCATAACTGTCAAGGCTTCTGATTCAATAGACCCGCAAAGGAATGAAAATAAGTAGACAAATTAGATTGATGGCTTGGATCGACCGGTACCTCTTCGCGTGTGGGGGTAGGATCAGGATTCGTAAAATTTAGACCATGTATGTAATACCCACCAAGCCCGTATGGGACTGAAGCATGTCAGTTATCGGGTATTTTGTGCATGCGACGTGTAAACGTAGGTGTCCAACTCGAATACAACACTTGTATGTGTGCGTTGAAATTGCAACACCGTGTACGTGATTTAGGGTGAGTTCTTTTGAACCCATCGATGGTGTACCCTCACGCGCCCTCCTCTAAGACGCACATGGGAAATTCTACCCTTTCGGATATTTACAACTTTTCAGAGTAGAGGGTCTATGGAATCACACCTCAACTGTCAAACATGTAGAACTCCCTAGAATGCAAAAATAGTGGCCTATAGCTCATAAAAACGGCAATCAAACACGAAAAAGACGAGTTTTTGCTCATGCCCTTAAACATATATCGGGTCTTAAGATCATTGTAAATTCCACCAGAACGCCAAACTTATGGGCAATAATTCATGAAAACTACAATAAGACACGAAAACGATGAGTTTTTCCACATAACTCTCAAACATGTATCGGGTCTTACGGGCCATGCAAATCCCCCTTTAACACCAAAAATGTGTGCAATAGCTCATGAAAATGGGCATAAAATACGAAAACAACGAATTCTTGGTCATGCCCTCAAACATTTTTCGATGTTACGGTCGTTGTAAATCACATAGAAACCCAAAAACTATGGGCAATAACTCATGAAAACGTCCACAAAATGCACAAAACAGCGACTTTTTGGACATAACTCCCAAACAATGAAATCACCCTGGAAGCACAAAACTATGAGCTATAGCTCATGAAAACAGCCAAAAAAAGCAAAAATGATGGGTTTTTGGTCATACCACTAAAAAACGTAAATCACCCTGGAACCCCACAATACTGGGCAATAGCTCATGAAAACGGCCATAGAACACAAAACGACGAGTTTCTGTTCATGGCCTCAAATATCTATCTGGTACTAACTGTCGTTGTAAATCACCCTAGAACCCCAAAACTGTGGGGCAATAACTCATGAAAATGGCCATAAATGTAACAATTACAATTTTTTGGTCATAACTCTCAAACATGTAAAACTCCCTAGAACACAAAAAAGTGGCCTATAGCTCATGAAAACGGCAATAAAACACGAAAAAGACAAGTTTTTGGTCATGCCCTCAAACATGTATTGGGTCTTGAGGTGATTGTAAATTTCACTAGAATGCCATACGTGGGGCAATAATTCATGAAAGTGAAAATAAGACGTGAACATGTATCGGGTATTGTGGGCCATGCAAATCCCCCTTTAACAACAAAAATGTGTGCAATAGCTCATTAAATCGGGCATAAAACACGAAAATGATAAATTCATGGTCATGCCCTCAAACATTTTTGGGTATTACGGTCGTGGTAAATCACTCCGGAACCTAAACTGTGGGCAATAACTCATGAAAACGTCCTGAAAACGCAAAAAAAGTGAGTTTTTGGTCATTAATCCCAAACAATGAAATCACCCTTGAAGCCCAAAACTATGGTGTATAGCTCATGAAAACAGCCACAAAACGCAAAAATTATGAGTTTTTGGTCATGCCACTCAAAAATGTAAATCATACTCGAACCCTACAACGGTGGGCAATCGCTCATGAAAATGGCCATAAAACACGAAAATGACGAGTTTTTGGTCATGGCTTCAAACATCTATCAGGTCCTAATGGTCGTTGTAAATCACCCTGGAAACCCAAAATTATTGGGCAATAACTCATGAAAATGGCCAGACACATAAAAATGACAAGTTTTTGGTCATAACTCTCAAACATGTAAAACTCCCTAGAACGCAAAAACAGTGGCCTATAGCACATGAAAACGCAATAAAACACAAAAACGACGAGTTTTTGGCCATGCTCTCAAACATGTATCGGGTCTTAAGGTCATTGTAAATTGCCCTAGAACCCCAAAACTGTGGGGCAATAACTCATGAAAACGTCCACAAAACACAAAAACGACGATTTTTTGGTCATGGCCTCAAACATCTATCAGGTCCTAACGGTTGTTGTAAATGACCTTGAACTCCAAAACTATGGGGAAATAACTCATGAAAATGGCCATACACATAAAAATGACAAGTTTTTGGTCATAACTCTCAAACATGTAACACTCCCTAGAATGCAAAAACAGTGGCCTAGAGCTCATGAAAACGGCAATAAAACACGAATTAGACGAGTTCTTGGTCATGCCCTCAAACATATATCGGGTCTTAAGTTCATTGTAAACTGCACGAGAACGCCAGACCTATGGGCAATAATTCATGAAAACGACAATAAGACACGAAAACGATGGGTTTTTTCCACATAACTCTCAAACATGTATCGGGTCTTACAGGCCATGCAAATCCCCCTTTAACACCAAAATTGTGTCCAATAGCTCATGAAAACGGGCATAAAACACGAAAACAACGAATTCTTGGTCATGCCCTCAAACATTTTTCGGTATTACGGTCGTTGTAAATCACCCCGAAACCCAAAAACTATGAGCAATAACTCATGAAAACGTCCACAAAATGCACAAAACGGCGAGTTTTTGGTCATAACTCCCAAACAATGAAATCACCCTGGAAGCCCAAAACTATGAGCTATAGCTCATGAAAACAGCCATAAAAAGCCAAAACGATGGGTTTTTGGTCATACCACTCAAAAATGAAAATCATCCTGGAACCCCACAATAGTGGGCGATAGCTCATGAAAACGGCCATAAACACGAAAATGACGAGTTTTTGGTAATGGCCTCAAGCATCTATCTGGTACTAACGGTCGTTGTAAATCACCCTGAAACCCCAAAACTGTGGGGCAATAACTCATGAAAATGGACATAAATGTACAAAATACAATTTTTGGTCATAACTCTCAAACATATGAGACTCCCTAGAACAGCCAAACATGTATCGGGTCTTGAGGTCATTGTAAATTGAACCAGAACACCAAACATGTGGGCAATAATTCATGAAAATCACAATAAGACGCGAAAACATTGAGTGTTTTCACATAACTCTCAAACAAGTATTGGGTCTTATGGGCCATGCAAATCCCCCTCTAACAACAAAAATGTGTGCAATAGCTCATGAAAACGGGCATAAAATACGAAAACGATGAATTGCTGGTCATGCCCTCGAACATTTTTTGGTATTACAGTCGTGGTAAATCACCTCGGAACCCAAAAAGTGTGGGCAATAACTCATGAAAACGTCCTTAAAACGCAAAAAGGCTAGTTTTTGGTCATAACTCCCAAACAATGAAATCACCCTTGAAGCCCAAACCTATGGGGTATATCTCATGAAAACAACCACAAAACGCAAAAATGACGAGTTTTTGGTCATACCACTCAAAAATGTAAATCACACTCGAACCCCACAACTGTGGGCAATAGCTCATGAAAACGGCCATAAAACATGAAAACAACGAGATTTTGGTCATGGCCTCAAACATCTATCAGGTCCTAACGGTCGTTGTAAATCACCCTAGAACCCCAAAACTGTGGGGCAATAACTCATGAAAATGGCCATAAACTTGATAATCACAGTAAGTGCTATCATCCCTCCATCTACAAACAAGTAATCCCCTTCATCAAGTCCCCATAAGAGTCAAATATTAAAGAGGTGCAAAACTCTCAACAACAAGATGAAGATAATTAACACATACACATAATGATGTATAATATAATAATCTCTATCTCATCTCAATCAGATGCTAGGGTTTCTTCATCTCCCCCAAAACTAATGATCTACTCATACATGGAGGCAAACAACATCATGGAAATGATAATGGAAACAATTATAAATGAATAGTTCTTGTCTAAATCCACAACTAGTACGAGAATTATAACAAGATCTAGATGGAACGGATATGGGATGGATGGAGATGATTGTGATGCACCAGTTGATGAAGATGAAGATTGATGCCTTGGCCTCCTAGATCTTCTTAGGGCGAAGATGGATCCCTTGGGCGAGTTCCCCCTCCAGATCCCTTTTGGCGGTGATGTTTTCGGTGACTTCTGGGTGTTCTATGTGTCGTCTCCCCGATCCAGTTGCACGTGGTGAAACTATTTGAGGAGGCGGTGGCGGAGCCAACTATACGGCGGGAACTATACAGCCAGAAAAATTATTCCCGCCGTATAGTTGGTCGTTAAACCTTCTGTATGCTTTGCTTGCTTCATGGTTTCTTCTGGTATTATTGATATTTCCCAAATTAGTGATTTACGTTGTTTTTTACTCCTTTTCGCTCCAATACAACTGGTCCAAGAGTTGTGTCCATTGTTTCCATCATCTCTCCTCATCCTGGTGAAAATAGACATAAAATATGCACACGAGCACCGTAAATTACCAAGATCCTACCACTACAGTGCAAAATAATAATGTAAAACATGATGCAAATATGCACTCATCACTTGTTCAGGTGCTGCTTCGTGTCGTCTAGTTCCAATGATGTTGGGCATTGGCATATTCTTAAAGGTGGAGATGATCATGGTTCTAATTACAACTTGTTAATTAAATATTGGGAGTAGATATAATTAATGCACAGGCACAGATGAGTAATAGTTGAGATCTGGTAATTATCCCGCCCTCCTGTGTCCCCCTAGGACCCGAGTTCTTGACACATGTTCCGATACTGAGCGCGCTCACCACATGTGGGGCGTATAGTATGTGCACCCCTACCGGCGATTATTAAGATTTTCAAAATTTGAAAAGAGTAAAAAGTTATGGCCAAAAGATCGTTTTTTCCTGCAAAAAAATAAAAAGGAGGACAAACTTCTGTGGCGCATTTCTTCCATATGCGCCACAGAAGTCTTGGCCAAATTTAAATATTTGAATCCTGCCCCTTCTCCCTCTCTTATACTCTTCCACTCCTCCACCTTTCCCCTTTTCACCTTCTTCTCTCATTCTCCTCACCTTCTCCTCCTCCTCCTCCTCCACCCCGGTGAGCTTCTCCTCCTCCTCCTCCACCACCACCACCCTGGTGAGCTCCTCCCTCCACCACTCCGGTGAGCTCTTCCCTCCTCCACCCCGGCGACCTCCTCCTCCTCCCACCTCCCTCCTCCTCCACCCCGGCGAGCTCCTCCTTCGGCGACCTTCTCCTCCTCCTCCTCCGATGGCCTCCTCCTTCTCCGGTGGCCTCCTCCTCTCCTCCACCGGCGATCTCCACCTCCTCCACTAGCGACCTCCTTCTCTCCTCCATCGGCGACCCCCACCTCCGTCGATCACCACCTCTAGCCAGATCTAGCCTGGCCGGGTTTTTTTAATTTAAAAAACATCTGTGGCGCATATTGGCCAAATGCACCACAGAAGTTTGAGATTTGGTTCGGGACTTCTGTGGCGCATTTTGGCAATATGCGCCACAAAAGTTTTTCAGACTTCTGTGGGGCATTTCAATATGCGCCACAGAACTACAATTCAGTGGCGAGATAACAGTGGCGTATCCCATATGCACCATAGAAGTCCCCAAATGGTGTGCCACTGATAGGCCTTTTCCTAGTAGTGAAATATATTTTATAGATTCTCTTTCAGCATTTTCTTTTCCTTTTTAAAAGAATCTATCAACATCAACAGTGGTGACATATACATGACACATAGTCCAAAGCATGTATATTCAAATACTAATACTTTTGGATTAGCACTTTGAAGTAGATCACCATCATCAAATGATCGGCATTCTTTCAAAATCCATTCTTTAGTAATCTTTTAGTGTAGCAAACACTTTACATACATCTTCTATTCATCCTTATCATGAAGACTTTCATGATCAAGCTAATGTAGCATATAAAGGAGAATCGTGAGTATAACATTACTTTCCAAAACCCTTTTGGATGATTAGGATGTCTAGCATCTCCAACCTTTGAAAATTCTCATCCAATATGAGAACATATATTATACTCTATCATATTGCAAACAAAACATTGTTTCAGATATCATTATATCTGCCACACATGATGGTTTGTGAAACAATTCTTTCAGCTCCTAGATAAACTTGATATTAAAACAATCAAGAATCATGGAGGCAAACATGATAATTAAGATACTAACACTAGAATTGTTACTCTTGATTTAATACCAATTATTAAATTACACAGAGTAAACAGAGTTTTTTGAAAGTTTGCAATAGGACTTTAAACTTTAAATTGACACTCAACGCAATACGATACTAGTTCGTAAAGTAAATATCTAGAATTCTATAGTTCTATTATCTCAATTACAACTATGCATAAGGTGGTGAACGAATACTAGTGACTACAACAAATTATGAAAATTCACTTTGATTTAATTTATGATAAGAGTTCTACTAATCAAAATTAGAAATGAACTCCCACTCAAAAACGAAACCCCTCGTGCCTTTTTGGTGATTACATGAACCAAATCCACTACACCAAGTCTGATCATCACGTGAGTCGGTGTAGCTTCAAAGGCGAGCATCAAATGGGCATCATATCTTCCATATGACTCATGCTTAACCTTTTGGTCCGTGTTCCAAGGCCATGTTTGCACATGCTAGGCTCGCCAATTAAGAACCTTAGTATTCGCGTGTGTAACTATCTTACACCCGAAATACGATCGTGGATCCAAGAACACCTGAGCATCACGTGATGTATTGGAGCGACGAAACATAATCGGTGCATACTTAAGGGAGAACACATTTTATCTTGATATCTAAATGAGCGATCATCTTATTATGCTAATAAAACGCCAAACAAGCAATATAAGATGCAACAAACATCACATGTTAATAAGTGAAATGATATGGCTGTTGCACTTGATCTTCATCATGTGCATCATGGTATGATCGCCATCATACCTATATGTGTAAGGCCAAGGTCTATGGAACTTACACGTTATTTGTGTTGTAAGAGTATCGACTTATACTTCTACTTACAACATCACCATATCATGACACTAGCCTAGCAACAATCTAAACTAGACGCCTCTAATTTATCCATTGCAAGTTTTGCGTGGCTTAGGGATTTCGAAGAAAGAATCGTTCTTACCTACGAACATGAACCACAACAAGGATAACCAAATTGTTGACAACTCGTTGTAAATTAGATATTGACTATTGTAGGAGAGACAGACACCCTCTAGCCACTTATACAAAACTAGTTGCATGTCAAGCGTGGAACATGTCTCATGTGCGAGGACATGTAAAGTTTGTCCGGGCCTCTTCATCCCACTATGCCACCAATATCCAAAATACAACTAAGAAGCAATAAAATGATCATCATCGCCCACATACTCATCTGTGTACTACACGTACCAAGCATCTACGCATAGATCCGGCTCTAATACCATTGAAGGGTTCGCAGCATAGAAAACAAAAAAATTCCTACGATGGGAACAAATAATTACCAAGATCTATCTACTAGATACAAGCAACGGGTGGATATACATCCATAGAATACATACCCTCAAAGACCGAATAGAGTTAACGAGGTTGTACTCGTGGATGATGTAGACGAACGCTTGCCTATCTCAAGATCATGATGAAGTCCATCTGGTCCAGCCATTCCAGCACCATCAAGTCGAGCACCGCAAAGTAGTGGTGCATCCGTGATCACACACACGTCCGGGTACCCCAACAACCTCCGCCCCCTTGCTCGAGCGAAGTAGCGGAAGCAACAAATCCTTCTAGAAAAAGTCATCGGGAACATGTATCTTGCTGATACGAGGCTTCCCCCACCTCTTCCAAATTCATGTGGGTGGATCTCCCACTGAAAACGAAAAGCCTCCACTCACATAAACATGCCTTCACTCAACAATCCACTCACATGCATTAAATTTCCACCAAATATAATGCAATCTCTCATTTAAATAAAACTCTTTTATGTATTTATTCATAATTTTGTTAATTACTCTAATTAAAAAATATTCACATAAAACCCCTTGCTAGTATTTCATTTCACATGCAGAAACACTTTCAGCAATTTCACCCGAACCAATTTTGATGTCCAGTGAAATAAATTACTGCGGTTTTCTTTTTATTTCTCTGGCATATCATTTGCTCCGACTGGTGTCGGTATCCCTTAAGTGTGTCACCCTACGGTTCGTGAATAATGCATACATGATCGAGACCCCTCTCCGATCAATAATCAGCAGCGGGACCTGGAGATCCGTACTATCTCCCACATATTCAACGATGACTTGTATCGTGTGAACCTTATCTCGCGATATATTACATGTCCGAGATTCGATCAGCGGTATCTCCATACCTAGTTTGATCTCGTTACCGACATGTACTCTTTTCTCGTTCCCGTGATATAACATTCTAGTGATCAAAACACTTGCTTGCAAGCTAAGTAATGTGATATCACTGAGAGTGCCCAGAGTATATCTCTCTGTCATTGGGATGGACAAATTCCACTCTTGATCCATGAGCCTCAACATAACACCTTCATAGCACTGAACCCATCTTTATAGTCACCCTGTTATGGTGTGACGTTTGATGTTATCAAGATATTATTCCAATGTTAGTGATTGACATGATGTCATGGTCTAAGGACTAAGATTACTTCGTATGGTGTCATAGCAATATAAACACAATGACCTTGATCGTAATGCTATACTTTGGATGAATGTTCATCACATCATTCCAACAATGTCGTTACCTCGTTATTAACAACATCCAATGTTCATGATCAAGAAACCTTTGATCATCTTGTTAATCAACGAGCTAGTTTGTAAGAGAGGCATAACTAGGAACTTCCATTTTGTTCATTAAACACACATGTATTAACATTTCCAAATTAATACAATTATAGCATGCAAAATAAACATTTATCATAAATAAGGAATACGATAATAACCACTTTATTTGTCGTGGGAATGGCCACGGCAGATGCCGCCATCGGCAGCGAGTAGTAGAACGAGGGGCAAGGGCGGACAGCCATCTACGGTGCGAGATGAGGGCGGAGACTCAATGGTTTACCCAAGTTCGGCCCCCGGAGGATAAAGACCTACTCCTACTAAATTGTATTGATGAGAGAGTACAAGGGCGAGCTCGACAACTAGGCGGCGAGTCGCAGGGGGTGTATGATGGAACATGTCCTCTATGCATACCCTAGGGAGGTTTATATAGACTCACCCCGCTAGGGTTTATAGATCTACAATCGAATTAGTTAAGGATTCAAAGGGTGTTTGACCTAATCCTACTAGGCCTAGCTACGGTTCTGGGCCTTCATCCTCCAGTCGCCTGGCTCCTCGTTGGGTCTTGCTCCAGTCGCTATCCTACAGGCCCACTCGCTGGCAGCTTGGGCCAGTAGGAAACGTCCTGTTGGGTATACCCCACTCGGCATATCCCCATCAGTAGTCCCCAAGGCCGTCAATGATTCATCATAGGTGTTCTTGGCAGTCAGAGTATGCGGGTCCAATTTGGACGGCCAGTCGAATCGGCGGTGGCCTCCCTGAATGAAAGAGGGAACTTGTTATCATAGTCGCAATAACGGCGACCAATTGAATCGCAGCACGGCGAATGGGTCGGTGAATAGTCCAATCACTGCTATGGTGATCAGGACAGCAAGTAGTCGAATCTCACCTAGGGCGATCAGGTCGGCGAGTAGTCAAATCACTGAAGCTGGCGAGTCGAGTAGACGAATTTGGACCGTCAGCATTGGTCAAACTAGCCATTGGTAATCCAACAGTAATATCGGTGTAATCACCGCGTGGTAACGGCTCCACGAAAATGGCGGGTAGCAAACGCTATATAAGGAGAGAGACGGGCGAAGAGCGATCGTTCCCCACACTTCCTCCGATCTCACGTGCCGCCCAGTCTTCCATTCTTCCATAGTGACCAGAGCGACCGAGTGCGATCCGCAACCCTAGTTCCTCTGATTGATGGCACCTCCTACAGAATCGTGGGGGAGATCCAAATGCACAGAAGTGCTACTGAGGTCATTCGAGGAGGCGGGGATCCTCCGCGCCGGGATATGGCGCATCCCCGCGGCTGAAGAGGTGGTACCAGATCTGCGCGAAGGAGAATTCATCTGCTTCACCAGCCACCTGGAAAGGGGGCTCAGGTTCCCCACCTCCATCTTCTTCCGCCTCTTCTGTGTGTATTACGGCATCCATCCGTCGGAGCTAGGACCACACAGCATCGAGAAACTCGCCATCTTCGTGGCGTTTTGCAAGTGCTACCTAGGTTGCCGACCGTACTTCCCCCTGTGTCAAGATCTGTTTCACGGGAGGATCATACGCAAGGACACAGGCGGCCCGATGCAAGCCGCGGGCGGCCTCACCTTTCAGCTGAAGCCTAAGGCCTCCTTCTTCGACCTGATGCTATCGAACAAGGGGGCAAACGAGTGCAAGAAACATTGGTTCTACGTGACCGAGTCCCTGCCAGACGACGAGGTGGCGCTTCCGATGTATTCCACCGACTAGCCCGATCCAAACTTCCGCATGACCAGCTGATGGTGGTGGATGAAATGTTGCTGACAATCCGCAACTTGAAGAAGAAGGGCCTCTAGACCATCAACTTGTACAACTGCTAGCTTGGGAGGCGGTTAGTGCCTCTGGCCAGTCGCGCCCACTAGATGTATGAGTACACGGGGAAGGACGACCCGACGAAGTCTTGCACCACGGAATGGAGGCTTAATGATTACACCTTAGCCCTGAAGAAAATCACCGACATGGAATATCTCAACGTGAAGGTCGGGGTTGCCCAATACACCGCGAAGCCCAAGGCTCCGCTAGTAAGTTCTCACTTCCTTATACATTTCGTAGTCGCAGATATGCAGTCGAGGTTTTTGCTAATCACGTTTATCTTCACAGTTGTTCCAAGTGGTGGAAGGTTGGCTTCCTCCTACTGATGACGAGAACTCGAACGAGTCCGTCAAGGACGAGAGCGAGTCCTCGTTCGACAAGGGCAACGTCTGAGTCGATGACGATGACGACGAAGACAACGACAACGATGATTAAGAAGAAGCCATCGAGGTCACCGCACCCACGGTCCGTAAGACATGTGGACAGCGAAAACGCGAGCTCGAGGCTAACAAGAGCCTCGAGGGTCATGACGGGGGTGACGACGATATTCCCGAGCACACCTCGCGGCATGTGGCCACGCTGTCGAAGTAGAAGCCACCATAGAAGAAGAAGAAGAAGAAGAAGAAGAAGATGAAGAAGGGGCCAGCTAAGGCGTCGTCACCGCCTCGGTCCGCGAGTAGCTTCGAAGCTACCGGCGCGGCCGAGGAAGCGGGGGCTAGCACGGTGGCACCAGCGACTGCGGCAGCCGACGCGGACGTGGTAGAAGGTGAGGTGTCGTTGATGTCGCTGCCACCGCCCTTCACCGCAGTCACCGGGCTCGGGGTCTCCCCACCCGCGGGCACCTCGCCGCCGAGGGGAGCGCCTGTGGCGATTTCCATGGAGCCTCCTGCCGCGGCGTCATCCTCGAAGAAGCCCTCAGTGTCTTGGGCCCAGAGTGTGTTTGAGACAGGCCTCAGGCAGAAGTTGGGGACGGAATTGGAGAAGCCGGTGCATGTTCGCACCGGCCTTCGCTTTCTTCCAGTCGCCAAGTAAGTATTCTTTGGAGTGTTTCTTTGGGCAACTGACTTATGTATATCCGGTGAATTTACTGATGATCTCGTGTTGCAGAACTGGTGTAAAGAAGATAGGGCATCCCTCAGTGGCTAAGGTCCCATTGGGTGCCACGGGGTCGCAGGTCGATCCCTCGAAGAAGAGGAAAAGCGACGAGGTCGAGGCGCCTAAGAAAGGCGCAAAGAAGGCCAAGGGCGACGAGGTCGTCACAATTTCGGACGAGTCGGTCGACGCCCCAAGCAAGGCTCCGGCTGGAGCAGATGCGGCCACGAAGTCCGTAGTGGACACAGAGTCGCAGCGGAAGGAACCCACGGTGTCGGTGAGGGCGATAAGCCCATCTTCGAGTGTCGCGGGAGCGGCGGTGGAAATGTTCACTCGCTTTGTGGCGAGGGCCTCTACGGCGAGTGCCTCGGTGCAATCAAGTTAGGTGCCCGACATTGTGGGCTCGGAGGTCGAGCAATGCGCGGGCGCACGCCGGTGGTGCTTCCATCGGTGGACGCGCTCGAGCTCCACAGCATGCTAGGTGCAGCCCTCCAGGTATGTCCAGTCCCCGAGGATCTGGTCACTGAAATTCAGCAGGCAGATCCTTAATGTTTTTTTTGTCCAATCCCCGAGTTGGTAGCCTTTGAATTTCAGCGGCTAGGCACTTAGGAATTTCTTCGCTGTCCAGTCCCCAAGGGGCTAGTCGCTGAATTTCAGCGGCTAGTCACTTAGGAATTTCTTCGCTGATTTATCGTGGTTATGCAGGGGCTTCGGCACGAGTCGACGGAGCATTTGGCCGCCAAGGAGCGACTAGAGAAGGAGCTCCGCTCCGTGCAAGGGACAAACAAGAAGCTTCAGGCGACTGCTGGTAAGGGTTTGGTGTGCTTGCTGTGAAGGGTATCTTTTTCTAATTTTGTACTCATGGTTGTGTTGACGCAGAGGGTCATGCGGCCGCGGTGGAGAAGGCTCGTGAGGGTATGGTCCCTGCGAGTGACCTGATGGCTGCTCAGTCGTCCTTGAGCGCCACAGAGAAGCGGGTCGCCGACCTGGAGCGGGAGCTCAAGGACGCAAAAGCGGAGGCGACCTCGGCCGATGAGAGGGCCAAGGCAGTCGTTGCTGCTGCTGCCGAGGAGCGGAAGGTATAGAATGACTGGCGAGTCGCCGAGCGTGCGGGTCGCCTTTATTTTGTTGGAGCCTTTCTTATTGTGTGCTTATGCTTTGTAGGGCTGATTCTTGATGATGAGGCTGAAGCGCAGTCGTATGACACGCGACAGTGTGTCACCATGCTAGTGGATTCTGCCGCTCTGTCAGCGACTTGCATTCGCGCGTAACTTCAAGAGATTTCGCAGATGGAGGTGATCCCCAGCGACCTCGTCGAAGTCTGGCGCAACCTGGAGAAGGCCTCGAATGTTGTTGATTTCATGTCGCGGTCGGCCTTCTGCCGTGGCGCCGGGACGTAGCTGCTCAGCAAGATCTGGAGGATCTCGCCGATTGCAATCATGCGGCCGGTGGCGACCGTCTCATTGATGGGCAGATTGGATCTCGCCACAGAACACATGACTGACCGGCCAGGACCCACGGTGGGCGCCACTGTCGTGGGAATGGCCACGGCAGATGCTGCAATCGGCAGCGAGTAGTAGAACGAGGGGCAAGGGCGGCCAGCGATCTGCGGTGTGAGATAAGGGCGGAGACGCAAGGGTTTACCTAGGTTCGGCCCCCCAGAGGGTAAAGACCTACTCCTGCTAAATTGTATTGATTAGAGAGTACAAGGGCGAGCTCGACGACTAGCCGGCGAGTCGCAGGGGGTGTATGATGGAACGTGTCCTCTATGCGTACCATAGGGAGGTTTATATAGACTCACCTCGCTAGGGTTTACAGATCTACAACTGAATCAGTTAAGAATTCGTTGGGTGTTTGACCTAATCCGACTGGGCCTAGCTACGCTTCTAGGCCTTCAGCTTCCAGTCGTTGTCCTGCAGTCCCACTCGCTGGCAGCTTGGGCCAGTAGGAAACGTCCTGCTGGGTATACCCCACTCGGCATATACCCATCATTATTATTGCCTCTCGGGCATATTCCCTTTAGTCACTACTAAAGTAATAACTTCCAAGACTCAAGAAAACTCTCGGGTTATCTACCAACAAGTGATTTTCTTTAACGCCTTTAAGTTAGGCACAAGAAGCAAGAATCAAGTATTTTCAAATGAAGAAGCATTAACATCAAACCTTGCTTTCAAAGGAGGAGCAAAAAGCAACTTCTCTCTCCTCATAGGGAAGTGTTCAATACCTTTCTTGAATGGAAATTGATATTTAATGGTGCCTTCATTCATATCAATGATGGCACCAACTTTTCTAAGAAAAGGTCTTCCCAAAGTAATAGGACAGGAAGCACTGTATTCAACATCCAAAACATAGATATCAATAGGGACATAAGCATTGTTAACCATAATGAGAACATCATTAACACTCCCCAGGAGTTTATTCTTAGCATTATCATTAAGTGGGACATCCAAATAACAATCTTCCAAAGGTGTCAAATCAAGCATTTCATAAATCTTTCTAGGAATAATTGAGACACTAGAACCAATGTCACAAGAAGCTTTGAGATCAAAGTCATTCACTTGCATATTAATAATAGGTTCCCAACTATTTTCTACTTTCCTAGGGATAGAAGCTTTGTGTTTCAAATTCTTTTCCTTAATTTTAACAAGAGCATCTGTAATGTGTTTGGTGAAAGCTACATGCATGTCACTGGCATCAGGACTTCTAGCAAGATTTTGTAGGAACATAATCACTTCAGAAATATTGCAACCATCAAGATCAAAATCAAACCTAGCATCACTAGTAGTAGACTCATTGGGCTTAGGCATTGTTGTAGGAGTAATAGGGACTTCCTGTGGTTTAGTGGCATCCATATTGGTGGTGGTGATGGTGCACACACTATTGTTTCTAGCAATTTCAGCTTCTCTTTCCCACTTAGCATGAAGTTGGGATAACAGTCTAACATTTTCATCAATAGTAACTTATATGGCATGAGTAGTAGCAAAGGTCCTTTCCATGGTTTCAGGTTTAGCATCCATTTTATTAATCAAAGAAGACTGTGCTTCAGACAAAGAGGAAATATTTTTCTCAACATTCAAAATCTTTTCCTCCACAGTCTTGTTGAAAGTGGTTTGTTTACTAATAAAGTCTTTGAGCATGACATCAAGTTCAGAAGGGGCACTTCTAGTATTTTTGTAGGAGTTTCCATAGGTATTGCCATTATTAGGAGGATAAGGCCTATAATTGTTGTTACTACCAAAATTATTCCTATAGGCATTATTGTTGAAATTGTCGTTTCTAATGAAGTTCACATCAACTTGCTCTTCTTGAGCAACCAAAGAGGCTAAGGGAACATTATTAGTATCTAAAGGAGCTTTCCTATTAACAAGCATAGCCATTATAACATCAACCTTATCACTCAAAGAGGAGGTTTCTTCAACAGAATTTACCTTCTTGTCGTGTGGAGCTCTCTCAGTGTGCCATTCAGAATAATTAACCATCATATTATCAAGGAGTTTTGTTGCAGCACCCAAGGTGATGGTCATAAAGGTACCTCCAGCAGATGAATCCAACAGGTTTCTTGAAGAGAAGTTCAAACCTGCATAAAAAGTCTGGGTAATCATCCAAGCAGTAAGTCCATGAGTGGGACAATTCTTAACCAAAGATTTCATTATTTCCCAAGCTTGAGCAACATGTTCATTATCAAGTTGTTTAAATTTCATAATATCACTTCTCATAGATATAATCTTAGCAGGAGGGTAGTACTTTCCAATAAAAGCATCTTTGCACTTAATCCAAGAATCAATACTATTTCTAGGCAAGGATAGCAAACATTCTTTAGCTTTTCCTCTCAAGGAGAAAGGAAACAACTTGAGATTAATAATATCTCCATCTACATCCTTATACTTTTGCATCTCACAAAGTTCAACAAAGTTATTGAGGTGGGCAGCGGCATCATCAGAACTAGCACCTGAAAATTGCTCTCTCATCACAAGATTCAACAAAGCAGTTGGAGCAGTTGGAGAAATAGGAGTGCTAAGGAAATCATTGTTATTTGTTCTAGTGAAGTCACACAACTTGGTGTTCTCAGCAGAGTTCATTTTGGCAAAAGCAGAGCAAGCCAACAGCAACATCAACTAGAGCTGGAACTAATTTTTTGTGTTTTTCATAAGAGAAAGCAAACCAAAACTAAACTATTTTTTTTGGAGTTTTTGATAAAAAGAGGCAAACAAAACCAAGCAAAAGAAACTAAGAAAAACAAAAACAAAGTAAAGAGAAAGTTTGAGAAGGACTCCCCTTGTGAAGACGTCCTTAGCCTCCCCGGCAACGGCGCCAGAAAAGCCTGATGATGGGCGTGTTGTCAACGCCTCGTTGGGAGACCCCAAGAGAAAGGTGTGCTGAGCACAGCAGCAAGTTTTACCTCAGTAAGAAACCGAGGTTATCGAACCAGTAGGAGGAAGGAAACAACTCAAAGGTGTTTCTAGCCAATTGGAGACCTGCACAAAACAAATTCAAGACTTTGCCCCAACGAACAGTGAGGTTGTCAATCTCAACGGTTTGCTGTAACAAACGATTAACTATATGGTGTGGAAGGTAATAGTGGTTTTGCAGAAAGTAAACAGTAATAGTGGAAGATGTATAAATGGTAAAGATTGGACCAGGGTCCATAGTTCACTAGAGGTATTCACCTTAGATAAACAAACATGGCATGCTGGGTAAACAAATTACAGCATGGCAATTGACATGACTGAGCAAGGCATAACAATGCAATACTTGACATCAAGATCCTATGAGATTCGATTGGGCAATACAACGAGATACATAGACCGCCATCCAACTGCATCTATGACTAGAAGTCCACCTTTGGGTTAGCATCCGAACCCCCTCCAGTATTAAGTTGCAAGCAACACACAACTTCTTCAAGAAAAGTGTCTAAGGTAAACAATCCACTTGTTCCATGAACAAGAGACCGTTGTTTTCTCCCTAGTGGCAACATCACATCTACAACCTTAGAGATTTATGTCACTTCCCTTAGATTAAATAGAGGCATGGACCCACTATCGAGCATAAATACCCCCTCTTGGAGTCACTAGCAACTACTCGGCCAAGATAGCTACTAACAATGGAGAGCATGCAAGATCACAAACAACAAAGACATGATAGAATCAATAAGACAAAACCATTAATCAATCTGACATAGTAATCTCAATATCCATGTGATCCCCACAAACACAACATGCATGATTACAAATAGATGAGATCTTGATCATGAATGGAGCTCACAAGATCTAGACATGAAAGCACAAAGGAGGAGATACAACCATCTAGCTACTACAAGGACCCGTAGTCTAAGGTTGAACTACTCACGCTTCATACCGAAGGCTGGCATGATGAAGAAGAAGGCCTCCAAGATGATCTCCCCTGCGGTAGGGTGCCGGAAAGAGCTTCAGATCCCCCCTGATCTAGGGACGATCGTGGGAGTGGCTATAGACGGTTTCGTGGAATATTAATCGGGTACTTAGGGTTTAGGCATCGGGGGCTTCTTATAGGCGAAGAGGCGAGGCAGGGGTCATCAGGGCGGCTACACCCCCCAGGTGCAGGCCCACCTTGGCCACGTGGCCAGGGGGTGTGTCCCCCTGGTGGCCCTCCTCCATCTCGTATTCGGGCTTCGTGTTCCCCGCAGTAAAATATTGACTTCGTCTTTTGTCCCGTCTAATTCCGAGAATATTGATTTTCTGCCTTTCTGGAACCAAAAGCAGAAGAAAACAGGCAACTGTCACTGTGGCATCTTGTTAATAGGTTAGTACCAGAAAACATATAAAAACACCTCAAAGTGTAGACAAAGCAAAGCAAAGTAGATACTAAACAAGCATGGAACATCAAAAATGATAGATACGTTTTCCGACATACGGTCTTTGGGGATCAGCCAACTTTGTTACGGGTATCTTAGTGGGGTGGCCCCATGTACTTACTTTGGGTCTGGGAAAGCGTCATGTTCGAGGCCCCCGCTGACATACCGATGGGTGTATGTTAATTGATCTGGCAACTAAAGTTGAAGTGCGTGTGGAAACTTTTGTGCACCCCTGGAGGGTTAAATCTTTTCAAAAAGCCGTGTCCATGGTTATGGACAACTTGAAGCACGGTTTCTCGATCATACACAATTATAACTAAAGTTTTCTGTTATAATTTTACTTGTATCTAATATGACTAGTAAGTTGGATAACCACCATGGAAAGAATGAATAAAATTGCCAACCGTGTGAGTTTCCTTGGCTTGACTTGCTTGTTTGGTCTTGAGGAAGAAATACTAGGATGGTATGTTTGGTGGTAGTATCAGGGTGGATCCGAATAGGTCTTTCTTATCCCTCTCTGATAGTCGATGCTTGAACCGAGTCTCTATAGGTTGTTTAGTGCATCTTATGCTGTCTCTTCAGTCCACCATACCTATGTAGGCGAGAGCCACCGAATTCTATGTCTCGCTATATACTGGCCTCAGTATGACCGCTCTTTAGTGCCCCGTTGAACCGAGATTCACGTCGTTAGCAGGGTTAACCTTCCGGCTTGGCCTGTGCAGGGTTATGGACGCCATCATTTATTCTTTAGGGCTCTTAGCCCAATTTGCATCTTGTCCATATGCATATGTTGAATTGTTTTCAAGGTGATTTGGATCTTTGTACTGTATATTTGTATTCTTGACTCTCTGAGTCGTCTTTATATATATATATATATATATGTTCTATGGGTTCCATCATGGACTACTATGTAACGGTATTACTTTGTTTTTCACTCACACGCACCTTCCTGGTGGGAACCTTTGAATCGTTTCTAGGAGGGTTTGGCGGGAATCGCTAGAACTTGCATAGGGCTGATCCGAGGGTGTTACTGGAGCTAAAGCCCCTACTCCTGCTTTGTTGTACTGCTCTCTTGCTTCGTGAGGATACAATGGTGGATGCAAGTCTAGGGTTTATATCTTTGGGGATCGACCCGTTCTAAGGACAAGGACTTCTTATATAGGGCAGCGTTGGGCCTCTTCCCCGAAACGTTAGGCGGGACGGGCTACCACAGAGCCTCTCCTCGAATACCCGGTCCATGAGTCTGCTTTTGGTGGACTAGGTCTAGCGCGTCGTGTTCCGCCCCGCCCCCTGTAAAGTGGCCTCCTTTGGCACCATTTTTGTCTCCATCTGGCGCTCTCTGCTTTCTCTTTCTTACACCAAAACGGCATGGGGAAGAGCCTTCCAACCATGAGGTTGTCTGTCCTCTCCCTGCACAAAAGACGGTAGACCGGGTCTTCTTTTACTGAGGCGGACCGGGACTATGGCGCCATAGCACCCCTTGTCGTGATCTAGCTCGTGCCTTGCCCGAAGATGTTACCGTTCTGCTCCTGGCGCGCTCTGAAATATGCGAAGCCTCGGGACATGACACACCGTGTCCGCAGGGCCTCAGTGCAAGATGCACCCTCCGGAGGTCTCCCCCTCGCGAGGTATCGTGCGGTCGGGCCGCCTCTAGAGCAACACTCCTGGCACTGGACTCATCAACAGTGGGGACTTGGCAGCCCGGTTGCCAGGTCCCCGACAGTAGCCCCGGGGCTCTTGGCTCGCATGTGTTCCTTGGTGATCTCGAAGGGGCAAGCGGCCCTGGACGGTTGATGGGTCCCTGCGCCTTCTCGGTCAACAAGGACCTGCCATGCTTCACGTCCTCCTCGTCCGTATATCTCCCGCGTTCCCCTCCCCCGTGCACTTGCGCCGCCCACCCCCCATCGCTTGGACCGCCCCTCCGCTTCGCCATGCCCTTGCGCCGCCTGATGCCTACAGATGACGACCACTTAAGGGAGAAGCTTGCCGGAAGGACCACGGGCTTGAGGAAGAAGGAGGCTGGCCGGTAATTTGTTACCTAGAAAAAATAACGTCTCAATTCGTCGCCTGCAAAAAGTTAAGTCAAGTCTTAATTGGTCACTAGTGGAGAATCTAATGTCTTTATTAGTGTATAAAGGGGTTAAAACAGAAGAAAATCGGACGACATCAACTTCCCTACACATACGCAAACTTTTTTTTGTCTTATTCGACTCGATATTGGTGGTATATTTTAAATTTTGCCGATTCGTCGTAGCACAATCACAATTTCCGCGTGACCTGAGGATACAGTCTCGTAATAAACCCTTTAATTTGTGAATGACTTTGATTTGGACCAATATTCCCCAACCTATGAGTACACTACCATGAAGCACGGTTGCAAGGGACGCGTTTCCCCAACCTTTGCCGAGAATCTCGACAGTGAGGGAGACGCTTTGCTGACTGCCAGTGCCAAGTGTAACTTTTCAGGAAATGGTTTATAGGAACCTTTGCGACGAAACACACACACTGGGGAAACATCCAGATTAGAGTAGCGGCCTGCCAGGGAAAACAATGGGGCCGGTGACACGGCCGGTGTGGGTCTAGGACGACACCCGGAAGATGCAGCTGATGTTCAATTGATCTGAGAATCTGCGGGCTCGGTCTGAGGCACCTAGCCCAGATGCTAAGAAGATGAAATCTGTAGATACTGAATCGGCGTCAGCTGCGGAGCAGCGGCGCCAGTCATAATGTGTTTCATCAGTTGGAACTGTCGTGGGCTTGGGGATACCGCGGCAGTTCGTGAGCTTCGCAGTATTGTGAAGCAATTTAACCCCACTCTCGTCTTTGTGATGGAAACAAAGATCGGAGGAACAAGAGTTGAAAAGTTAGCTAGCAGACTCGGCATGGCGGGGAGTTTTGCTGTGGATAGTGATGGCCTAAGTGGGGGCATCGGTATTTTTTGGTCCATGGATCTAAGTGTGGATATCAAGAGTTTCAACTTGAATCATATTGATGCAATTATTGCACCAAAGGAAGGTGATCTTACTCCATGGAGATTCACGGGTTTTTATGGGGAGCCGTGTCGTGAAAACCGGCATCTTAGCTGAACCTTGCTGAGGCGTCTCCATTCGCTCCAAAAGTACACATGGCTGTGTGTCGGTGACTTCAATGAGACAACTACCAGCCTGAAACATTTCAGTGAGCATAACAGGGAGGAATGGCAAATGAGGAACTTCCGAGAAGCGATCGATGATTGTGATCTTCAAGACCTCGGATACACTGGTGTCCCATACACATGGGATAATCGGCAACCTGGCTTGGCAAATGTGAAAGCAAGGATTGACCGAGCTTTGGCCAATGAGGAGCTGCTACTCATGTATCCTGTATTCCGAGTTCAGCATCTATCGGCTATTTAGTCCGACCACTGTTTCTTGTTGACGTCCTCACAGAAGCAGGCGGTACGTAGCACTGGCGTTGGTCAGCGTTGTTCCGGTACGAGAACGTTTGGCAAACACACAAAGATTATGACAAGGTGATCACGGATACGTGGTCTGCAACGTCTCGAGGGAATGGACAACAGGGACTGGCGAGTGCCCTTGGTAAGTTGCAGACAGAGTTGAGCTCATGGGGAAATAAAACTTTTGGCAATTTCAAGCATAAGCTCTCTATGCTGCGTAAAGAACTGGAATGTTGTCGTCGACATTCAGTTAAAACGGTCCATCTCAACAGGAGAAAAGGTTAATGGAGAAAATAAATGAGGTGCTGTACCAGGAAGAGATTTGGATTAAACAGCGCTGTGGCTTAAGGAAGGTGACCGCAATTCAGCTTATTTTCACGCCCAAACAGCACAGTGTAAGAGAAGAAATAAAATCACTGCTTTGCCACGTAGTGATGGATCTTGGTGCGAGGATCCAGAATCAAAGGCCAGGAAATCCAAGGGTTCTATACTGGCCTATATAAATCTCAAGGCATCCCAATCATGGGAGGAGTACTTGATTTGGTCCAAACGAGGATTGATGACAACATTCGTTCAAAATTGGAACACATATACTTGTGCTGAGGAAGTCAAAACTGCCCTTTTTCAGATGCACCCTTCTAAAGCACCTGGTGTAAATGGCTTCACAGCGTGATTTTTCAAGCGGCACTGGGATCTGCTGGGAAATGATATTGTGGCGCGTGTTCTGGAATTCTTAAACGGAGGTGAGCTTCTTCAGTCACTAAACGACACGGTCATCGTGTTGATCCCCAAGGTACGGAACCCACAGTCCATAACCCAATTTCGGCCAATTTCTCTGTGCACTGTTTTGTACAAGATTTGTGCTAAGGTAATTGCCAATCGGATGCGACCGGAGTTAGACCAGATCATAAGCCAAGAACAAAGTGCTTTTTTACCGGACCGTTTCGTCACGGATAATGCCCTTGTTGTCTTTGAATGTGTTCATACAATGAAAAGAAATAAGAGAGGCAAGAAAGGAATGTGCGCAGTGAAGCTCGACATGATGAGGGCTTACGATAGGTTTGAGTGGCCATTCCTAGAGGCAATGTTGCTAAAAATCGGTTTTCTTACTGCCATGGTGCAGCTGACCATGAAGTGTGTAAGGTCGGTCAGGTTTTCGGTGAAAGTAAATGGTGAACTCCAAGATCAATTCCAACCGACATGTGGTCTCCGTCAGGGTGATCCGATGTCGCCATCTCTGTTCTTGCTTTGTGCAAAGGGTCTATCGGCACTCTTGAATTACTACAACACAGATTTTGTTGACCGTGGAATCAGAGTCTGTAACTGGGCGCCATGGATCACTCACCTTTTGTTCGCGGATGATAGTCTGATTTTCATTGGGGCGACAGTGCAAAGTGCGGCATGATTGAATGTGATACTGAATATGTATCATCAGGCATCAGGCCAACTGGTTAACCGAGCCAAGAGCTCCGTGTTTTTCTCACCGTGCACCTCAGATGAGCTACATATGGCAGTAAAGTCTGAACTAACAATTGATGTCGAAGCGTTCAGTGAAAAATATCTCGGACTTCCCAGAGCGGGTAGTCTAACGAGTGAGGCATTTGAGTATATCACTGATCATATGAGGAGTAGTGTCAATTGGTGGGCGCCAAAGGTGATGTCCTTTTCTGGGAAGGAAACGATGATAAAGTCTGTCCTTCAAGCTGAAGTGATCTATCCCATGAGCTGTTTTAATCTGTCCAAAGGAACATGCACGAAGATCGTATCAATTTTGGCAAAATGGTGGTGGGCTGGGTGCCTCGATAATAAGTCCATGCATTGGCGCGCATGGGACAAAATTGCAATCCCGAAAGGACAAGGGGGAATGGGCTTCCGAGACATGGCTGCCTTCAACATTGCGTTGCTTGGTAAGCAAGGATGGAGACTAATCATCTCGCCCGACTCCCTTTGTGCTCGAGTATTACGGTCGAGATACTACCATGATAAACTCTTCATGGAGGCCACGCCTCCTCGGACAACGTCCCGTACTTGGCAAGCCATTCTCGCTGGTAGGGAAGTGTTGGCGAAGGGGATTCTTAAGAGAGTTGGTACTGGAGAGAGTATCTCTATTTGGGATGATAACTGGATCCCAAACTCTGGTACGTTGCGGCCTTTGTATAGGCCGGCTGAAGCCACGGTGGTGAAGGTGAGCGAGTTGATTACCGAAGATACTCACCAGTGGAATATTCAGAAAATGGTTGACCACAAATTCTGCCAGCTAGATATCGATCGCATCATTAAAAATTCCTCTTAGTAGCAGAGCTGGAGAGGACTGGTTGGCGTGCTCTCATGAGAAAACTGGTATGTACATGGTGAAGTCTGCATATCGTATAGTTGTTGCTCATGTGGCAGAGGAGCGAGCAGTACGGTGTACTTCTTCCCGGAATCAAGAGGATCTGTGGAAGCGTTTATGGAGTCTGAAGGTTGTACCGAAGGTGCGTGTTTTTTGGTGGCGGGTTATGCGAGGCATTGTGCCGGATTACTCAACCCTCACTAGGCGGCATGTCAGAGATAATAGCACCTGTCCGGTATGCAAATCCACTTCAGAATCGTTACTCCATGCACTAGCAGAGTGTTCCCATGCCAATTCTTTTTGGACAGCTGCGCGGGATATACTGAATATCAAACTACCAAGATTACATCCAGAGACTTTGGCAGCGGATATATTGTGTGAGTCATGGTGGTGAGAGCCCGATGTGTACTTGGCATGGTCCAAGTGGAGATTCAATTAAAGTCAATGTGGATGGCGCTATCGATGGCCAAGACATGGTAGCAGGGAGTGGAGGAGTGGCGAGAGATTCATCACAAAGATTCAGTGGAGCGTGGTGCAAAGCATACCCTGGGATTGTTGACCCTCTGATCTCCGAAGCACTAGCGCTGCGCGATGGAGTAGTGTTTGCTCGAGCACGCTCTTTCAGTCTCATCTTGGTTGAGACTGATTGCTCGGAGCTGGTTAGACTATGGGATAATAAAAGGACCGATCCTTCGGTGATTGCTCCTCGAAGAAGTTAGTATTTTAAGTCTAGATTTTTAGGCTTTCTCTATTTCTTTTGCCCATCGTTCAGCAAATAATTCTGCTCATGTGTGTGCACGCTATGCTTGTTTGCACAACAGTTCAGAGGAGTGGTCTGGGGCGAGTCAAGTTTTCCTTCAAAACAGCCTTCCAGCTGATTGTAATGGTGCTACTGTGATTTAATAAAGTCGATGTGTTCTCAAAAAAAAAAGAGAAGAACTTCAAACTTTCGAAATGTTCAGCAAGATTAGCGTAGTTGTAGTGTGAATGTGTGATACAAAGAGAAAGTCCCCAGCTGCTATTTGGTACGTAGGCGGGGTGGATGAACAACTCCAACTTAATAATAATAATAATAATGATAATAGTAAAGAAGATGCTCTATGCAGCGGCCCAACACCTTCATATGTTTGTTGTGGTGTGGGTGCGTAGCTTCACACCGAGGCGGATGCGGATGCGGCCGCCGTTGTGAGTTCCGTGGCGGAGGAGGGGGAGACGGTGGAGGCGGTGGCCACACCCCTACCCTTCATGACGTGCTTCCTCAGGCCCGGGATGTGGACGTTGATGATGTAGTCCTTCCAATCCACGCTCCCCACGTCGAAGTTGAACACCGCCTTCTCCTTAGCCGACATCTCCGCCATAAGCGCCTCTGTGTTGGCGTTATCGAACCTGCCATATATATGCATACATCGCCGTGTCATCGTCATCACCACCGGCCGGCCAGCGCGGTGCAAAAAAATTTAGCTGACGAGGACTGCAGTACGATACCTGCCGGCGTAGAAGGTGTAGGGCTGGTAGAGGCAGCCAAGGTGGATGGTCTGCTGGACAGACTTGGCGTAGAGGTCCCTGAGGCGTGGCGAGAGGCGGTCGCCGGCCTGGGCCCTCCGCAGCAGCGCGTCGGCCTCGACGTGGCTGGCGAATTTCTCCATGGTCTGGAAGAGGCGCATGGGGAGCACGGAGATGGGCTGCCCCGCCGCATCGCTGTAGGGGCTCCGAGTGAAGTGCTGGAAGAGAAACCAGCTAAGGTCGCCGAACAGGAGTGGGTTCACCGTCGACGATGCCACGTGGTACACGTGCATCCCTCCTCCCCCACCACCCTCGCGGCGGCCATGCTTCGCCATCGTCGCCAGCATCGCGTTCACCACCATGTCTACTGGAACCTTTTTTGCCACCACATATATATAGACACTATTACATTAGCAGACCCATCAAGTCAAGGTTTCACTACATCGATGACCAGTAAATTCAATTTGGTAGTACCACGTCGAGAATGCCGTGTGGATCCGCGAGGAATCCGCTGAGCTGGCCTTTGCCGTAGTAGAGGAGAACAGGATCCATCATCCTTAATTAGTTCATCAACCCAATAAGATGTGAGTAAAAATTACAAGAGAGAATACACATGTACTAGTAACTGAGAGAATCTCTATATACTACTATGTTTGTACGTACCTGTTCCCTTCCATCCAGCCTGGGAAGGGGTCTCTCCAGGTGCTCTCGATCACGCTGGGCCTGATGGTCACCACGGGTATCTCTCCTCGCGTGCTGTTGATCACCATCTCCCCCATGGCCTTGGTGAACACGTACGTGTCTTGCCACCCATGAAGCTTTGCCCTAACAGTAGTACGTAATTCATCATTTACATATATAATGCAATTGAATAATCTTCCTAGCGTGACGGTTACTCACAATTACCTCTCAAGGCCCAAATCCTTCATCTCTTGAGAGGAAGAAGCCGCCGAGCGCCTTCTAGGGTCGAAAGCCAGCTTGATCTCCGCCTCGATGTCCAGCACGTCGGCCTTCTTATTGTGCTTTCCTATGGTTTCCCCCAAACGAAATGGCTTCTCCGGTACCACGCCTTCCCTCTGACCGTTCACATATGCTGTATGTCGTCGTTGGGGGTCCCAAAACATCTCATTGTCATATCTCACGCCAGGACGGATCGATTCATTCTGTGGGGAAGAAGGAGCAGGGATGATGCAAATTCCGACCTGTGGATACGTGTAGGAACAGCTTCAGTCTTTGGAACCGATGTGCGAAGCTCATTGTCCGGAATGGGCCCACGGTGTTGATGTCCATGGCCACGTCGTACCTGATGATGATGATGAGATTTGAACAGGTTTGCTGGTGGCTACATATATATATGGCTAGCTGGAGTATATGAATCGAACATGTAGAGCATGGGACCAGCTCGGTCAAACCTCTCGTCGAAAGTGGTGGTGGCTGCCGAATTGACGATGATATCCACCCGCTCTGCGATCTCGTCGGCTAGCTCCGGGGAAATGCCGAGGTTGGCTTCCCTGACATTGCCGACCACGGGTACGAGCTTGGATGCCATGAAACCGTGGTAGTCTTTTCCATGGATTTCCTTGAGCCGCTTGAACAGTGCCGTGTCCACCACCTGCATGTGTGTATATACCATCCATCAATCATAGGAGACATGTTTTCATATATATGGATCATTTGGAATATGAAGAAGAAAAGCAAAAAACTCATATTTCACTAATGTGGGGTACCTCGTTTTGCAGTCTGTGCAATGCTGCCTCGTTGTCCCTGGCCCGTATGACCACGTATATCTTGCCCACCTCAGGGTTGGTCCTCAAGATCTTCTCCATGAGAACTGGAGCGGGCATGAACGAACGAACGAGCAAATATTCATCAAGCAAAGACACACAATCTGGAACACAAAATGTATATAACTACTACATGTGTGTACCTTTTGCCAGGAAGCCAGTTCCGCCGGTGATTAGAAAGTTCTTGCCACCAAGGAACTCCTCGATGCCCAGCCCTTTATCATCCGGCATCGGCACTGCCAAGGAAGTATCCAGCTGGTACCCTTTTGACGACACGCCGCAGGACAAACCACCATGAGCGACGCGCCTCCTCCTCGACCATGGGACTGCGACCACACCTCTCGGGGTAAGGTGGCCGGAGACGATGAAGCCCGTGTTAGGAATATTAATCACGCTTGACGTCGGCATGGCGTCACTTGGTCCTACGTCTGTCCTAGTTTTGTGTGCATCAAGGTAGCAAGCTCGCTCCATTTATGTACCTCTCCCTTCTCTACCTACTCAGTAACAGACCCACCCGAAAATATAGAAGAGTTATAGTGTGAATAACTTAACAAGTACTCTCTGCCCTACTCTCCTACCGCAGACATCGTTCGTCCGTTCCATTTCCGGTGGCCTTGATGTCTTGGAGGTGTAGAGGACCATGCCAGGGTTCTTTTTAGACCATTTTTTATATCTTCTCTAGAATGTTGAGATGATGGCTACACCCTCAAGTCAAAATAAGGTCCTCTTCAATCCATCTTATCATCGATCCGGTGGTGCGCCTAGTGCCGGTGAAAGTCGCGTGGAGTTATGTATCTGACGGATCTCTTGGGATCTGTTCGTTTATGGTATTTTTCTATGTGGTTTGATGTCGGTCTTTTCAAATCCACGATTGTCATCTATAGGGACAGTTGCAGCTCTCGTGTGCTGGTCCTTTGGGTCTTAGCACGATGACTTCTCGACCGTCTACTACAACAAGCTTTGCTCAGCTTCGGTGCTAGCGAGGCGACGACAGCGGCATGTTTTTTGCTCGTGTTAGTGTATGGAGTCGTTCGCTAGGTGGTTCAAAGGCCTATTTGTAGTTTTTATTACTTTTGGACTACTGTTGATGGTTATTAATAGATCAATACAATTTCAGTGAAAAAATTACTAACATATGCTAGTAACATAAATATGCAATTTGCGTTTTTGCTGCTCATCGAATGTTTCACATCATCTCCCAGCGTCTCGAAAGTCGTTTTGTTCCTCAATTATGTAATCTGCGTTTTTGCTGCTCGTCGAATGTTTCACATCATCTCCCAACGTCAAGCTTAAGATTAGCTGGGCAACCTTGGGAACTCCATTTTAGTATTTTAATGATTGTGCTTTAATTTCTTCTCTTGTCCTTGTTGGTACTCTAGATGCAATGCTAACTTGATACTTACTACTGGTCAAACAAGGCTTTGCGTGGATTATAAACAAAGTTCACTTTGATGACGTAACAGATCTCATATAAGGTTTACAAGATTATACTAAACAAAGCTTTGCTTACTTGATTATACTTAGTACTAGTAATTTGTTCTTGTTCATTTGAGTTTTGCTTAGCTTATACTATACTCGTTATTACAAAATTAAAGGCATGCATGCATGCAGAAGCATTTTATTTTCTTCCCCGGGTGCTCTAAGGCTGGTCCTAGTTGAAGTATCATAACTAGTATCATGTATGCCATGTTGGCAAAAATGTGATATGGCACAACAATTAATGAAGAAAGAGATGGTTAGAGTATCATTGATAGATACCGTATCATAGCACGTAAAACTAGAAAATCTTCATACAAATAAATCTTATACACAATTTTGTATTGAGATTCTACGTACAAATCATTAATTATAGTACTAGTATGATACTATCATATGAGATAGTATCATACACTAGTATCATATACTATGGAGATAGTATTATACACTAGTATCATATGCATAATACTAGTAGTATGATACTACCACTATGACCAGTCTAAGTATAGATTCTTCTATTCCAAGTAAATGAACTCCTAAATATGCATGACCAGACACTTGCTCGCTTATGCTGTCAGGCTAGTGTGCAATTAAAGAATCTATCCTCTGTCATCTCAGTCCGGCCTGCACGCCGCACAAATAGGGTTCAACTCTAATTTATGCGAAATCCAAAATATGCCTGAGCATTAGTTTCAAATTTTATATATACCCATTATTGATGAGAGCCTATACAGGAGAAAAATAGCTTTAGATCCCGAGCTCCATGGATCCTTTTAAAAAAAATGAAAACTTGATTTCTCAATGTTTCAAAAAATTCTAAATCATTTATTTGGATGTAAAATTTTAACATACAATATCTTATATTTTAGGCTCATCAAACAAAAACATGTCGCTCACGTTTTAGAAGATTCAAATGTTTCATTGTTCATGCTCCCAGATCTGGATTTTTTTTTGGTGGGTGGGGAGTAGTAACTTAGAATAGCTTTAGATCCCAACTCATATTGTTCATGCATAAGTTACTAGTCTATGTTATTTACTAGTCTATGTTAATAACTTTCTATACACTATGAAAGTAGTAACATAAACTAGTAACTTATGCATGTAACTAGTCTATGTTACTCTCCACTATGACCAGCTTTAGATAGTTATGACATCGAGTTGCCAAGTATTTTATTTTTATTTTGAGTTTTGCTTAGCTCATATGCTGGTTATTACAATTTACAATGCATGCAAGTGTAGAAGCATTATTTTATTTTACGGATGCTCGAGTCTAGAAGCTTGTTTACCAAGTACACGAATTCCAAATCATGCTTGACCAGACACTTGCTTGCTTATAGTATTCATGCTAGCAGCCTAGTGTCTAACTAAACAATCTATCTTCTGTCATCTCTGATCTATGCACATAGTCAGGCATGTACGCCTCTCGCAAGTAGGATTCAAATCTAATTTACACACTCCTAAATATATGCATAACCCGATGTTGGTAGTTTTATAGACTATATTACTGTCTAAACCTTACTACACGTCTTCCTTCCTCGATGGTTGATATCTATATGCACCATGGGTACATCGGTTTAAGCTCAATCTTCTAATTATTTTTAACAAGCACCCTCTTGGCTTGCATTCTCTCGGGTTTATTGTTAATTAAACTTTCTCGGGCGATGATGAAGTTCCTGCCACTAAGAATGAATGGGAGGTGGTGGATTATGGTGAGACACCCATGGAAAAGTTGGAAAACAAAATAAGATATATTACCCGCTTCTTATAAGTGTGTCCGAATAATTTGAGTAGAATGTGTAAAATAATAAAAAGAACGTTTGTTAACTATTATTGACACTCTGGATCTGAAGGCCGAAACTGTGCCACTTAGCCAAGTCGAGATCATCACTAATCTAAGAAGAGATGAAGAAACTAAATAGGCTCAAAGAAGTCAAGCATATTTAATAAGGAGGAAATAATACAAAAAATCATTTGATGGCAAATGGAAAACATAGAAAGATTTTTTTCCAATTAGAACAAGATGAATGAACCATAGTGGGTGAGAAGAATTTAAAGGTATATATATATATACTGGAATACTATAAGAAATTATTTGGGCACCGACACCATCTAATTTTACAATGAGAGAAGATATATATAACACATCATATAACGCAACTATCTCCTGAAGAAAATGGTATCATCACAACTACCTTCACTGAGGAGCAAGTTCATGATGCTATCTTTTAGATGGAACTGAATAAAGATCCTGGAGAAGATGAATTTCTAGCTAAGTTCTATCAGAAGTTTTGGGAAGGTCTTAAGGTAATTTTGATAGCAATGTTTGCACAATTGCGAAATGGAGAATTGTAGTTGTTCAAATTAAACTTTGGTTTCATTACCCTGCTACCCAAGATAGAGAATGTAGTACAAATTCAATAGTATATGCATATATGTCTTTTGAATGTTATGTTCAAATTCTTCACAAAGGTGGCCACTAGCTATATCTAGGCAATTAATTAGATCTGAAGAAAAATAATATGCAAGTTTAGTACACTAATTCAACTCACTGAGCCTAAATCGTATCAATGGTAAGTGTCTCCCACAAACTATTGAGGCCACTTCAAACAAAAAGTACCATCTTGTTTGACATTGCAGCAATCCCGAGTCAAAAGAAGGATCCACCATCAATAGTGAATCACAATGGCATTGGCAAAGATCTGATGTAAGCTTAGTGCACATGCGAGGTGTTAGCATTCTCACTTAGCATGAAGCATAAACTTCTGAAAATTTGTTAAGTCCACATGAACTGAAAAATTCCCCGACAGCTCACTTAGCATCAAGCATAAACTTCTGACAATTTGTTAAGTCCACATGAACTGAAAAATTCCCATGTTGTTTGACATCACAGCACTCCCGAGACGAAGCAGGATGCACCATCAATGCATGGTGAATCCCAATGGCAGCAACAATGATGTTATATAAGCTTAGTGCACATGAGAGGCGTCAACATGACATTGTTCTAATCACATAAGACTAATCATAGTGAGGATTAACTTGGACTAGTGACATACACATGACACTATTTCTAAGTTATCACCTTAATAGTGCATAGTAACTAATAGGTACATCCATTCGAGAATATTGGGAAAATCATGATTTGATTTTGTGGAGATTCCGAAAAATTAGGCTAATGTATGCATTGATTTCCACAATTGGCTCCCCTCTATGAGCAAGTACAATAGTGGGCTATAAGCCTGCTCACTAGGCATTTTTGTCTATGTAAAGAAGAGAGAGAAAGAAAAATGCAATTTGTTGGCTCTCATGCAAGAGCCATCTCTACACTTGCTCTTAGACAAAAACATTAAATAAGAGGAACGAGAAAGAGAGCAGATAGAAATTAGTACTAATCTAATAGCTAACCTTATAGCCAACACTATTGTACAAGCTAGCTCTTGATGATACGAAAGCCTCATATAGTCAACTTGTTAGCTAGTATAGTATTGACCTTGCTCTAATTAGTCCCCACCGATCCCACATGTAGTTTCATTGTGTGAAAACACTTCTGTTTGCTGCATGGCTATTTGAAAACGAAAGAGTTCTGCGTGAGGAAGGATTTGACCGGCGCATGCGCTGGAGGACAGCGGACATCACGCATGCAGAAGGAATTGTTGTATTTATTACCGAATAATCAAGGAAATAGTCATGTTTCTCTCTCCTTTCTTGCAACCAATAAACAACCACCTTGGCAATAGAGTTTTGCAAAATTAGCCATATAATCTGGAAAGTTTCATGACTATATTAATTAGTTTTGTAGGGTTATTTTTTCTAGAAAAATATGATGTCATGGTAATATAGCTATTTATCACAACCATATCTCTTCATTTAATCTCTATCATATTATCTAAATGCTTATTTGACGTTGCATGTAGTTACATGTTATTACCTTTGTTACTCTGACTAGTAATTAATTTGATCCGTGGGACATATAATATGAAAGAAGTCAGCTTAATAAGCAAAATTTGTACTCCCGAGACGGAAAATTACAATATTGTTTGGCACATGATGGCGATTCTTACGTCGTCTAGTTGCGCCATTCTGATGATGTGTATGAGGGCAAGAGGCGCCACTACAGGATGCGCATTGAGGGCTAAAAGCCGTCGGCGTAAAAAACCATAGGCGTATGCTACGTCGACGGTCGCCCTCGGCGTAGTCTCTTCGGCAAAGATCTCCCTCAGCGGAGTGCATGAAGGCCGTCGGCTGATACGTAGTAAACGTATCTACTGCCTTCGATCCTAAATAATTGTCGCCATTTTGAACTAGAGTTAGTTCCAAACCATGACACTTATTTAGGATCGGAGGGAGTATAATTTTTTATGTTTCATGCTTGTTTAGTATCCACTTTGCTTTGCTCTGTCTAAACTATGAGGTATTTTTATACGTTTTCCGAAACTAACCTATTAACAAGATGACAGAGTGTCAATTGCACATTTTCTGCTATTTTTGGTTCCAGAAAGGCCAGAAAATAAATATCCTTGGAATTGGATGGCAAAAAAGCCAAAGTTAATATTTCACCGAGGGGAACACGGAGCCAGAAGACGAGACGGAGGAGGGCCTCGAGAGGCCCACACCTCCTGGCCGCGCGGCCAGGCCTGGCCCGCGCCTGGGGGGTGTGGCCGCCTCGTGCACCCCCTCGGTCTCCCCTTCGCCTATAAGAAGCCCGCGATACCAAAACACTAAGTACCCGATCAGATCTCCACGAAATAGTCTTTAGCCGCCGCTACCATCGTCCCTAGATCGGGGGGATCTGAAGCTCTTCCCGGCATCCTGCCGGAGGGGAGAGATCATCCCGGAGTCCTTCTTCATCACCATGCCAGCCCCCGGTATGATGCATGAGTAGTTCCACCTTGGACTATGGGTCCATACAGTAGTTAGATGGTTGTTTCTCCTCCTTTGTGCTATCATGTTTAGATCTTGTGAGCTCCGTTCATGATCAAGATCATCTATTTGTACTCATGCATGTTGTGTTTGCACGGATCTGATGGATATTGAGATTACTATGTCAGGTTGATTAATGATTTTATCTTGTCTTTATGATTGTTGATTCTATGAGGGGGTTGTAGATGTGATGTTTCCACTAGGGAGAAAACAACGGTCTCTTGTTCATGGAACAAGTGGATTGTTTACCTTAGACACTTTTCTTGAAGAAGTTGTGTGTTGCTTACAACTTAATACTGGAGGGGATTCGTATGCTAACACAAAGGTGGACGTCTAGTCATAGATGCAGTTGGATGGCGGTCTATGTATCTCGTTGTATTGCCCAATCGAATCTCATAGGATCTTGATGTCAAGTATTGCATTGTTATGCCTTGCTCTGTCATGTCAATTGCTCCGCTTAAATTTGTTTACCTAGCATGGTATGTATCTATCTTAAGGAGAACACCTCGTGAACTGTGGACCCCGGTCCAATCTTTACCATTGATACATCTTCTATTGTTACTATTTGTTTTCTGCAAGTAACCATTACCTTCCATACCATACGTTTAATTTTTTGTTTTCGGCAAATCGGTAATATTGACGACCTCACTGTTCGTTGGGGAGAAGTCTTGAGTTTGTGTTGTGTAGGATTCCAAGTTGCTAGCAACACCTTTGAGTCGTTTCCTTCCTCCTACTAATTTGATAACCTTGGTTTCTTACTGAGGGAAAACTTATTGTTGTACTCATCATATCTTTCTCTTGGGGTTTCCCAACGAAGCTCTACAGTGATCTAAGTCGCATCATCGGCGTATCGAAAAGCCGTCAGTGTATGCTACGCTGACGGCTTCCCTCGGCGTAGAGGCCATCGGCATAGCCTACCGGCCGGTTGCAAAAATAGTTTTTTTAATATTTTTTTCAACTTTCTAATCAATACATTGTTTGACTCATTAATCTCTCACTTTGAATATTTTTAACACTAATTATACTTAATCTTTGATCAAAGTACAGTCTTGGTCAAACTTTCCGGTCGGTCACCCATCCTCACTACTCCACCTCCAGCACACTTAACTTTCCTATTCCTTCAAAATCTGTTTCCGCAAAGCAATTTATACATTGCTGTCAATACTATGATACAAATCGTATTAACTCTTATATCATCATGTCACATGTTTGTATTTTGTGAAATTACAAATAATTATTTAAGTAAACAAAAATGAATAATTCAAAATATTATAAAATTCAAATAAAAATAAAAATATTTTATTTTTTTGTACGGCTTCCCCCGGCGTAGCGGCCGTCGACATAGCCTACCGGCCGGTTGCAAAAATAGTTTTTTTAATATATTTTTTCAACTTTTCAATCTTTACATTGTTTGACTCGTTAATCTCTCACTTTAAACATTTTTTAACACTAACTAAACTTAATCTGATCAAAGTACAGTCTTGGTCAAACTTTCCGGTCGGTCACCCATTCTCACTACTCCACCTCCAGTACGCTTAACTTTTCCGTTCCTTCAGAATCTGTTTCCACAAAACAATTTATACATTGTTGTCAATACTGTGATACAAATCTTATTAACTCTTATATCATCATGTCACATGTTTGTATTTTTTGAAATTACAAACAATTATTTAAGTAAAAAAAATGAATAAGTAAAAATATTATAGAATTCAAATAAAAATAAAACTATTTTATTTTATTTGTATTTTTCTATTTAATATGAAATAATTAATATCTTTAAATCTGTAAATCGGAATTAGAAAAATAATATGTCTTAACTGATCAGAAAAATAAGAGGAATCCAAATATGATATCAATATCAACTTACCATAAACTATGCGGTGATTCTAACCATAATTTCATTTGCACGTTTAAAAATGGAAAATGGCTTTTTGGCAACCTCGAATGAGATATGTCATTTTGAGAAAGTTTTCTTGAGACATAATCAATATATCAGGTATGAGATTTTTACTTTCAACTATGTCACATAATATGACATAACGCGAAGGATTCCCATTGTTTGGATAATTTTTGAAATTCTTATGCCCGTTTTAACGACGAGCATGAATATTCTTAGCTCGCGGCTGAGCCTCGATAAACATGAAGTGGATCCATAATAAAATAGCATATTTTGAACCTAAAAGTGATTTTTGTAAGAAATCATGAGCATCATATCATGTACCTATAGTTCATATCTCACTCACTTTCTACCGATTCGGCAGGAATTTGAATTTTTCACCAAGGATAGACGAAAATGGTTGAGCTCCCCCTATTAGGACATTGTCCATGTAAGATGGTCCAGTATTTTTTTTAAATGTGGTGGTAGCATTTTGAATTAGCCATTTGGTGGTTACTTCACAAAACCACCTATTTTTTGCACTCAGAAAATGGAAAATGGTTTTTTGGCACGACGAAAAGGAAAACTTCCTGCTGCAATATTGTTCGTCATCCCATGATGCACATGTATGCACAATATGTACACATTATCACAAACTATGCCTTAATTCTAGCCATAACATTTGTCATTTGACCCGAAAGACGGGAAATCTCGAATGAGATAGGTCATTTTGTGAAGATTTTTTTCAGACATAATCAATATACCAAGTTTGATCCTTCTAACTATGTCACATAATATGACAACACATGAAGGTTTCACATTGTTTTGATCATTTTTGAATTTCTTATGCCTGTTTTAAACTATCGTCAAACTTTGTCGAACGACGGGCATAAAGATTTTTAGCTCGGGGCTAAGCCTCGATAACTTTAAGTGAATATGTGATGAAATAGAATATTGTGAACCTAAAAATTATTTTTGTAAAAAATCATGAGTATCAGATCATGTACCTCTATTTCAAATCTAACACATTTCCTATCGATTCGGCAGGAATTTGTTTTATTTACTAGGGATAGACGGAAAGGTTTGAGATCCCCCTGTTAGGACATTGTCCATATAAAGGTGGTCTAGTATTTTTGAAAAATGTGGTGGTGGCATTTTAGATTAGCCATTTGGTGGTTGCTTCACAAAACCGCCCATTTTTTGCACTCGGAAAATGGAAAATGGCTTTTTGGCGTGACAAAAAGGAAAACCTTTTCCTGCAATATTGTTCGCCATCCCATGATGCACATGTATGCACAATATAGACACATTATCATGAACTATTCCTTGTTTCTAGCCATAACATTGGTCACTCGACCCGAAAGTCGGGAAACCTCGAATGAGATAGGTCATTTTGTGAAGGTTTTTTGAAATATAATCAATATACCAAGTTTGATATTTTTTCTTCTAACTATGTCACATAATATAACACTACGCGAAGGTTTCACATTGTTTGGATCGTTTTTTAATTTTTAATGTCCGTTTTAAACTATCGTCAAACTTTGTCGAACGGTGGGCATGAATATTTTTAGCTCGGAGTTGAGCTTCGATAAACTTGAAGTGGATCTCTGATGAAGTCACATATTATGAACCTAAAATTAATTTTATAAAACATCATGAGCATCAGATCATGTATCTATAGTTCATATCTGACTCACTTCATGCCGATTCAGCAGAAATTTGTCTTTTTCACCAAGGATAGATGGAAAGGTTTGACAGCCCCCTGTTAGGACATTGTCTATTTAAGGTGGTCTAGTATTTTTTTTAAACATGGTGGTAGCATTTTGAATTACCCATTTGGTGGTTGCTTCACAAAACCGCCCATTTTCTGCACTCGAAAAATGGAAAAAAAAAATTGGCGCGACGAAAAGGAAAACTTCCTCCTGCAATATTGTTCGTCATCCCATGATGCATATGTATACACAATATGGACACATTATCACAAACTAGCTTTGATTCCAGCCATAACATTGGTCATTTGACCCGAAAGCCAGGAAAACTAGAAGGAGATAGGTCATTTTGTGAAGGTTTTTTTGAGACATAATCAATATACCAAGTTTTATATTTTTCCTTCTAACTATATCACATAATATGACACCACGCAAAGGTTTCGTATTGTTTGGATTGTTTTTGAATTTTTTTGCCGTTTTAATGGCGGGCATGAATATTGTTACCTCGGGGCTGAGCCTCGATAAACTTGAAGTGGATCTTTGATAAAATAGCAAATTTTGAACCTAAAAATAATTTTTGTAAGAAATCATGAGCATTAGATCATGTACCTATAGTTCATATCTGACCCACTTCCTACCGATTCAGAAGAAATTTGTCTTTTACACCAGGAATAGACGGAAAGGTTTGAGATCCCCCTGTTAGGAGATTGTCCATGTAATGTGGTCTAGTATTTTTGAAAATGTGGTGGTAGCATTTTGAATTAGCCATTTGGTGATTGCTTCACAAAACCACCCATTTTTGCACTCAGAAAATGGAAAATGGCTTTTTGGCGCGACGAAAAGGATAACTTACTGCTGCAATATTGTTTGCCATCCCATGATGCACATGTATGCACAATATGAACACATTATTACAAACTATGCCTTGATTCTAGCCATAACATTGGTCATTTGACCTGAAAGAGAGGAAACCTCGAATGAGATAGGTCATTTTGTGAAGGGTTTTTTGAGAAATAATCAATATACCAAGATTGTTCCTTCTAACTATGTCATATAATATGACAGCACACGAAGGTTTCGCATTGTTTGGATCGTTTTTGAATTTCTTATGCCCATTTTAAACTATCGTCAAACTTTGTCGAGCGGCGGGTATAAATATTTTTAGCTCAGGGCTAAGCCTTGATAAACTTGATGTGGATATCTGATGAAAAAGCATATTGTGAAACTAAAAATGATTTTTGTAAAAAATCATGTGTACCAGATCATGTACCTATAGTTCATATCTGAAACACTTCCTATCGATTCGGCAGGAATTTTTCTTTTTCACTAGGGATAGACGGAAAGATTTGAGATCCCCTGTTAGGGCATTGTCCATGTAAGGTGGTCTAGCATTTTTGAAAAATGTGGTGGTAGCATTTTGGATTAGCCATTTGGTGGTTCCTTCACAAAATCGTCCATTTTTTGCACTCGGAAAATGGAAAATGGCTTTTTGGCGCGAAGAAAAGGAAAATTTTCTCCTCCAACATTGTTCACCATCCCATGATGCACATGTATGCAAAATATGGACATATTTTCACAAACTATGCCTTTATTCTAGCCATAACATTGGTCATTTGACCCGAAAGTCAGGAAACCTCGAATGAGATAGGTCATTTTGTGAAGGTTTTTTGAGATATAATAAATATACCAAGTTTGATATTTTTCCTTCTAACTATGTCATATAATATGATACTAGGCAAAAGTTTCGCACTATTTGGATCGTTTTTGAATTTCTTATGCATGTTTTAAACTATCGTTAAACTTTGTCGAACGGCGGGCATGAAGATTTTTAGCTCGGAGTTGATCCTCGATAAACTTAAAGTGGATATGTGATGAAATAGAATATTAAGAACCTAAAAATGATTTTTATAAAAAATCATGAGCATCGGATCATGTACCTATAGTTCATATCTGACCCACTTCCTATTGATTTGGCAGGAATTTGTCTTTTTCACCAGGGATACATGGAAAGGTTTGAGATCCCCTGTTAGGACATTGTCTATTTAAGGTGGTCTAGTATTTTTTAAAAATGCGGTGGTGGCATTTTGAATTACGCATTTGGTGGTTGCTTCACAAAACCGCCCATTTTTTGCATTCGGAAAATGGAAAATGTCTTTTTGGCTCGACAAAAAGGAAACTCCCTCCGGCGACATTGTTCGTCATGCCATGATGCATATGTATACACAATGTGGACACATTATCACTAACTATGCTTTGATTCCAGCCATAACATTGGTCATTTGACCCGAAAGCCAGGAAAACTCGAATGAGATAATTTATTTTGTGAAGGTTTTTTTGAAACATAATCAATGTACAAAGTTTCATATTTTTACTTCTAACTATGTCACATAATATGACACCACGCGAAGGTTTCACATTATTTGGATCGTTTTTGAATTTCTTATGCCCGTTTTAATGGCAGGCATGAATATTCTTAGCTCGGGGCTGAGCCTCGATAAACTTGAAGTGGATCTATGATAAAATAGCATATTTTGAACCTAAAAATGATTTTTGTAAGAAATCATGAGCATCATATCATGTACCTATAGTTCATATTAACGAGGTTTAATCTCGTCAATGCCCATTGTTATGAGCTTGGGTTTTGGATAAGATGGGGGTGCTGGAGATCGCGGAACTAACAGACAAGCAACTAGGGGACACGAGATTTACCTAGGTTCAGGCCCCCGGAGGGAAAACTCTACTTCTGCTTGTCTGCTCTTGATTACGGCGGAACCTAAAGTTACAGTGGTGCGCAGATGCAATCTGGCGTGGAGGTGTGTATGCGATGATGTGAGAGAGATCCTCCTCGTCGTGCCCTCCTGCATTTATATAGAGATAGGCAGGTCCCGGGCGCAGATCGAGACGGTTACAAGTTTAGGGTTTGCCACTATGAATATTCTATCTGTTCTAGTCCTGCTCTCGAAGGATCTGAAGATGTCATGGGCTTAGGCCACCCGAAAATCTTCATGGGCCGCGTATATTCTTGTGGCCTTCCTTGGGCTGGACCAGGTATGCTAATGTCGTGTACTCTAGGATATAACCAAGTCAGTAGCCCCCGAGTGTTCAGTCGAATCACAGATTCGGCTGAGGACTCTTCAATATTTCGGGTGCAGTTGTTTCTGTTTATTAGAGCAAAGAATAATTTCAGTGTGTAGGGATTGTTGATGCGTGAGCCTGACTCTCTTGACGGATCAGGGTCAGTTAACTGTCCTAGGACAAAACAACACGATCTTCTTCAGATTCAAGTCCCTAGACTCGAACCCGGAACAAATGCTAGCGTAATTCGACTCAGGCCGCTAAGGTCTTACAGGAGTCACTAAAAGAAATGTGTCAACTTGTGACGTTCCCATTTTGACGATGGCAAAAATCGTAATAAATTTTATGACAATTTGCACCAGATCGTCGCTAGCCACTCCAGGAGGGCCAAACTCCTTCAAAATTATGACGATAGGCTCAGAATCATCGTAATTTTGTTGGTTGAAATCTTCATAATATGGCAGACCCATCCAAAAATTGAGGTGTTTTCTAAACCAACCAATCAAAACACGGGAAATTGCCTCCCATGGATCAGCCTTATGTGTGTTATATGGACCGTTCAAAGTCGATCCAATGGTTGGTAGCTCACCCGAAGAAGCACACCACCCCACCATGCCCACGGCCTCACCAACCCTAACCTCACCATCTGTCAAGAAAACCTAGATCGCCCCCCTCGCGCCGCCCCTTTCCTTGCCCTATCTCTGCGCCGCCGATTCTCTCCACTCCCCGATTCACAACATGGCCACCACCCTCTCCCCTCTAGCCGATCCACCGTCTACCTCCCCTCTCCCCCGCTGAGCTCCGCTCCGCCCCCCGGCACAGCCTCAGTGACCTCCCCCAGTTGCGGACGCGATCGAAAGGAAGTGGCCAGAGCAGATGAGGCGGCTACGAGGAATCTGACGGCATCAAGGTGGGACGGATCCCGCTGCTCGTCTACTCCGTCGATGGCGGCCCTGTGCAGGGGGATCCAGCGACGACGGCCCCGACAATGGGAGCTCTGGCGGTGGCGGCTGATCTCCAAGTGCCTCCTTCGCTTGCTCAAGGTCGAGTACGTCAAGAACTACCTCCTCATGACGGTGCGGTGCCTCGATCTCGGGTTCGACATGATGTGCGACCTCAGGCTCAAGTTCTGCAAGGACTCCGACGGCTGCGTTGTCGCCAGGAGCTCCGGCGAGACAGCGCCGGTCTCCATGCCAGGGGTCGGCATGGTCCGCCACATGCCAGACGATGTCAAGTGCGGCAAGGGCGACCGCGTCTGGTTCAAGTCAGACGCGCTCGAGTTCAACAAGGTTAGCATGTCGTGTATGCATACTGGTACTACTAGATTTCTTTCTGCTGCATGAGCAGCTTGTCAAAGTGATCGATTCCTGCATTACTGAGCTTCCTTTTCTATGTTGTTAACAACGTATAAGAAAGTGGAGCAAAACGAAACACAATGAATTGAAGTAAAAGCTAAGCTATTTACTCTGAACATAATCCAGGGGCTCTACAGCAAATTCTCTATAACTTTGGATAATTTAAGTGTTGCTGATTAGTGATTAAGTAGTACAAAACTACAATAAATCAAAGTAGTAAGAACGCAATAATGCTCTGTAACATTGGCTAATGCATCACAGATTATACTAGATGTACAAGCCAACGAGGAGCCCCCTGGTGTTGTGTGTGTTTGAACGGTGTCTATCTTGTGTTTGTGCGTGCTTGTAATTCACATTGCTGGTCTTAAATGGAAATGGCTTTTTAATGTCCAAGTGAACATTCTGGTAGCATTACTACATGTTCCCGTTCCTATGACATCTCTTATATGATAATTACTATTGTTATAATGTTTTTTCTTGATTTGATACAAGCACAAGTTCTTAACCATTGTAAGATTTTTGATACAAGCACAAGTGATACATGTGTGTGTATGCTTGGCATGGAAGAGATGTGACAAGATTAGCTCTACTATACCCTATAGTCTCATTTCTTTATAGCGAGCATTTGAGTATATCAGGTCTGGACATGGTTAGCTTTAGTGGCAATTTGGCTTCAATCTTAGTACATATTGATCTATCTGTAGTTTGGTCAGAGCCCCAATTGTGAGAGCATTCAGTATACTTTTGTTTAGTGTTAATTTTCTGTTATTAGTTTTGCAGTTTTAGTATCTTATGGTACTTAGCTAAGTATACTTTTAATCACACTTGTTTCGTTGTTGTTGGTTTTTATTTGGTTTTCAGGTAATTGGACTAGCAGCATACATCTGCGCTCGTCATCGATGTTGTCCGCCTCGCCACCTACTTCCTTGCCCCTAAGATTGCCTTCATCGCCAAGGTAAGAAAACTTCAGGATTGTTAAATCCATTAGGAAATATGGACATGTCCCTGTTCTCCTGTCTCCATACCCTATACCTGAGTTATCCTTTTTGCGTCTGCGTGAGGTGAGGACACGCCCCTGTTGTACTGTCTCCATACCCTGTACCTGTGTTTGCGTCAATGTGAGATGGTTCTGGGATGGTAGAATGTGCGACTTTTTACAGCAGTTTATGCCACCAGATGTCTGTTTAGCTGGGTGTTCTGTAAATCTAACATGGTTTTCTAGTTTTGTTCATGCTCTTTTTTAGTGTGGCTAGGCTCTATTCTCTGTGTTGTGCGAACTGTTATAAACTGGACCTTTTGCTTCTGGACAGTTTCTTCATGTCTTGGATGAGATCTACTATAGCTTCACATGTATTTCAATGTGCTAGTAAGTGGTGGACTATGATGATTATGCAATGACCAACACAGTATGCTGGAGTGCTGGACTGGCTTGGGTTTGGTAATGTGTTGTCATACTTCTTGAATTCTTACATAGGGATCCAGCCCTAGGATATGTGCATGTTTGTTTTGCCTAAGTAGATAGCATCAAATGGGTACATTATTAGATAGCATAAACATGTCACTTGATGGAGATCTTTATTCTATTTGTTCTATCATGCTCACATTACTTAAATCATACTGTCATGTGTTATTTACGTATTTTTATAGCAGTAATATTTGATTGGATCTTAGAGTCGGTAGTATGTTGTTTTTCCAAATTGATTCACTTGTCAATTGGTCCCTCTTCTATGGATCTTAGAGTTGGATCATTTGCTTCCTTAGTTGATAAAATCTATGGCACAATTTATAAGTGGGTTCCTGAATTGGCAGCAGACAATAATTGCTATGATGTACATAATTTAAGTATTGTCTTGATGAAGCGGGTAAAGTGCTATTAGGATAAGCAGAAAGTTCATCGGGACTGAAGAACATCAGTTTACCTGTAAGATAAGATATCACTATATTTGTGGAGGGACATGGCATGGAATATTGTTGGATACAAGGAGAATAGTCAGAGAAGATCTGTAAATTAATGTGTGTAGAGGATCTTTTTAGTCAATTCATATGATTTTGTTTCGAGAAAAAAGTATTATGTTTAAAGGCATGTGTTTTTATTGCTCATTGCTACTGTACTGCTACCGCTCCTTGGGTTGAGAATACTCATCAGCGGAGATGCTTCTGATACTTGTGTGCACTGTTGTACTTAGATGTGTGTTGTTACTGATGTGTGCTTCATTACCCTATAAATCTTAATTTGTGTTAGCATGCTTTACTTGTTGCTATTGATGTATGCTTTAGGTGTGTCTTGTGCTAGCTACTACAATTATTAGTCGTGAGAGGTTACTAGCTATTATTATATTGCTATTTGATGTAATGTTCTTTTGCAAATTTTGCAGTTTCTTCGCCACAACTAAATGAGTCGTCTCTCGTGCCTTCGAGTCTCTATCGGCGAAGTGGCCACCAGGAGCAAGGGGCTGGCAAGGTGGATGGGTGAAGGAGATAACCAGGTGAACTATTGGCCTATCATAACCTCTATGACAAGCTCCGAGCTCCCAGCGCGTCTGACCCAGGGTGCATTAGGGCCAATCCCTTCCAGAAGGTCATGCTCACGAGACCCTCTAAATCAAAATAGGTATCACTCTCTCCCATCTCTCACTGGATTGGATTGATGGGCCAGTGATGGTACTGTGATTTGAAGTTTGCTCCTTGTTTACTTTTGTAATTGATTGCCTGCTTGATCAGTGAAAAATCACTGTCGGTGCTACCTGATGTTCTTGCATGTGTAACTATACTTTTCATGTGTAACTGTTCTTTGAACCTTTTGCCTAGAATATGTCATCTAAAAGTATAATAGGGGCAGAATATTCCCCTTATTGTTTATAAGTGAGGGTACTACATATATTTATCAGAAAACTATCTACAAAAAGAGACGAGCCAAGCATCTGTTAGGGCCTATGCTGCATAGAGAACTAAGTTAGAGGTTTAGAGCCAGCTAAAATAATGCTGCTGCTCATTACAGTATTTATCCAGTCTTGCAATAATCAATTAACACCTTGGTCAATTGACCGTGTAAGTAAACACTCTATAATCCTAGAATTTGTCTGACTTCATATTTTTTTAGGCTGCATTCTTTCAATTCTTACTGTAGCTCATAGTATTCCTCTTCTTCTCATGCAGGATCCATGGTAGCGACTCAGATGGAGATCATCCAGATCCTGGCTAGTGTCATGCTACAAGCCATGTTGGAGAAGCTGCAGCTTCCATGTTGTACTTGTCATGCTTAATAGATCTATTTATTCCTATGTAGTTGTGACACAATGTTGCTTAATAGACAATAAGTAGAAGATGTGATGATTGCCATGGTATCATATTTTGTTGAATTGTGTTAGGTACATGCCTTTGGTAGCATTTTTTGTATGCAAGCTAGTTATATCTTTGTTTGGTTAGGATATGTGGAATACAAGTTCTTCCCTGTTGCACATAGTTTTAATCTGATCCACCACTTTCATATAAACAAAGGACTATGAAATATTGCACTTGAATACATTAGTATATCGTTTATGATGTTGATTTTCATACATGGGAATTCTGGATTGTTGTGAGGTAGTACTTGCCATCTTAATAAGTTTGTTGCTAAAGAAGTTCCAATTTTGAATATACTAGCACCTTTACCATGAATAATGTTCTGATGATTTTCTATAGATTGATCTTGTGTGCTGAACCGTGTCGTATTGTACTACTGCAGTTTTGGTGCTGAACCTTTTCTCATTAGTTTTGCAGATTTATCTTGGAAGATGGAAAGGGTTGGAGTACTCTACACATTATACGTGTGCGACTGGTCCTGGAGCGGCATATGCAAGTCTGTCGACAGGATGAGGGCCATCCACAGCGCCTGCCTGAGGGCGACGGAGCAGTCTGGAACTTTGCCGCGGCCTAACCAGCTGAACATGACAGCCAGGTATGCGCAGATCAGCCACTGGTGCTACCCAAATGGGAGCTATATTTAATTATATGTTTTGTTCTTTCTGGTAGAACAATTAATTGACAATTCTACTTTATCTATTGTATTTGTCGTAATTCTTGATAGTATTTGCCTCCTTAGCATAAATTGAGGTCAGTTATGTATACTGATATGTGCCTTCATTCTAGATAGTAAATTGCCAATTTATACTGAATAAATTGAAGTCAGTTTTTTTCCAAATATGTTCTTACTCCTTTTTATAATGATTTTATAGGAGGATGATAGGAGATCTTCAATGAGACGCCAAACACAAGATACAATTATGTCATGAAAGCTTGGATGGAACAAGGTTGTGTACTCTGCTTGTGTATAACTGTATTGTGTCCCTTGGATGGATAGGAGGATGATTTAGTAGGATTGTACTCTGTTCCTTGTGTATAACTTGTATTTTGCTGTGATGTAATTAGCCGTGTTATAATTCTGTATTGTAATTCGAATTCTGGTTCATATATGTTGTGATAAAAATAAGTGTGATGACTCGTTGTTTGGTTGCATGAGTGGATCAAGTAAGAGTTGGAATATCAAAAATAAAAATTGTAATATGGTATATGCTCAGAATTAAAGCGGTATGTAAAAGGCCATGGCCCATATTTGAAATGGACTATAAAAAGGTCAAGGCCCAAAAGGAAATCGACTATATCAAGGTGAATAAACAAATTGAAATGCCCTGTAAATGTGCTTGGCTCAGAAAAGAAAATGCTGAAATTATTGGGCTTAGCCCATTTAGACCATAAAATGGACTGGGCTGATTTTGATTTAAGACGATTTCATTTCGTCACAATTTTGCCACGTAGGATCTGAGCTGGCCTGGCCAGATTGTCCGTGACGATACGAGATCATCATAAGTCTTATGACGATCCAATATCGTCATAAACGGTTATGACGATTTCACAAAAAACGTCGTTATAGTTCATTTGCGACGCCCAGCTTTCGACGATCTCAAAATCGTCATAAACGGACTACTATGACGATTCTGTGACGAAAATAGAGGGTCATAGAAGCCTAGATTCCTTGTAGTGAGTCGAATCCCAGTAGTTTTCGAATGATGTACCCAACGCGTCCGTTGGGATTTTCATCGCGCCTGCTAGCACGGATTTACACTAGTAGAGCGCAGTCAGGTGCGTTACCAGGCCATCAGATGATATTCGTAGGTCTTATCTTTGCGTCGCAGACGCAGCATCCGAAATTTTATCACCGCGGAGGTGTTTCGGGTGGCCAAGGAGGATGTTGCTCACTTAGCGTTGGTTGGGGCAAAGTTGCCAAAACATTTTTTGCATTTTGGTCTGAAGGACTGTAATCGAAGAAATTCATAGGGTGCGCGACCAGCGCTCCCTATGGGAGTAGCCCACGAGTGTCTGTCCGTAGGACACAATTTTTTCGGATGCTTGAATCAACCCTCCCTATGGGAGTAGCCCCCGAGTCCGTAATGGAGTCCTAGACTCGACGTAGGGCTCGAAGAATCAATGTTGGTTTAGTACCTTTAATAATGCCTCAGGTGCACGGCCAACGCTCCTGATAAGAGTAGCCCCCGGGTAGTTGCTCGAATCGTAGATTCGAGTGAGTACTTTGAGCTGTTAGCCGAGGGTTTATGACCGTTGCCGGTGGTGTATGATGATGTCAATGCTGACGATTGGTGACCTCAAACGTCTGCGGCGCCAGAGGTGGTGTGAATGGACGAGCATGGGTCCCACTTTCTGACTCTGAGTTGACTGGTCACGCCCGACGTGGCAAGAATTACGGCTTCTCCCTGGTTTCCGTGCTTAGTGGACGGCGTGCGAGCGACGGTTCGCAGCTGTGTTGACACGTGGACGGTAGGATCTGATCCTGGCGTTAGGGCTTCTAGATGAACGGTCCCCCTTCATCGTCTTCATCCTTATAACCGTGGGCAAAACTATAGTTTGTTTTCACCTTAGTCATTTGCTTTCCACCGCGTCCATTTTCCAGAGCTTTTCCGTTGCACGATGGACGTTCTCCGATCGTTCCCTTCCTCTTTCTTACGCGCACACCGCCGCCGTTGACGCGCTGCGATGGTGAAATCGAAGAAGGACACCACCGTAGCAGGCACCAGTGCGGCTGTCGGCGGCAAGAATGGCACCGCCGCTGCTCGCGTCACCGATGGTGGATGGCGGCGCACGGGGACGCGCGAGGGCGATCTGTGCAAGCTCCGTGAGCATGGTTTAATCCCGCAGGATAAGGAGGCCGTCAAGATCCCCGGTGATGAGGTAACTCCCCATCCACCCGCAGGGTTTCGGGTGATGTTTGTCGCGTTTGTTATTCGCGGCCTCTCTTTCCCAGTCGACGATTTTCTTCGTGGATTTTTGTTTTTCTATGGCATCCAACTCCACCATCTCTCTCCAAATTCTCATCTCCACATCGCCTGCTTTGTTGCTTTTTGCGAGTGCTTGCTCGGTATCGAGCCGCACTTTGGCCACTTCCGGAACCTCTATTCCGTGAAGAGGCAATCCGGCTCCGACGGAGTTTATCCGATTGGCGGCTGCGTCATTTCTCTTCGATCTACTATTATTTTCTTCTCTTTATCTATGTCCGAGTCCATCCAATACTGGCGGAGGAAGTGGTTTTATATCCGCGACTCCAAAGTGGACGGGCAAAGCTTCGGCCTTGCGCCTTTCGACTCCACCCAGGAGATCTTAAAGAAGAGATCCTGGAAGAATCATATCCTAGAGGGCGAGGTGGAGGAGGTAGAGGAGCTCTACCATCAGGTGAAGCCTCTCCAGGTGGTTGCGGGGAAGGAGGTGAACGGTGTAGATATCATCCGCACCTTCCTCAAACTTTGGGTGCAGCCGCTCCAGGCAAGGATGCATCCGATGTATCTTTACTGTGGCCGCCAAGACCCGACGAGAGTTTCAGTTGAGGAGCTTTCCAAGGGGGACCTCGATAGAGTTCTTAGGACACTGCTGAAGTTCAATTCCGATGAGGACCTTCCGGGGAAATCGCTAACGCCCCCGTTCAGTGTCACAAGACCGGTTCCGCAGGTGTAGATCTGCGACGTGCGCGTAGCGCTTTATTTTCAAGTGCTCGTCCTTGTAATTTCTTGTAATGACCGTTATGTCTTCATTGTGCAGGGGATTAAGGTGAACGGCATGGTGCCTCCGCTACCCGAGAGGTTTCCGATTGCGCCAGAGAACGTAGTTGTGGACTCCGAGTCCAAGCTTCCGCCGACGCAGTCGCCAACTGAGGAAGCCCTCGAGGCGAGCGAGGGGTAGACCCGAAAGCGGGCACGGAGCTCGAGCGAATCTTCGGATGCCTCGACTCCACCAACGCCTAGGGACCCGTCGTCCTTGTTCGCCATAGTGGAGGTGACGGTGCTTCTTCCTCTCCCATCCCGGCCGTTCCTGTGCGGGCTATAGCGCCACAGCTGCCAGTGAAGAGGAAGAAAGAAGATAAGAAAGGCAAGAGGGCCCTGCCTATTTTTGACTTGAGCGACATGGACTCGTAAGTGCCTTCGGATGCATTTTGCCATTTTTCTTGTATTCTTTTCTTCTTTCTTCTGGCTGGTGTTTTCCTTTGCAACCACTCCTCTGAGGGATCTTTTAGCGACGCCACTCAGGGGGCAGTAGGGGAGTCGAATATGACGCCTCCTCCCTCTCAGACGGTGGTCACCTCTAGGGGTGCTGCTCTGAACCCCTCTCTGCAGGAGGTTCGAGTGATCGTCTCCCAGAAGACTGCACCGGGACCTTCGGAGTCTTCGTCTGAACATGTAAGTGTTTTCTCTCTTGCTGTGGGGGGAGCCCCCGAGCCATATTTTTCGCATGATCTGCTGATCGTTGCTTACTTTCTGCGTGTCTCGGGGGGAGCTCCCGAGCATTGTGATGTGTTTGATGTCTTCTCGTTTCTTGGGCGCAGCCCCTGAGCCCTTTTTCTGATATTTTGTTTCTTCTCGCAGCCCTTTGTGCGAGGTGCAAACCTGCTTGTGCAGCAGCACCTGGCACTGGAGGCCAGCATGCGGCAGCTTCAAGGTACATATTAAATTGATCATGTTCTTTTTCGTTTGCTTGCTAGCTTGTGAAGCTCATGTATGTTCTTGTTTCCTTGTGCAGATGAGAATAACACTGCCCTCCGTGAGCTTGATGCTCTCAGAAAGAGCCTTGGGCGAGCGAAGAAAAAAGCCGAGGATGCCGTTGGGGCGAAGGAGCAGCTCGAGCGGGAGCTAGCTGACGCAGCTACAGCCAAGGAGCGCCTACGGCAGGAAGCTACAAATCGCGAGGAGCAGCTCACCACTTCCACAGCTTCGCGCGAGAAGGAAATGGCCGAGAAGCTGATGGCTGCTGCCAAGGCCATTTTGGTGAGTGCTTTTGCCTGTCTTTTCTATTTCGGCTGCTGTTCTCTCCTTCCCTTATTCGATTCCTTTGCTTAATTTTGCTCCAGATGCCTCGGGCATTGAGTTTAATCGCAGCGTCCTAGAGAACGATAGTGCTCTGGATGATGCCGCCGTGGCGGTCGAAGACCGCTGCAGTACTGCTTCTGGATCCCTTACCAAGGCCAAGGGGATTCTCGGGCGCTTCTACAAGGATCTTGTTCCCAAGGGCGTCGCCCTTGAGGATGTGGATTCTTTGGCGGAGGTGCTGTCAGTGGATGCGCCTGCGGCCTACAAGCGCAAGCAGAAGGGCATTGGCGGTTCCATGGCATTGGCCATGGCCATGGCATCCGGGGTGGAGATGGATCTTCATCAGGTCACCTCCCAGATTCCCACGGCTCCCGACGGTTCCGAGGTAGCTTTCGCTCTCTACGCCTCTCGCTGTAAGCGCTATGGGCCGAAGCTCATTGACCTGCTGGCGGAGTATGCGACGAAGCAGCAGGAGGAGGTCAAGAGCAGGCAATCTGGCTCCGAGGCCACTCAGGATGCGGCTGCTTAGGCTTTGCTATTGTAGTTGTAGGATAGTTGTTGTCTTCTTTTGTTGTAATTTTTGACGAACAACCTTCGTGTGCCACGTAGTGGCCTTTTATTGTATATAAATGATCCTTCGAGCTGTTTCTCAATCATGTGTCGTTCATACTCTTGTCTGTTTTCCTTTAGGGACCTTCGGGTGAGGACCCCATCGATGCTTTAGTTGTTCCGCAGCCGCGGCCGTCCTTGGATGGTGCCTCGCAGCTTGTTTTCCTTCATGACCGCGTCCGCAGTCTTGAGAAGGAGATAATTGGCATCCGAGGTCATGCGGATGTATGGAAATCGAAAGCGGAGCGAGCTACCACCAGGGAGGAGTATCTGGTGGGGGAGCTGCGGCAGTTGGCCGAGCAGCTGGAGTGTAAGTTTCTTCGAGCTGCTGCTCGTTTTCTGATGCGCCTGGTTTGCGAGTCATCTTACTATGTAGTTGTTTCAGTTGCCAACCTTGTTCCAAGGGAGGAGAAAGAGCGCGTTGCAGTTCGGATCAACTGCTTGACTCAGCAGGATATGGAAGCCGGAGGTTTTTTCTGGATGGATCGCGACCGTGCGATGGTCCTTGCAACTATGCAGGATCGTGCTCATCAGGTGTCCCGAGTGCTGAGGCAGGTGAAGACTTCGCTAGCGTCGATTCTGTATGTCATGTTTCCCCTTGATGAAGCGCCATCGGCTCTCTTGGAGTTGCTGGCGAAGTTTTGAGATGTGCGTCACGTCAGGGAGTTGGTGCGGCACCAGTTGGTTGCGGGGGTGCAGGCCGCCCTTTCCCTCGTGCGGCTGCATCGCCCTGATATGAATCTTGTGGTTGTGGCGGCTGTGCCGCCTCCTCGACCAGATGGTGACTTATGGGACATGCGCCAGCACTACGAGGCTATTAGGCAGTATGCCGAAGAGATTGTAGATCTTTTTGAGCATCGTCCGCAAGTGATCCTTTAGCATAGGTAGGTCCTGTAAAAAGATAGATGTAAAACTTGTATGTATTTTGACTGGGCGTATTGTTCCCTTTGTTATAAAGGTTAATTGTATTTGGCACGTGGTGCTTTGTTGTATGCATGCCCTTTTCGTTAGCATGACATGATCAGCTACTCAGGTGCACATGCTTTATCCTTAGTCGACGAAGTCGCGAGGTGAGGGGGAGCTCCTGAGTGTGTTGCAACACAAAGAAATGTGAGGAAAAGATAAAAAAATCGGGCGAGACACTTAGCTTTATTCATATCATAATAATGAGGTACATTGTTTGGCTGAGTAGCCTTATTGAAAGTAAACAGGGGGATAGCTAGGGGTAGAAGGTCGCAATTGTGCCACGTTCCATGGGTTGGAGTATGCGACTCCAGACTCCACGTGCTTGAGGCGGTAGGCGCCACCTGGGATGACTTCGGTGACGACGTAGGGTCCTTCCGAGGGTGACTCGAGCTTTTTTGGCCGATCTTGTTTGATTCGTAGGACTAGGTCTCCTTCGACAAAGGACCTCGGGCGCAGCCGGCGGCTGTGATAGTTGTAGAGGCTCTGCTGGTAGACCGCCGAGCGAGCCGCGGTGATGTCGCGTGCCTCGTCGAGTGTGTCGACGGCGTCTTCGAGTGCGGCCGTCAATTTGGCTTCGCTGTAGGCGACGACCCTAGGGGCCTTATGGCGCACTTCTGTAGGTAGCACGGCTTCGGCTCCGTGCACCATGAAGAAAGGCGTGTAGCCCGTTGAGCTGTTTGGCGTTGTGCGCAAGCTCCAAAGAACGGAGGGTAGTTCTTCTGCCCAGGCTCCCGCGAGCCGTTTGAGTGGGCCGAGGAGGCATTTCTTGATGCCGCCTCCCACAAGACCGTTGGCCTTTTCGACCTGCCCGTTGGTTTGCGGGTGTGCCACGGAGGCATATAATATGTTGATCCCTAGGCCTTCGCAGAAGTCCTGGAACTCTTTGGAGAAGAAGTTCGACCCGTTGTCCGTGATGATGCTGTGGGGCACACCAAACCTGTAGACTATGGATTCGAAAAACTTCACGGCCGTTTTACCCTTTTGGTTGGTAACGGGCATGGCTTCGATCCACTTGGTGAACTTGTCGACTGTGACCAGGAGGTAGACATGGCCTCCTTTCGAGGATTTGGGTAGTTTGCCGATCATGTCGAGGCCCCACTAGGCGAAGCGCCAGGCCAGAGGTATGGGCCTGAGCTCCGATCCTGGTGTGTACGGTTTATCTGCGAACCTCTGGCAGTCGTTGCACCTTCGGACGATGTCCTTGGCATCGTTCATGGCCGTTGGCCAGTATAACCCAGCTCGTAGAGCTTTGGCGACGAGGGCGCGACTGCCCGTGTGATGTCCGCAGATGCCCTCGTGGATGTCTTGGAGGATGGTTTTGCCGTCACCGATGGTGACGCACCTTTGGAGTACACCCGAAATACTTCACTTGTACAGCTCGCCATTGATGATGGTGAAGTCCTTGGACCAGCGAGATATGCGCCGAGCATCTGTCGGGTCATCAGGCAGTTCCCTGTTTATTAGGTACCGAAGGTACGACTGCGTCCATGTTTCCTCGATTGCCATGACCTGCATCAGGTTGACCAATGCGACCTCCATGTCAAGTTTTTTGAGTCCTTCGGGTAGCGCAGTCCCCGAGCACTCTGCTTCTTCGGGTGATCCCTTGGAGAATTTCCTTTTGATGGACGGCACGCAGAGTTGTTCGAGGAACACTCCTGGTGGTACCCGTGCGCGGGTGGAGCCGATGTTGGCGAGTCTATCGGCCTACTCGTTGCTTTCTCTGCCAACATGCCGAAGCTCGCAGTCGTCGAAGTCTCCTTCGAGTGAGTTGTAGAGCGCGCGGTACGCGATCATGTTGGCGGCATGTGCGTCACACTCGTTCATCGTCTGCTAGATGACGAGGTTCGAGTCACCGTAGATGACGAGGCGTGTTGCGCCGCAGATCTTGTCCATCTTCATGCCGTGGATGAGGGCCTCATATTCGGCTTCATTGTTGGAGGCCTGAAATTTCATCCGTAGGACGTACCTCATCTTATCGCCCTGCGGGGATGTCAGTATGACCCCGACTCCTGCTCTAGCCTCGCGCTTGGATCCGTCGAAGTGCATTGTCCATGATTGTGTCATATCCGGGATGTCTGGCAGCTGCAGCTCCATCCAGTGGACAAGGAAGTCCAGCAGGACCTGAGACTTGATCGCATGACGCTCATAGACTATGTCTAGAGGGGACAGCTCGATGCCCCACACATACACGCGTCCTGTGGCTTCCGGGTTGTTCATGATGCTGTTCAGAGGTGCCTCGTTGACGACCATCACCTGATGCTCTTAGAAGTAGTGGCTCAGCCGACGAGCCGTCATGAACACGCCGTAGGCGAGTTTCTGGTAGTGAGGGTACCTCTGTTTTGTTGGTGTCAATACCTCGCTGAGGTAGTAGATAGGGCGTTGGACCCCATGGGTCGTGCCATCTTCGGGTCGTTCGACCACGAGCACGGTGCTTACCACCTGATGCGTGGCTGCTATGTATAGCAGTAGAGGCTCGCGCTCCTGTGGCGTGACGAGGACGGGAGAGGTGGAGAGCAGCCGCTTCAGATCTTCGAATGCGTCATCTACTTCGGGTGTCCGCTCGAATTTTTCAGCTTTGCGTAGAAGCTGGTAGAAAGGCAGGGCCTTTTCGCCCATGCGGCTGATGAATCTGCTCAGCGCCGCGATGCGCCCAGCTAACTGCTAGACACCTTTGAGGTTCTTCGGCTTCTCCATGGCTAGTATGGCCTGGATTTTCTTCGGGTTCGCCTCAATCCCTCGCTGAGAGATGAAGTAGCCAAGCAGTTGGCCAGATGGGATGTCGAAAGCGCACTTTTCTGGGTTTAGTTTGATCTTGTAGTGATCAAGTTTGTCGAACGTCTAGCGGAGATCGCCGATCAGTGTCTTGGCCTCCCTTGTCTTGATGACTATGTCGTCGACATAGACCTGTATGTTGCGACCTATCTGGCTCTTCAACTTTAGTGAAGGGGGCAATGGAAAAAAATACAAGACAGGAGTCCCATTCATTCATAAGAGAAGAAGAGGAGAAGAAGCTTTTTTTATCTGATCTAAGATCTTCACCCTCTAAACTATCCACTCCAGCATCATTCCCCTTGAGAGAGAGACAGAGAGAGATATCTTCACACTTGTTAGATTAGGGTTGGCAATTTTATTCAAACTTGCAAGTAGATTGTTATATAGGGATTTAAAGATCCCTACATATATGATTTAGAGTTTTAGGTTAGAATTCCTAAGGTTCACAAGAGAGACAAAAGCAATTCTAAAAAATATTACGAAATATTTGAGGAAGGTATCCAAATGGAAAAGTGAGGCACTAAAGAAGCTAATACTTTTTCAGATAAAATACAAAAATAATAATTCGGGGTCTTACAATGAGATGATTAGGAAAATTTCAATTCCACTAAAATAAAAATAATAATTTGGGGTGTTATAGTGAGATGATTAGGAAAATTTCAAATCCGCTTAGGATGTGTTTATGATGATGGGATGATTGAATGTAAGTTGGCAGAATTACTCGAAAGGACACTGCCCTGCGATATGTGGGAGTACAAAGTTTCGTGACCTTGACACCCTTTATAGGTGATATAATTAGATTGTTATACAACACTAACAAAATCTACGTATCACTTGGTCGAGGGGAGAAGGGCTTAATTCCCATTGTCGTCTTTCGTTGTTTATTCTGCTTTCTCTTAGTAATGTCTAAAGAAAAAAAGAATTAATCATTTTTTTCATTGAATAGGTAGCGTTCCCGACATTTCAACTATTACTATGAATGCATATAATCAATAAACAGAAAAAAAAATACACATAACAGAAGCAATTATTATTATGAAGCATTACATAACATGCCGACCAACGAAATGTTTGAAGAAAAGGTCCATGAAGTGAAGTAAATAATACATAAAAAGGCGACGCATTATTGTAAATAAGCCCATGGATAACTACCAAACATGTCTTCTACACGCACACAAAGATACATCCGTGCAAATAGGTGCTAGTAGACATATAAAATACCAGATTTAGTTTGCAGGCATACGACATCTCTTGTAACTTACCATTACTTTGCCTTTAGGCTCTATTATAAACTTGCTCCAATCTTGCTTGGGAAATGGAGAAGTCAGTTTAAGATCAAAATTTCTCAGCAAATGGCTCCAGATAATCTTTATTTGCATGAAAGCAAAGGACTCGCCAGCGCAAGCATGCCTTCCAGCACCAAAAATTGTGTAAGAGAGTTTACCCCCAATTTTATCCTCCTCTCTTCCAACACGAAACCGATCTGGATCATAGACCTCGGGGTCCTTGTAAGTGTGTGGCACCTTACCTGTTAGCATTACAAGATGTGCTAACGTGGTACCTTTAGGGATACCATATTCACCTCCCTCTCTTGTCTGCACACTGATCTCCTTCAGTGTCTTGCGCAGCAACACCGGCGCTGCGGGATACATCCGACCTGCCTCTTTGATGCAACTATGCAAAATCTCCATTTCTGACAGGATATTGTAGTCTATATTATCCTTGTATTTACTCATCATTTGCTTTTGCTCCTCGACAGCAGCACCTAGGAATTTTGGATGGGTCAAAAGGCAAGCTCCGGTCCAGGAGGCAGTGATTGTACTTGTGTGCTTTCCAGCAAATATAAGTCCAATGATCATCCCGGAAACCTCCCCTTCAGTTGTTGGACGACCATCTTTATATCTGGAATCTATCAGTCTCTGCAGCATATCATCCTCGACGCGGTTGCATCTCTTTCTTGACCTCACAATCTCAGACACTATACTTGTAAGCTTCATTTGTGCTCTGTCTCGTCGGTTGTTTACTGGAACCGGCATATATGGGAACATGTAACTGAACAAGTTGACCCCCTCCTCAATATCAGCAAACAATGTGTAGAACTCACCAAATATTGTATCTCGGACCTCACTTCCAAGTAGGCAGCGACCAGCAATCAACATGAGTAACTTGGTGAACTCTTGTTTCAGATCGACTTCACCCTCGTCTCCCCATTTTGCAAAGTACTCCTGTAGAATATAGTGTATTAGATCGATGGATAAGTGTGTGGTCGTAAATCTAGAAGCGGGGAACAACATAAGTTTATAGCAAATGTTCACATATTATTTTTATTCTTTCGATCATAGCGAAATAACTACATGTAACCCTGTTTTCAAGTGAATCAATTAATAAGTATTATTATAAGAAATAACAGTATTTTATAGGCTAATTCATATGTTTCATGTGGGAAAGGGTTCGACATAGACCCTGATCAAATATCTGGTAATCCAACTTTATAACGAGGAATAAGATATAATTACCATAATCCATCGCACTTGTTCTCATAGATGTTGGGTAATTTATTGGTTTATTCTAACTCTGGCTGTTTAATTTTCATATATTAGTTTCAAACTATATATGTATACTTACTAATTAATAACGACAGAGCGAGCATAAAAAGTACACCTGCCATTTACATATTTATTCAGCTATTCCAATTTACCACGGGGGAATACATGAGAATGGAAAGTAGACTATTTTTTGTATGGCAAGTACACAATATTATAAAAAGTGCAAGACCCGGGATTTCAAGCATTTCATTTGAGAATTAAAGAAACATCCAATCCATAATAAATTAGACTATAAAGGATGGATGCATACTCTACTTCTTCTTTTGCACATTAACATTTTCTATATCGTTTCATTTTAGGATTGAGCCATAAGATTTTTTTTGTTTTATTTTTAAAATTAGATTTGTTACAACACACAATTCCACTATATAAAACAAGTTTTCAAACATTACTTATATTCACATAGTAAGATTAAGTGCTGAAGATGCTATGTTGAGTCTACGAACAGTGCAACGTTTTCTATTTTTGAAATGGAAATAGAAATATGAACTACCAAGCTCAGTTCTTCATAATCCTACATGGATTAATTGCGACTTCTTCTAAAAAATAGCATTTCTCACAAGCTAGAATGGTACAGGCATGATGGCATCAATGTATTTTTTTGTAATTACCTCCACTTCCTGTCGAATGAGATCAACATGGCTCCTCAGCTGCGATGCCTTTAGAGAATCATAGAAGAAGCGAGACTGCTCAATTCGAGTAGCATATTCCACAGCATACCCATTCTCTTTGCCGAACATTGGCACGGTGAACTCATTGAAATTTCCTTGTGAAACATCTGACTCCAAACCATGAAAGAAAGGAATGGAGGCCTCGTGCCCAATCAAGATGGTTACTCTTTTCCACAAAAAACTTAATGTGAAAATACTGCCTAACTTGTTATACAGATACATCATTGCAGCTTCAGGGTCCTTTCTACAAAGAGCATGTAAGAACTTGAGGAGATCAATTCCTGTCACCACCGGTGGAGGTGGTCGTGTCACCACTGAATCAGAGGCATGGCTTCGCTTTGAACTCTTGGATACTACTGCAGCGATGGATATAATTGCTAAGACCAACCAAACGACGCAAATTGTCACGTCCATGTCGTTATTGACTAGAGGATTCACACTGGAAGAATATGAAGATAATTAGTATGAAGAAATCTGAAAGGGTGAACCTAGCTAACAGTCTAAACAGGAAGCCACATTCGACTCCACAAGGAATGCAACTATTATCCACTCTCCTGACAAAGTGAAGCAAAAACACTTCATTAAGAAACAAAATATGACCAAGACTAGATTGGTAATTGAACTCTGATTGTCGGTTTTTAAAGGCTATAGAAAATTCAGAAGAACAAGTAATAGCTCTGATGCATGATTGTTATCGAAATGTTGCACCCGGCCCATATGAAGAACAAACCTAGCCCTAGTCTTATTTCTCTCGTATGAAAAAATGATCTAAAAATGAACTCATATGACTTAAAAACTAAAATCAAGCATACCTGAATACGAATTTGAAATCCTCCTGACTCGTTCACTGTGAACGAGTGTCCTGCACACAGCTGGTAGCAGCAGTCAATGCACACAAGTGAGTAAGGAACCCCGCAATGCCTCATTAATATAGGGCAGCTACTACTTGACCTAAACCCTTTTATTTTGGAGAAATGGAAAAAAGCCCCGGCCTCTACTTGACCTAAACCTTAACTCTTGGACAATATTATCAAGTAAACAACTAATTTCATGGCCTGATCTTGGAGATTCTAGTCAATACTGCCCGATTGTTTTTCTACTGAAACTAGTAATCACAACTCTAGGGGACAAGCTCGCTTGTGCATGCGGGTCGTCTGGAGCAAGGCAACAGTACGTGAGAATACATTGCAACCTGAGTAAGCCTTCTTGTTCAGATAAATTTGCATATGCTTAGTCCATCGAGATCTAGTACTCCATTGGTATTCTCGTCTTGTATGACCACCTTACATCGATATCAGAAACTTAAACACGTGAGAATGCATTGCAACCCGAGTAGGCCATTTTGATAGGATAAATTTACAGAAGACTAGTAAATAGTGTATTGTCATGCGTACATTACTATTCTTTGTTATCATCTTCATAGTGGGTAGTAATTTATATCTAGTTTCATGTAATATCTCATTTATTATATCATAGAATTATCTTACTTCGACATGTGTGGTGCTATGGTAACATAGCTAGTTATCACAAGGCAGTTTTTCATTATTTAATGACATGTCATGTCATCAAAATACGTAGTTCGCAATGCATGTATATAGTTGCATGTTACTACCTATGTTATTCTCAATATAACTAGTCTAAGACTAATAATAGTGGATAGTAACTTAGAGTAGTAACATGCATATATCATTAGTATAAGTTATAAACTTCATACTCGATAGTGTGATAAGTGTATTAACATAGAAATGTTCATTTATTATTTTGTCGACTTATCTTGCCTTGTGAAGTGTGGCGTGATCGTAATATGTTAGGCCTTTCATAATGGGTGTATCTTCGCTCTATATCCTAGTTAATTTGCTTATGTGGCATCATAGTTAATGATGAAAGAGAGTGATGTTGTATCTTAGCTAAGCTACACCTCCTGCACATAACCATAGACAGAAAAATTGGCTAGCCCAATCCTATGCTTGCATGTCGCCAAATTCATTAAATGTAGAAATAGTTTTAAGAAACACTCCATTGTAAAGGTTGTCTCTTAATTATTTATTATGCCTATGATAATATGCTAAGATACGGTGCATTGTCAAAGGCCCTACTCCCTCCATCCCAGTTAAATGGCCACATATCGAAAATCATCCAATCCCAAAACCCCCTCACCTCTTAGGTGCATAAGCATTCAATTTAGCACCGATGGAGAGCCTAATCTGCCCCAATTAGATAAATCCAAGGGACTAGAGATTTTCAGTATGTGCTTTTTAAATCGGGATGGAGGGAGTAAGTTAGTACTACATTTGCCTCTTTCTCCATTAATTGTTTTTCGCATCATCTTTTTTGTTTAAGTGACATTTATGTTACCACTTATGTTACTCCTGCTATGAGTAGTATAAGAATCTTTTATCGAGATCTACAACTCAATCCATTGAAAATTCCATCAGTACCACCTTGCATCGAGATCTTAAACACCATCAAAGAGATTGTCAGCTATGGTCTAGTTTCACTCTTAGATAAATGCAACATATGCTTGGCTTCGCAGGAAATTAACTTACATCCGTTTCAATAAATAAGGCACACACGTATTTCAAGGAAAACTTTGACCAGAGAAATTGAGCAACAATATTTTGATTATATTGTACATCATTGGTATCATTACATTCATATTGAAAAATACTTTCTAACGATGCTAATTTTATACTAACAATCTTTACATATTTATAATAAATTTTGGTAAAATAAAAAATGTGCAAAACAAGGACGTCTTATTCTTTGAAATCGAGGCTGGACATGTTTAGAAAATACGGATACTGATTGCATGATCTTAATATAATGGCTTGTGCATTCATTCGAGATGTTCTCTGCCCTTGGATGTACTAAATGTTAAGAAACATCTGAACCAATGCAAAGGAACCTACCCGCACGATAATTCAACGCCTCGCTATTGCAAGATTTCGATATATATCACAATATATTGTAAGAAGCTTAGATCGAGATCTGAATGTCCATTAAGCAGTTCATCAGTTCTTGTCTTGTTTGACCACCTTACATGGAGATCTTAAACCCCATTAAAGTGTTCATTAGATCTGGTCTTGTTTGACCAGTGACATGTGCTTTAGATTCTGTACCGACGGTGATCGCGGGAAATAAAGCGCAGTAAATGTGTGTTACCTCACAAATATTTTATCCATGTAAGACCCTCATATTCAGCTAGAAGACACCATATAAAAATTATGCAAATCCTCACTAATATAGACCACCTATATCTGACAGAACATCTCTTTTTCTCGGAGCGTTGGATCAAGCACCAATCAGGGATATTAGATAAGTCACGAACCCTGATTGGGTTTCAATGCAAGAAAGTGAATTTGTAATGTTTGGCTCAGCATGGTATCTACGACACATTGCTGAGATAATATTATAGTATATTAACAGCTAAAATAATGTAGGCAAAACAAATGCTTCCCCATTCCACTATATTTATGATGTCTAAATTAGCAAATGCAAGCTCACCTAGATATAATTCTATCAATTGGCGCAGTCATCACTTAAAATACTGGTCCTCATAAACACAATATTCACTAATATGGTACTATACATGATCTTTTTTTCCAATTGTCGAAAGGTGTCTGGAACAAAGTGGATTATTTCCGCTCAAGATTCCTTTAGCAGGGAGATAGTGAAAAAAAAATTATCGACTAGCCAGATGGAGCGTGGTTTGCTGACCGAAAGAATACAATGGATTTGGCATACACGATTTGCAAGTTGATGGTGTTTGGCTAACTATTATGTGGAGGAAATATGTTAACTCGAAATCTATGTCTCACGTGGTTTGGAAATCAGGTGACTCACACTTTTGGGCTAGACTAATGAGGTCCAAAAAGTATTTCTTCCGATTTGGTGCTTTGAATATCAAGGATTGGTCACAAATTAGATTCTCGTAAGATGGGTGGCTTGGCGACACTAGTCTTCGCGAACAATATCCAGCTTTATATTCAATTGTTGGGCATAAAAGAGGATACACATTCCACGGTATTGGAATCTAATCCTCTGAATGTGGCTTTCAGAAGAGATCTCATTAGCCCTTCATTGGTACCTTGGAATAATCTATTATTATATTTATCCACATTACATTTGTTAGATGGTGTAGATGACTTTAAATGGAAATTACTAGAGAGTGATAAATTTTTTGTCGACTCAATGTATAGAGATTTGATACAATCTGATATTGCAGTCGATGATAATAGTAAAATTCGGAAGGTGAAGATACCACTAAAAATGAAGATATTCACGTGGTATCTTTGTAAAGGGTTACTCTTACAGAAGATAATCTCATAATGAGGAATTGGCACAGAAGTACACAATGTATTTTTTGTCATCATGATGATACAATTCAGCATTTATTCTTTCATTGTAAATCTGCTAGCTTTATATGGTCAATCATCCAAGTAGTCTCTTGTTTATCTCCTCCATCGTCGGTTACCAATGTATTTGGTATCTAGTTGAATGGGATCTAGGATAAATGCAGGACTTTGTTTAGGGTAGGAGCGTTTGTCATTATTTGGTCGCTATGGCTATGTAGAAATGACAAGATTTTTAATAACAAATTGTTTTCTAACTTGAAGGTTATTTATCGTGGCACGACTACTCACCGCTTATAGACTACTTTATAATGAGTGGAGTTTTGATCCTTGTTTGTAAAGGGGTGTACGTGGATTGGCAGATATAAGGAGGGATATTTTCTAACGACATTGATCTTCCATAGCTCTAGGCCTTTTACTAAAACAGTGCTTGTTGTAATGGTGGCTTAGTTTCTTTTTTCCTTTATTTTGTGATTGATCGGATGTGTGCATCCTAGTTATGCAGAAGCCGGGTGTAATCATTACTTTAATAAGTAATAAATGACCCATTTTCAAAAAATAAATCACTTAACGAACACCATTATGTACTCCAATGAATTGGGGGTATTAATGCTTGTGTATAAAATATAAATTATAGTAGCTATGAACAATGAATTTCGGTTTTACGAAGATCAGGAAAGTATGTACTAGTTCGCCTGTATTTCTCTATGGTAAAAGTATCAAAACTATGGTTAATTTTTTCATTGATAAATATGGTTTTTAAACTACAAACTGCCAGCACATGGCACCGAAGAGTGACTATGAGGAATTCTAATTTTGATTTTGGAGTAGTTTGAGTCTCTACCTTGGTAAAATCCTATAGAAGTGCTTAGTTGGTTCTAGCCTAATTATCTATCTCTCTATCGCAGCCTCTCTCATCGTAGTCTTGTTGAAAGTAGTTTGTTTACTAATAAAGTCCTTGAGCATGACTTCAATTTCAGAGGGGGCACTTTTAGCATTGTTGTAGGAGTTTTCATAGGTATTGCCATTATTAGGAGGATAAGGCCTATAGTTGTTACCACCAAAATTATTCCTATAGGCATTGTTGTTGAAATTATTTTTTCTAATGAAGTTTACATCAACTTGTTCTTCTTGAGAAACCAAAGAGGCTAAGGGAACATTATTAGGATCTAAAGGAGCTTTCCATTAACAAGCGTAGCCATAATAACATCTATCTTATCACTCAAAGAGGAGGTTTCTTCAACAGAATTAACCTTCTTACCATGTTGAGCTCTTTCAGTGTGCCATTCGGAGTAGTTAACCATCATATTATCGAGGAGTTTTGTTGCAGCACCCAAGTTGATGGTCATAAAGGTACCTCCAGCAGCTGAAACCAACAGGTTTCTTGAAGAGAAGTTTAAACCTTCATAAAAAGTCTGGATAATCATACAGGCAGTAAGTCCATGAGTGGGACAATTCTTAACCAAAGATTTCATTCTTTCCCAATCTTGAGCAACATGTTCATTATCAAGTTGTTTAAATTTCATAATGTCACTTCTCATAGATATAATCTTAGCAGGAGGGTAGTACTTTCCAATAAAAGCATCTTTGTACTTAACCCAAGAATCAATACTATTTCTAGGCAAAGATAGCAACCATTCTTTAGCTTTTCCTCTCAAGGATAAAGGAAACAACTTGAGCTTAATAATATCTCCATCTACATCCTTATACTTTTGCATCTCACAAAGTTCAACAAAGCTATTAATATGGGAAGTAGCATCATCAGAACTAGCACCAGAAAATTGCTCTCTCATCACAAGATTCAACAAAGAAGGCTTAATTTCATAAAAAGTAGCATCAAGAGCAGGTGGAGCAATAGGAGTGCTAAGGAAATCATTGTTTTTTGTGCTAGTGAAGTCACACAACATGGTGTTCTCAGCAAAGTTCATTTTGGCAAAGGTGGGGCAAGCCAAAAACAACAGCAGCAGCTAGAGCAGGAACTAATTTCTTGTGTTTTTTAAGAGAGAAAGCAAACCAAACTAATTTTTTTGGAGTTTTTGATAAAAAGAGGCAAACAAAACCAAGCAAAATAAACAAAGCAAACTAAAAACAAATTAAAGAGAAAGGTTGAGGAGGAATCCCCTTGTGAAGTCATCCTTAGCCTCCCCGGCAACGGCACCAAAAAAAGCCTTGATGAGTGCAGCAACACTTCATTGGGAGACCCCAAGCGGAAGGTATGATGTAGTATAGCAGGCAAGTTTCCCTCAGTAAGAAACCAAGGTTATCGAACCAGTAGGAGGAAGGAAACGCCTCAAAGGTGTTGCAAGCAACATGGAAACCTGCACAACACAAACTCAAGACTTTGGCCCAACTAACAGTGAGGTTGTCAATCTCACTGGTTGCTGTAACAAAGGATTAACTGTATGGTGTGGAAGGTGATGATGGTTTGCAGCAAGTAAACAGTAACAATGAAAGATGTATCAATGGTAAAGATTGGACCGGGGTCCATAGTTCACTAGAGGTGCTCTCCTTAGATAACCAACATGGCATGAAGGGTAAAGAAATTATAGCAGGGAAATTGAGAAGACCTGAGCAAGGCATAACAATGCAATACCAGATAAAAAGATCCTATTAGATTCGATTGGGCAATATAACAATATACATAGACCGCCATCCAACTGCATCTATGACTAGAAGTCCACCTTCAGGTTATCATCCGAACCCCCTCCAGTATTAAGTTGCAAGCAACAGACAACTACTTTAAGCAAAGTGTGTAAGGTAAACAATCCACTTGTTCCATGAACAAGAGACCGTTGTTTTCTCCCTAGTGGCAACAACACATCTACAACAGAAGAGATTTCTGTCACTTCCCTTGGAAACTAGAGGCATGAACCCACTATCAAGCATAAATACCCCATCTTGGAGTCACTAGCAACTACTTGGCCAATATAGCTACTAACAACGGAGAGCATGCAAGATCACAAACAACACAGACATGATAGAATCAATAATACAAAACCATTAATCAATCTGACATAGTAATCTCAATATCCATCGGATTCCCACAAATACAACATGCATGATTACAAACAGATTAGATCTTGATCATGAACGGAGCTCACAAGATCTATACATGAAAGCACAAGGAGGAGATACAACCATCTAGCTACTACATGGACCCGTAGTCCAAGGTGGAACTACTCACGCTTCATACCGGAGAAGAAGGCCTCCGGGATGATCTCCCCTCCGGCAGGGTGCCGGGAAGAACTTTAGATCCCCCGATCTAGGGACGATGGTGTCAGCGGCTACAGACGGTTTCGTGGAGTTTTGATCGGGTGCCTAGGGTTTCTGCATCGGGGGCTTCTTATAGGCGAAAAGGGAGGCTGAAGGGGTGCCCGGGGCGGCTGCACCCCCCTCCCCCAGGCGCGGGGTGGACCCACCCGCGCGGCCAAGGGGTGTGGCCCTCTCGAGGCCCTCCTCCGTCTCGTCTTATGGCTTCGTGTTGCCCACGGTAAAATATTGACTTTGGATTTTGTCCTGTCCAATTCCAATATTATTGATTTTCTGCCTTTCTAGAACCAAAAACAGAAGAAAACAGGCAACTGGCAGTGTGGCAATTTGTTAATAAGTTAGTTCCAGAAAACATATAAAACACCTCAAAGTGTAGACAAAGCAAAGGAAAGAAGATACTAAACAAGCATGGAGCATCAAAAATTATAGATACGTTTCTGACGTATCAGGCAAGGTTCAAACAAAAGAATAACATTATATACAAGGACGAAACATTGTTTGCAGAAGCATAAACCCGATAAAAAAGCAGGATCCACAATGCGTTTAACAACCTTGCCAGAAACAGTGGAATCAGGGGGTGTCCTTGATACGTTGAAAACGTATCTATAATTTTTGATGCTCCATGCTTGTTTTATATCATTTGTCTTATGTTTTGTCTATGCTTTGAGTTGTTTTTATATCTTTTCTGGAACTACCCTATTAACAAGTTACCACAGTGCCAGTTGCATGTTTTCTTCTATTTTTGGTTCCAGAAAGGCAGAAAATCAATATTCTCGGAATTGGACGGGACAAAGGCCAAAGTCATTATTTTCCCGGAGCAACACGGAACCACGAAACAGATCCGGAGGGGGGCCACAGGGTGGTCGCACCCCCTAGGAGCAGGCAAGCCCTGGAGCTGCCCACCGAGATTGCCTCCTTCGTCTATAAGAAGCCTCCGACCCAAAAACCCTAAATCATCTGGCGAAAATCCACGAGAACCTCCACAGCGCCGCCACCACCGAAGGGGAGATTCGGGGGACAGAAAGTCTCTGTTTCGGCACCCTGCCGGGACGGGGAAGTGCCCCTGGAGCCATCTCCATCGATCTCCACCACCATCTCCATCACCATTGCTTATTCCCATGATGAGGAGGGGGTAGTTCTTCCTCGAGGCAAAGGGCTCTACGGTAGCTATGTGTTCATATCTCTCTCTATGCATAATCTTGTTGTGGTCATGAGCTTTGTAATCTAGTAGATCTACCTTGCTACTCAAGTGCTTCAATAGATCTCTGCTCTCCCCATGTGTGTGAAAGTGACAGCGTGCACGCCCTGGTGGCACTTAGGCTTGAGTCTACATAAATACTCTTTATGCTTTAATAGATCTATGCTTTTCCCCACGTGTGTGAAAGTGACAACGTGCATGCTGTGTGTGGCACTTTGGCTAGATTGAATATTTGTTATGAGTTATATTTGGAGTTGGATGTCTCTATGAAATTGTGGTGTTTGTTGGAACCATCAAGCGCTCAAGGTGACAGTGTGGGGTTATCTAGATGGGGAAGGCGGACTTTGAGGTGTGCTGTTATAGCCCTACCATGGATTAGAGTGTCCAACCGGAGAGTAGTTAAGAGTAGTATCATGAAGAGAGGATATTTATATAAGAGAGTGTTCACTAGTGAAAGTATGATCCCTAGGCATGGTTTCTAAGCATTGAAACACAGTTTGCTTCTGGATCAGTTACATGTTTGCTTGCTTTAGTTTTCCTCCACGCCATCAGCTATTTTCTGGCACCGTTACCACTTGTATTTTACTATCTCTTCGCCGAACTAGTGCACCTATACACCTGACGAGTGTATTGGGTGTGTTGGGGACACAAGAGACTTCTTGTATCTTGATTGCAGGATTGCTTGAGAAGGAATACCTTTTACGACTTCCTCCCTGAGTTCGATAAACCTTGGGTAATCCACTTAAGGAAAACTTGTTGCTGTTCTACAAACCTCTACACTTGAAGGCCCCACAACTGTCTACAAGAATAGAAGTGCGTAGACATCAGTCCTGCACACTATAGAAGCAGAAGGGACAGTCAAATGACAAGAGGATCAGACATCATCTAGGAAGACATAAAACATATAAACATTTAGATATTCAAATATAGGTCAAGGTTCAAACAACAGAATAACATTATATACAAGGACGAAACATTGATTCCAGAAGCATAAACCCGTTAAAATAGCGGGTGATCAAAAGATCTTGTTACAACACAAAATAAAGGATCAAATGGGACCTAAAGCTAGGTAGTTTTCTCAATGGAGTTAGCGACACTAGCCAAAGGAGCATCATCCGTAGGCTTTGTGGGAGAGGCAACACTGAGGCCTTGGTGTCAGGAATTTCTTGCCATGAGCCAATCAGAGAAGAAGCCATGAAAATTTCCTTTCCCTCTTTATATAAGGATCAAGGTCAACATCTTTGACGGCGTCATGGACTGGAAGAGAAGATCTAACCTTCTTCCAGTCAATCTTCTCGCCATGGTCCATCGCCAACGCCATTGAAATCTCCATGGCATTCTCCGACTGTGTCAAACTATACCCTATCAGCGGCTTAGGATCATCATTGAAGATGGTCACCAGATCATTCAGATTAGCGGTACTTCCTTCTCAAGGAAGATTTTTGCGTACGAAGTTTTAAACGAATGGCATGAGAGAATTAGAAGATTGCAACCGTGCATGTTGTTCTATTCCAAGATCCCAACGGCATCCGACAATGGATCGGATCGTTGATCCTGTTCCAAAATTAAGGACTGGCTGGTCATTTCCGTGGAGAAAAGAGCAGTCACTCAGAACTCGATAAAAAATCTTACAAATAGAGAGCATAAAACATGTGGTACAACTTACTGTCAAGGAGGAATTTAGGACCTCTATGTGAAGTGGAAGATCCTCGTCCCGAGCAGATATGGTGTCGGCTTTTTTCTTGAAAGACTCGGCTTCAGCAGCGGCAGTCTGTTTGGCCTCCTCAAGCGATGAGTTCATCTTCTTAACTTTGGCCTCCAGCTCATCCACCCATTGCAGAGGAATAACCATAGATTCCTTAGCAGCAACTACAACAAATATGATTATAACATCGAGTAAGTGAAACGTTAGAAAAAAGATAAAACATGAGGATAAGGAAAAGAAGTACCTTTAGAATCTTCAACTTCGTGACGGATCTTGATGAATCGGGAGGCCATTTCAAGCATCTCACGCATTAGCGGCTGCACAAGACGAGAAAAATCACTTGGGGGCTGAAGCAGATAAAAAACACGGAAAATCGAAAGACGCACGGTTCTCACATATTTCATGTCGGGCTTTGACGGGATTTTGGATATATCCATGTCCTTGCCTGCGGTATTTTTTTCTTCAATGGCGGCTCAAGAGGTGGGTATGCTGCGTCCTTCGGGTCCAGCTTCACGGCATCCTGCTTCGAGAGCTCGACTAAGCCTATCGACTGGCCCACAGACTTGGCCGGAGGATACTGAGCAGAACCACCAATCAGCGACTTTGGAGAGTTATCCTCATCCACTTCACTCCTAGAGAAAGCAAATATTTCCGTTGGATGGTTGTTCTAACTGCATGATACAAACAAAAATAAGCGGCAAGGAACTTAGAGCTGATGTCCTGTGGCATCCGAAATATCCCCATACAGGGAGGGGAAACAGAAACGGGTTTGACATTTAGCGGCTTGGAGCCCGTTGAATCGTTAGAGTCTTCGACCATTTCAACAGACTCAACACGTTTCTGTTTTCTAGCCACGGCTACTACCTCGAAATCCTCGGAATGAGCTAAGGGAACCGACACAGTATCGCGAGATGAGTGCGAAGAGGAAGCCTCGTCATCGTTGGCTCTGATCGGAGTTTCAGTGTATCCTTTAGATATAGTGGTGCTATCGAGTATCTCACCTGACTCGGGCAGTGGAGGCATAGACAACAAATGGTCACGACCCTATCAAGAAAACAAGTCAAGTTAGGAAACTACAAAAAAAGTTATGATAGACTACAAAGTATAAAGTGCAAGAGCACAAAAAAACTTACTTCAGGCACCAAGTTCTTCTTGCCGAAGGGTTTCACCTGACAGTCCGAAGGAATTGGGTTCTTCTTCGTCAGCGTCGTGAACAAGTTCATCCTTTTCTCCAAGACATCAACTGGTAAATCTTTGGGTGTAATCCTCATGGGGTCCTTCCTGCTAGCATATGTCCACATGCTAGCCAGCCTGGCCTGGAGAGGTTAGATGCGAATCCACAGAAAATACTCTAGGATCTGCAAACCCGAAAATTGTGCGGTGCACAACTCCTTGATGCGGCCCAGAAGTGGCTGGATTTATTTTATCTATTCGGCAGAGGGGCGCTGATCCCAAGATTTTTGCCTCTGGCAAGTTTTCCTCAGGTAAGGGGACTAACCCGAACTACTGGCCCTCGACTTGCCGGTCCTTGATGTAAAACCATTTTGATTTCCAACCTTGGACGGAATTCATAGTTTTCAAGTCAAAATAATTAACATCAGAGCGGACGGAGATAATCGTGCCTCCGACATCATGGTCGATAGTGTCAGAGGCGTTGCGGCGAACAAAAAGGAGATGTAAAACCTAATGGGTATGGATCCCGAGGAAACTCTCGGAAAGGGTGATGAAAAAAGCGATGTGGAGGATGGAATTTGGCGTGAGATGATAGAGCTGCACACCGTAAATGAAGAGAAGTCCACGAAGGAACATGGGCTGGGAGACAAAGTCTGCTGCACAAGAAGGAGAGGAACATTACCCTCCATGCCAATTCGGGTGCAGGCACGACCTCATCGCCAGGGAGCTTGAACGAGTTGTCCTTTAGGAGGTTAAACTTCCGCGCCTCACGCAGGTCACAGGCGGTGCACTTGGATGCCACCCAGCCAACGGATTTCTTCTTATTCGATGTGGCGTCAGCGGCAGACGAGGCCCCCCTTGATCTGCCCATGGAGGCTCTTGAGGGGACAATTGATGGTGGTTAATAACGAACTTGGAGCACGTGCGTAATGGAGCTCTGAAGCGGCACAAGGGAGGAATAAGATGGCTGCCAATGGGGGTGAGCAGTAAAAATCCTAGACCCATGCAATATAAAGTAAGGAGGGGCAAATCTGTACCGTTGATCAAAGGCGATGAAGCGCCACAACGAAGGAGATGGTGACGCGTGGCCCCAACAATAAGAGAAAGATCGTGGGCAGTAAAAACTCCACGGTAAATACAGCAGCGGCCGCATGACGCCCTAATTTTCAAGCAAACATGGAGCCACGTAGTAAAGATAAAATTCTGCGCTGCCCATGCGACAGCATGCACTGGAGCAAAGGGGCCCACTGCTGTCATGTCCCATCGGGTCTCGTTTTTTCTCTCAAAACTGCGGCATGCCATCTTCGTCATCGATGACGTCATGAGTGGTTAAGAAAGATCAAGGCACAAAAAGTATCCTTATCCGAATAAAAGACTTTGAGTCTATGCTCCAATGCAAGCATCTGAAGATACACTCGAGGGCTACTCCCATCGGGAGCGCTGTCGCACACCCGATAGAATTCAGCATAACATTTTCTCGGGTGGAGGATCTACTTCGAGCATATGCTCCGATGCAAGCAACATAATATAGCATCTGGGGCTACTCCCATCGGAAGCGCTTATCATGCACCCGATAAAACAGATCCTCCTACGGAGTCGACATTTAATAAGGCATAAATTTTGAGTCTACACTCGAATCTAAGTATTCAAGGCTACTCCCATCAGGAGCGCTATCGCGCACCCGATAGAAAATACAAACTTTTAAGAGAAGCAAACCTATGAGTATTACATAATTATATCCTCATATGTCTTCTCCCATCGGGAGCACCCGATAAATAATACTAATGAAGTCGATAGCTTCAGCTATTCCAACAGCCAAACAAGGTAGTCGATAATTTTTCTTAGACCGCGTCTACCACTATAACATGTTTGAATGTCGTGTCCATAACATGAAGACAAGACCCCAGGATCCATCTTGTGAGGCCTGGTAATCGCACACGAATACGCTCTGCCAGTATTTAATCCGTATCCACGATATACAATGAAAAGTAACAAAGGATGCGTTGAGTACCGAAAGAAAAACACTAGAATTCAGTATTCGATAAGACCTCCGCGGTCTAAACTGAATTACGCCAGTAAATTTTGAGTTCAAGCCCGAGGACTTGAATTTGATGTAGGGTCACGATGTTTAAAAAACATCTGCTTATATCTAAACTATGTTTTGAGACTCAACCTGAATCTATGATTCGGATAGAGTCTTGGGGGCTACTAACATGGGTATAAGCTATCATGTTCCTATGATTAGTTACCCTAGACACATAAAATCTTACGACCCATAAAGGCCCAAAGGAATCCAAGAAGCACCCGCGAAACAAAAGGTTTAGCTTACCGATCAAAGAATAGTCATGAATCGCATAGAGTTTGCATTGTACATGTAAATATGTAACCTCTCCGGAGACGGCTCCAGGACCCAGCCTCTCATATCAAGGCTGGGAGGACCTGTCGGAGGGGACACCTTAGATTTTTCTATAATCCATCATGAGCTAGATCGCAACTAGCGAACCGTCGACTCTGTAACCAATCTTTCTCTATAATAAGACTATATCCTCCTTATTTGTCTGATCGGCCGACAAAATCACCAACGCTCTCTTTCCCACGAGACCCTAAGTCCATAACCATGGGCGTGCATTGCCATGGTCACCCCTCGTCAGGATATATGTAGACCTGCATTTTTGACTTGTGGTCCTCTTCCGGCTTGCATGAGTTTGGGTTGAGATTTCCGGTGTCCCAAAGGATATCAGAGGGGCTTCCTATCAGTATTGGGTATTGTCTCTGTTTTTGGTAAAACAAAGGCTGTGGACATGCCATATACTAGGCAGAATGGTGTTGTCAGAGTTTTGGTGCATTGTGTGGACCCAAATATCTCATCCCACCATATCTTGACATTTGGATGAGAAGACGCTTCTCTTTAATTAGGCTGACTTTGCTTGTGGAGAGAAAACACGCTCGCACCTATTGCCATGTTGGCATCGTCCACAAAGTCGATATCGCCGTTGAGCACTGATGCTCCAATGGATGAAGAGGTCGCTGGTGGAAGAGACGCCCCACGTTTCGTTTGCTGCTGGAAGAGAAAATAGGCGATCCATCTCCACTAACACACTCCTCCTGATGACTCTCACGTTCAGGTGATAGACCCACGGCGCATGCAATCAGCACTGCTACGGAGACTCGATCCCGGTTGACATCTCCCCAATCGATCGATCGGCCGAGCCCCTCTGCCCCCGGTATATTCAATCTTGCTTGCTGCTTGTTTGCCTCTAGCCATGATTTCCGAATCATATTAAATCAGGGAATCCAGAGAATATCTCTCCATGGTGGAGGGGTAAATTCCATCTTTACTGATCCGCGTCTTCCTTTTTTGTCATCCCAAAACCGCCCCTATGGCTATGAAAAACAACGATTAAACCATGGGCCTTTCATCAACTGCCATACATGGCTAGTAAATGTGCACCTCCAATTACACATAAAATATTCCGAAAAGTTACATGATGACACCGGTAGGAAGAGAACTTATTTCTCAAAGAAAATAACGCATGAATGCTCGTGGGAGCAATGTTCTTATTCCTCGCAGCCTGGACATCCATGTATGTTTCCATATCAGCTCTTAATCGCAAGAAGTCGACGGCGAAGTTCCCCAAGAGCCATAATCGGGTATAGATTGCGGTAGTTGGCGTAGTTGAAGTTTAAGGAGGAGTTGAAGCAACCCATGTGTTCCTATTACCAAGGTGAAACTGTAAGTAAGAAGCTAAGATGGAGGTTATATCTTAATTTTTAATGATCATTGAATCTGACAAGGGATTAGTGTCAATTAAACTTTGGTAAGTACCGTCAAGATTTACCACATTCACACCAAGATTAATGCATACACTTTCTCGAGTTATTAATTCACAAGTATTTTATTTCTACTGGTTGTTCCCGTAAGGTCTACATTCAGTTTCACTAACAAAAGATCAGTATCAATTAAACTCAAGAATACTTTGCATTTTTGTTTGAAAACATGTAGGACGGAAACATATTACCTGCTGGGGGAAGTCACCTGTTTCTAGCTGCATATTTATTAGTTGCCTTGCGGCATTATACAGTGGTATTGGGTCACGTTCAACCTTATTAAAAAAACAAGATACAAATTATTCTGTTAGATAACTCAACTATTCAAGAATAGTGAGAACTTTTCCTATTTAATAAAAAATTCATATTCTAGACAAACAAGGAAAAAAAATTGACAAACCTGTCCAGCATAAATTAAAGCCAACATTGCCCATGAGGTGGTCACAGCATTAGGCTTACCGCTATCAATATATTCCTGTAAAAAAGTGATTAGAAAACACAACATGCCTATGTGTGCTTGAAAATATATATACATATAATGACTTTAGATTACACATCAAGAAGAACAGATTTGCATGATTGCAAATATTGGTTTAATATCATTTTCATGGATGGAGTAAACTAAAGGAAAAAAAATTAAATATTACAAAATATATATGTACAATTTTCTTCATTTGTTCAGTACAAAAGTTCCTTCGTTGGATATTTTTCTTCGTAGTCAATTTTTTTCTGTTAGGTCATTAGTAGTAGTTAATTATAATGTATTTGTAGATACGGTCATCAAAACCAGTGTGTAACAGTTGTAGACCAAGCTGTATTAAGATATCTGAGATTAGTAGATGAGACCATTGGAAAACATTGTGTTATGCATCCATTGTCATGACAAAAATAAGCAAAAAAGGCAAATATTAACATATATGATTTAATCATTGTGGAATGGCAATTTTATCTTCTCTCTAATCAATGAATTGTCATATTGCTAGGTATCATGAATGTAGTGAGACTTTCATAAAAAATAAATGTTAACAACAAGATGTGTCAACTAAAAGTTTACTTTAGCTCTTTCTATATGTCTCTCTTTTTTGGGCATACACAAATTAACCATTTTATTTAGTGTACCTTGTGCAATTAAACATCACTTTTCTCACATATACACAATATTTGAAGATATTCATGCTCAAAATATAACTAGAATCTTTTTTATTCAACAAGACATCTGATCTTTTTAAAATTTGTCAACTATATCATCTTGCATTGAGTTTATAATGTTTCGTAATTCCATGCATGGCTTATAGAACTACTGAACTCTCAACTAGTATATTGATAGAACAACAAAACTCTCAACTAGTATCAATTTCTATGTTTACTATATCATGTATGACTTAAATCTATGAATAATCATGACGTATTTGATTTACCATTAGTAGAATGTTCTGGGGGTAAAGTAGTTTGTTATATTACCCCATTGTCACTAGAAAGATAGTCTTCACCCCATCCACCTGTTGTTTGCTGCTTTGATAAGACAAATTTGCATGATTTCCGGATAGAAGCACAGTTATCGTAGGTTTTTCCTGTAGCAACTAACGCCCTTACTGCAAACATGCATCCATATGCGAAACATATACCCCATGAGCCATACCTACGAGATAAAAACAAGTAATGAATTTTCATTTAATCAAAAGTAAAAGTTATTGTAACACATAATTTATATCATGTCACTTACCATGAACCATCCTTATTTTGACTGTTCTCAATAAATACAACAGCTTCTTCAATGCATTTATCTATCTCTGCTCTTCGATATCGTGGATTCGTCTCTTTGAATAATATGAGAGCATCAACCACAGATGATGTGCATTCAACAGATCTGACCATTATTTATGTGTATCAAGTCAGTTCGCTAAAATGAATATCTGAATATAGAAGTAAAGATAATTTATGAAGTAGGTGTTCTTTGTCTTACGGATAGTCCACGACAATGTTCCGAAAACTCTCGGAAGGGTTGAGAACCTAGATCGTAGAAGATATATTTTGTTAAAGTGGATAGGGTTATCCAAACTTATTGTTCAGGACAAACAATTTATTGGGTATGAAAGACAAATGCAAAATGACCATAAGAATTACAATTAATATCTCATTGTCGTATTTGGTTATCTTTTGACTTCTTATTAATCCCAATACCTTGTTCTCAGGGACAAGTCATACAACAGAAAAATGATAATTCATCTTAATTGGACCAGGTTATAAAACTTTAAAGGAATATCACTAACCTCTAACCAAGCGAATGTCCGTTTGCATTCGTAGGTAGAAAATGTTCCATCTGTATTCTTCAAAACGAGAAAAGGAGACCTGCTATTAGTGAGACTCTATTTGCATTATAGAAATGGATTAAAATGACCATGGACTACCTTATACAATTTCTCCAATTTATTTTTGCATTTTTTCTTTAGAAAAGAATATGCATTGTACAAGAAAATTAACTTTTGTATGTTGTGCAAAACATAATTTATTATTTTTTAGATAAAATAAGCTAGCTTGGTGGGCTCACATTTCGTTAGTAATGTGTCTGCATAGTTTTAACATATATGTTTACTAATGTATGTTTGTTAATTGATCCAATTTAGATTCTCATACCATGAAAGATAGGATGCAATCAATGGCATCATACAACCTATCTTGTTTTATTGGATCGCCAACAAGGTCAGCGGATATCTTTGATAATAGTAGCAATGCCTGAAAAAATAATGAATATTAATGTAGATTCAACATATTCATGAATAGTTCATTTCAACTTATACAGGGTAACCCGTCATGTATTCACATATGTACTTATATATGTACAATTGGAAGACATGGTTCTTATGTTAACCTTAACAGCTTCCGCGGTACAATCAGATACAGACCAACCATTATCTACACTTGAAAGGGTCCATGAGCCTTTTGATCTGTGGCGATAATAGCTTTCATGGTTTGGGTGGTTGAAAAGAACCTTCAAGAATAGACAATTAATGTTTGATCTTTTCAGAATTTGAGCAATAATATAATATGGAGAACAACAAACCTGTGAGTTCTTCATGAACTCGTGAGCCTTTTTTAGAGTCGGGATAAACTCGCTAGTAAGATCCGTGGAACAATAGGCATGAATTATGAACGCTAGTTCCCAGCTATGACATCCATCATATACCTGCGATTGTATACATATTATTTATACAGTCACGGTTTGCATTTGATGTAAGTCCAATAATTTTTCTAACTACCTCTGATTTTATATATTCGGAAAGATGTAGGCATATCACATATTTCGTCATTAGAATTAACTAAAGTAAAAATATTATTACCATAGTTTTATTTCATATACACTATTGTGCAGCTAAAGAGAATATGCATTTTAGTTTGGTTCAGGAGAACTCGGACATGCACAAACATGCCTATTGAATGCAACCTAGATATAGATGAAAATAAAATCCTTGTAACCCAAAAGATTCTCACATTTTGTTTGATAAAATATATATTCATGAAAAAGGTTAATGGTTGTGAAGCATTGGCACATAGTTAAATTGACAAAATATCTAAGAAGAACTCTATACCAACCTGTGCCTTCATTCCATCCTCCGCCATCCACAAATAGTCATGGAATCGTGGAAGATGTTGTTGGAATTCAGGCGAATTTGGGTTTTCTACCCAACAACAAATCATGTTCAATGCCTAATTAAAATAAACATGTTAAAACATTGGAATGGAATAACATATGTCATTATTAAAGTAAAAAGTGCAAATCAATTTGAAAATAATTTAACCTTGTTAATAGGGCAAATGCCCACATATTTGGTTGATTCGTCGTCATAATGGATATGCTCCATGAGGTTAGTTAAAGCTCTGTCTCTTAGCTTGTTTGCTGGCCACCAATTCAAAATTGGCTCCACAATTTTTGTTAGGCAACCAGATATAAGATCTTGTGCCCGTGAGCGTGGGTAATGAAGGTCCTCCTGAAACAACATAAATTTTTTGAAGAACACTAGCTTTCTTAGTCTTTGTTTTTCTGAGATACCTACTACTGAAATGATGTACTTCATTATTCTAAGTGTTGCTCTTAATCTTGAATCCATGAAAATATTATGTAGTGATATGGGCTAAATTAATAAATTCTAACAAACTGAATACATATAGTGATTGATTAACTAACTAACCTTTGCACAATAATCACGCGCCTTGTCCCAATTAATGTTGGAGTAAGGTATACTATAGAGGTCTTGTCGTAGAGCTAATATTGTTGGACTAATAGGCCCAACAAATTTCTTCCCATATAGATATGCCATTGACATGTATATCAACCGGGTAAAACACCAAAATCGACCTACATATGAAGGATTATTTTCCAATAAATTACTTGTGAAAGATAAGAATCAACTTCATAATATTTAGTACTCCCTGCAATCAATAATAAGAGTCGTCCATTTTGAACTAAGCTAGTATAAAGTTTTTACTAAGTGACCGACACTTATTATGGATCGAGGGGGTACTAACATGTTATATTTTTTGAGATAATATGAAAGATACATATATATATATACATGTCTCTCCAAGATCGAAACATATACAAGAGAATCTTGTGGAATTTACGTGCAAACATGCCTAATTGAAACATCGATTTCCTCTTGGGCATGTATTTTTCAAAAAACTATTTCAAGTACCACGCCTAAATATTCCTTGTTTGATATATGGTTGAATTGCTTCCACAACCAAAAAATTGCACAGAATAATTCCACAGAATGATGGTCTAAGCATGCGGTCTACAATTTTTTTATATGCAAGCTAGATACAAATACCTGGGTGAACCGGAAGAAAATGTGGAACCAACCACAATTCAGGTATAATAGGATTGTTTCCTGACCATTCGTAAACACCAATTATCTATGATGGCATCAAACAGTAGGTTGATTTAATGTTAGTTCAGAAGAGAACATATATGAGCATTGATATCTTGTGTTATTTAACATACCGACAACCATATTTTTCCCCACTGTGGTATTGCAGTTGCAGTTCCATGAGATAAAATCCAAGAACGCCCTTTTTCCAATGCATCCTCATGATCACCATTTCGCTTCTCGCCAAGAATCATTAAGGTTGCATAATTCATACACGATCCAAACATGGTACTTGGGCCAAGAACCATTTTTCCCCAACCTCCATCTTCATTCTGCTTAATATATGTTGCATTAAGTACGGTTTTTATTTGCATCACAAAATCACAAACATGTAGAAAACAAATATGGGAATATGTGTTAGGTTTAACTCCATGCCTGTTGATTGTAAATGTAGCGACATATCTCATGACGATGTTCCGGAGTTAAAAAGGTGTCAAGTGATCTAGTAACATATAAAGAGAATATCTGCAACATAAACAAAAGAACCCATCATATATGTGCATCATTATTAGGAGAGGAGAAGTGAGTTCTAGGATGGAGAATAAATTCAACGGAATTCTTGTATGTGTTACTGAAATTGGAAAAACCAATATCATTGTCTAAATGTTGGAGTCTTCTTAGTTTTTAGAGTTGTGACCAGTGTGATGAGTCACCATCGATGATCCATAGGGTGGTAGTAAAAAAGCCTATATTCCCTACAAATCAATTTTCAAGATTTTATATCTCTTGCAAATATTCAAATCAAACCAAATATGGTTTTAGTGCAAACATTGCATTTTAATTTTATCATATCTAAAGCAATTTCTAAGAGCCAATCTTGTTCTCTTCGCATAAAGTGCCCATAACAGATTTGTTTTTCATGAAAACCTTAAGAACTTATTTAAATCACTCCTTGAATCACTCCTCATATTTTATTTTCCCAATTATTGAAGCTAAACCAAATGTGTTGTTTTCAAATAAATTTGACATTCCATAAATGTATTTTGTACTTTTGTAGGGATAGCATTGCACTGCATCTGAATTACTAGGTCTGTTTTAAAGTTTAAGGCTTATATTTTTTTCCAAAAGTCAAACTAAGTAAAGTTTAACCAAGATTTTAGACAACAATATTAATAATTACGGTAGGAAATCCATACCCTTTGATACATAATGGAACATATTTTCACATGGCAAATATAATATCATAGTTCTTGATAGTTTTATAAAAGTTAGGTCAAACTTTCCATAAATTGACTTTACAAAAAAAAGGCTTAAGCTTTGAAACGAAGGTAGTATAAGCAATCATATATATAGGTAGTAAGAGTAGAACTTCCGGAACCTAATGGACGTAACTTGCTGCTAGAATAACTGAAACTACTATATTAAATCTTGTAGTTAAACTCTTCATAATTGGTTTGACCATCTATCAATTTTTGTTGGTAATATATGCATAGCGGAATACAATAATATACGTATTGCGCACAAAATAGGGTACATATTCATTATACAAAGTATAAGATTCCACAGGCTATACTATCGTGAGTATTTACGAAATAAAGCAACCGTATGCATATATTGCCAAACTGGATCATAATTATCCGAGTAAAATACTTACAATGATAGGCATAATGAAGAGAATCCCACTGTAATCACCAGGCCAATGCCCATCGTCTGCTTGTAGACTGGAATATTGATGTAAAGCTCGCATCAACGAAGCGTGTATAGTCTCGTGAGTGACCTCTGTACTTTTTTCAAGCTTAGCTGTTGGAATATTCGCCGGAAGAGGGTTTTCTTTTGCGTACTGCGATTGATGATATACACAGCAAGGATTGAACAGTATGTAATAAATAGAAGCAAACCCTCCAATCTAAAGAGATATGGATTATCTGAGACCCCTTTTCTGAATCCCAACTAATTAGAAAAGGAAGTAAAGATAGAGCTAACATGCTGTCTGCCCAAGGGAAAGAAGACGTATGTACTACCTGCAAGCGTAGAAGAAGGTCCTGTGACTCCTTCCTCTGGAACCTGTGCTTTGTGAAGTCCGCACGCACCCTCTCAACCTCGGCACGCTCTTCCGGCGTGCCGGCATGGGCGTCGTACTCCCACACCTGGCGGCCGAGGAAGCCGTTGTTCGACTTCAGCCACGGACCGCCGCCGTCACCGATTGTTAGCTTCCACATGGTGCGCACCAACAACGAGCAAGCAGTGTATGCGAGGAAAAGAAGCAATGGGTACTAGTACTAGCATATGCTGCGGGCAAACGGTTCTTATATATGCGCGTGCAGGGCAAACCACCCACCCTCAAGTGCAAAAAGGCCATCACTTAAATGTGATTCCGCCAGAGGTACATTTTAAAAATTTATATTTTTTTGGAAAGGAAAAAAACTTATATATACATTGAATGCCACTAATTAATGATACTTCTAGCTCAGCCTATACGGCATAATTTTTTTTACCACGTAATGGAGTTAAAATATTAAAATTATGTCTTGTTTTTCTTGGCCTAACCAAAACTAAACTGCAAATGTAAATAACAGTACAAAAACTTTAACCACTCTTATGTCTGCCATCTACTTTTTGAATGGAAAAATACTCCCTTCGTTTCATATTAGTTCTTTTTGATTTAGTATAAAATTATACCAAATCAGCAACAACTAATTTGAAATGGAGGGAACGCCGTTTGAGTCATACCATTGTTGTAAAATAGATTAGGGCCGCGCGAAGCTAAATATATAAATTGGAAATTAAAGCTAGCATCAATGCCACGTAGAAAATTACGATTTACAACAATATATTTCCGTAATAGGGATATGTCTTTTAAGCATTTTTTTTCTTGTGTTAATAAAATAAAGATTTTTCCTATATATCCCAGCAAGTGGGGATTTGGGCATGCCTTTCTAAATCCATGGGTTTGTCATTCATTGGAGGCTTTTCGGGTGACCAGACAAGCCCCAATGCATGAGAGTATCATAAGTGATATCATGCATGCAAAGTGCTTATATGTCACTGCAATTAATGATAAAAGAGATTGTGTTAGTAGCAGGTAGATTCGGTATCATAGCATGTGGAACTAGAAAAAATGATTTTAAATAAATCTTGTACACAATTTTACATTGAGATTTTACAAAACAATAAATATACTAAGACTATGATACTACTAAATGATACTCCCTCCGTTAGGGATTATAAGGCCTAAGAGCTTTTTTAAAATGTTAGAAATTATAAGTCCTTTCTCATTTATTACCATCTCTCATCCAATGCATGGTCTTCTTTTTCTTTCTATTCTCTCATGCATGTATAACTATTGGTGCATGTAGTAATCAAGAGGGTGAGTTATTGATTTTCTTAATCCTATCAAAGTGGCCCATAGGCCTTATAGTCCCTAACAGATGGAGTACTATGCATTATAAAGATGGTATCATATACTAGTATCATATGCATGATACTACTATATGATACTCACCATTGTGACTAGTCTCAAACATGCGTCGTGATGCGGGTTGTAAGACAACAAGTTCAATTTGTTGCGATAAATTAAAGATCGTCGGGTACGTGTGGTGGTGATGGTTTGTGATCTTGGACCAGCCATGCATCCGGCGTTGTTTCATTCTTCGTGGAGTCGTTGAGGCTAGTGCCATGGAATGCCTCACTTTTACTAGCTAGTGTGAAGAATCTCCTTTTAAGAAGGTGAAGGTAGAATCGATAATAATATAGATCAATTAGTATTACTACCTCAGTCAAACTATGCAAAATTTGTCAATTTTTTCTAAAAAATATTAATATTTACAATATAAAATACATTACCTTTAATACATCATAAAACATATATTCACATGGTACCTATATAATATTATAATCTTTTATAGTTTTTTTTAAATTTGATCAAACTTTTCGTAGCTTGACTTTTTAAAAAAGAATATAAACCTTAAGCTCTGTGACGGAGGGAATAGAATACCGAAGATGTTATTATAGTTGGTAGTAGCAAATCTTCACACGAAGCCTAAGTTTTGTTACTGCTCAAGTCAGACCATCGGTAAGAGTGCCTATGGAATCCGTATATATGGGAATCAACAAACTGCATATAGAAATAATTGGAGACTCTCGAGGTCACCATTGATCATGTGAGATCAAATCTATATTTGAAATTGTGGAGAGTGAGATTTCGGTAGTGCCACTAGATAGAGTAAACAATACTCCTACATATAGTACGTATACTAGACTGACAAAACTAGCTACTGTCCATTTAGCTAAAGCAGTTTGCAAAGATACTGCAAGAATCAAATCATCTCCTTATAGCTAGTACTCGATGCCATAAGAGCAAGTATAATAAGGTCTAGTCAGCTGACTATAGAAGATTAAATAATATATCTTTACTTAGTTGGAAGAGAGAAGAGGTATTGGCTCTAATACAAGACGTACTCCTAGGCAATATGTGAGAGTGGAAGGTGGACCATGAATTAATAAAGTAGAGAGTATTGTTTTAATTAAATCTTTGCAGGTTGTTTGACTCATCAACCACCACATCTGAGGAAATGAATGCGGAAGGTTCGCTTAAGTTTGCTTTGAGTGTTTTCATGGGAGATGTTATAAGAAAGATCTACTCGCTCTGTCCGGGTTTAAAGGACACATATAGCAAATGTTAGGCCCTAGAATTTCTTTTCAATTAGTGCTAATACGTCTCTGACTAATCGTTTGTTTGATCTTTTTTCTGAAATTAAATGCTTATGTGTCTAGTAGATTGGAGAATTTTAAGACTGCATGATTTCCAACATGTGCTCTTTTAACTGGGAAAGAGGGAGTATTCGCCTTCATCAATGTAGAATACACGATGGTTGTGGTCCGGAGAGTAGATAGTAGAACATTTATAACTATTCAAGAGAGTACCTCGAGAATCGCTGCTCCATGAACCATGGGTCTTGTCTTGCGGCCATGTGGTTAGTGTAATTTGTAAACGGTAACATATACTTAGGCTGGTCATAGTGGAAAGTAACTTAGAGTAGTAACATGTGTATGTTACTAGTCTAAGTTACTATCTCCATAGTGCAAAATAACATAGGTGTAGTATCATGCAAAGCCTCATTTATTACAATATAGACTCATTTTGTCTAGAAATGTGTGATGTTATGGTAACACAGATAGTTACCACAAGCCTCTCTCTCATCATTTAATTGCATGCCATATCATCTAAATGCTTAGTTGGCAATACATGTAGGACTATGTTATTAACCAACTTACTCCCACTATGACTAGCCTTACTAATCTAACTTACCTGCTTAATCGACTATGTTATGTTGCGTGTGATCAAGTTGTGAAGATTGTTAGAGGCTAATATCTGATATTTTTTTACTGACGTAGGATAGGGAACACGAAATGAAGTTGAGTTGATAGCACAAAACTACCATATTGATAACACTATTAGAAAACGCCCATTGGTCCCGGTTGGTAAGGAGCATTAGTCCCGGTTACCCAACCGGGACGGGGCAATCGGGACTAAAGCCCCAACCTTTAGTCCCGGTTGCCCCACCAACCGGGACAAATGGGGGTACACGTGCGGCGTCAGAGGGCGAGGGGTGGAGCAACCGTCCCGGTTCGTAACACGAACCGGGACAAATAACCTTCTGCCGCGGCAGAGATTTGGCACATTTCTCTGCCGCGGCAGAGAATTCATTTTGGCAACTTTTGTTGCCGCTGCAGCATTTTCGCCATTTTTTGTGCCGCGGCAGATAATTCATTTAGCTTGTTTTATTGTTTATTTAGTGTTTTACACTTATCAATGAAGGAACCATTATATTACACAAGATCATCATGACAATATTACATTCGATACACGGATCGAGTTCATGCACTACATACAAAAGTTGCTCTTTTTACAATCCCTATTGTCTATACACAGCCGAATAGTATTCCCCTTTTGGTTTAGGACTTTTGCATCCAATAATCCCGCCAATTCCTCCTGAATTGCTCGTACGCGATCATTTGGCAGAAGACCGTCCCGTAGACGTTCGATCTGATTTAAAAAAGGAGTCCGCCTATATTAATGAAACTAAACACAATTTGATTGTAATTAAAAACTATAGAAATTGTTTACGTACGTGGAGTTGCTCTAAATTTCTGCCCTTCTCATCGCACGTCTGCCGGATGAACTCGCAAACATAGTATCCACATAGATTGTTACCTGGTCCCTGTGTCAGGCACTTTACGAGAACATAGTTCAATCAAAATAATAATCAAGCATGATAAAACTGTATCAAAACTAGAATCAAAGAGATGTGCGGATATAGCTAGTGGTGCTTACATCTAGTGCTTGAAATGTAAGTTCCGCTTTCCAAACACCCCTAGCCTTGTTCGTGAACCGTTTCCAAGCGTTGCCCGGCGAAGAAAACAAATAAAATAAATTATTAATTACTTGATATCATAAAATTCACGAACGTTGCCGATATAGTGTTGTAATGATTAGAATTACCGCTGGAGAAGCATCTGCATGTCCTTCCACTGCTCAAGGGGTTTATGTTTCGAGTCCATGACTAGTACACTCCCTTTGTCAAGTTGAATGATTAACAGAATATAGTGGAAGTTGCGAATGCATAACTAATCAATTATATACTTAACATCGAGTAAGCGAAATAGAAAGTGTATAGAAGACAATAACACTCACTCGAAGTTGTAAGGAAAAAGTATTTTCCTTCTGGTTTCGTGAAACCTTAACGCGTGTACTATATTATCCTCCATATCCTGGGGGCTTGTTTTGAGATTAGCTTCATGAACCTGAACCCAATATGGTCAATGAAGCCAATGTCATAGATTTGTCCTCTGCTGCATTCGAGGATCTTCATTCTGCATATTACAGTATGATTATATACATGCAATAAACAAGGTGAGATAGCTGGAGACTAAATTAATTACAGAATTAGTACTTACAGACAATAGGCACTGATGATGGATTTGTCCAAGGCATCTTGATTGAATAATTGAAATAGTTCATCAAATTCAATGGATATCATGTCATCCTTTTCTTTCCCATGATGCTTTTTTGTAACCCTCAGCACTATCCAGTTAGCCCCGGCCTTTGTGGCATGCATGTACCAGTTATGCAATCTTCGCATTTTTGTTGGAAGATTATTTACCTCCTCAGGTTTGACGAGAGGTTTGCCGTACTGGTATTTGTATGCTACTTCACTCACGGGGAAGTACTCTAACTAGGATAAGTACTGGGCAATACTCATACCTTGAGCAGCGACAGCTTCTCCGTATTGTGCAACTACCTCTGGATCATACTGCTCTTCGGTCCCATATTTGCTCGACCCCACATTGGTTTGGGAAATCACCTTTAGAGGGGCGCAAGACTGTTTTGCTTTTTCTCCGAGCTGGGCAACAGATTTCTCGCTTGCATCAGTACTGCTCTTCGAGGCTTGTTGTGTTGCATGTGACTTGAGAATAGAACGCTCATAGTCTGATGACAGCTTTGGCTCGGTTTGATGAAGAGTCTTTAGCATTTTCAACACTTTGGCTTTTTCTTCTTTGGTGCTGGGGAACTCTGGCTCTTTCGGCCGCCTCAGCTTAGCGAAAAACACTGTCGTTTCCGCATCAACGATCGCCGCAGTCTCCTCTTCAGTACATTCATAAGCTCTCTTGGGAGGAACCTTTGGTACTTTTGGAAGAGACTCTTGTTTACGTTTTGGCGATCGCTTACCACGACGCAGAGTAGCGGTACGCTTACGCGTTTTATCCTGAGGCGCCGGCGATGTTGACGAGGTTTCGTATCGTCAATGCCCATTGTTATGGACTTGGGTTTTGGAGAAGATGGGGATGCTGGAAGTCGTGGAACGGTTAACAGACAAGCAACCAGGGGACACGAGATTTACCCAGGTTCAGGCCCCCGGAGGGAAAACCCTACTCCTGCTTGTCTGCTTTTTGATTACGGCAGAACCGGTGATTACAGGGGTGCGCAGATGCGATCTGGCGTGGAGGTGTGTATGTATCGAGAGCTCTAGGTTGTACCCTCCTGGCCTTTATATAGACTTAGGCAGGTCCCGGGAATAGACCTAGTTGGTTACAGGTTCTAGGGTTTCACCCCTTTGAATTTCCTATGTACCCTAGTCTTGCTCTCCAAGGATCCGAGGGCGTCATGGGCCTGGGCCACCCGAAAATCTTCATGGGCCGGCATACATTTGTCGTGGGCCTTCCTTGGGCTGGACTAGGTATGCCAAGGTCGTGTACCCCTAGGGTATAACCATGTCAGTAGCCCCCGAGTGTTCAGTCGAATCGTAGATTCGGCTGAGGACTCTTCAATCCTTCGGGTGCAACTCTGTCTTTCAAGAGAGCAATGTGTAGGGATTGTTGATGCGTGTGCCTGACTCACCCGACAGATCAGGGTCAGTTAACTGTCTTAGGACAAAACAACACGATCTTCTTCAGGTTCGAGTCGCTCAACTCGAAACTGGAACATATGCTGGCGTAATTCGACTCAGGCCACGGAGGACTTACAGGAGTGAAATTCCAGTGAATTTAACTGTTGTACCCAACGCGTCCGTCGGGATTTTTCATCGTACCTGCTGGCACGGATTTTTACTAGCAGAGCGCAGTCGTGTGCGTTGCCAGGCCATAAGATGATATCTGTAGGTCTTATCTTTGCGTCGCAGACGCAGCATCCGAATGTTTATAACCGCGGAGGTGTTTCGGGTGGCCAAGGAGGACGTTGCTCACTTAGAGTTAATTAGGGCAGAGTTGCCGAAAAAGTTTTGCATGCTGATCCGAAGGATCACAGTCGAAGAGTTCATAGGGTGCGCGACCAGCGCTCCCTATGGGAGTAGCCCCCGAGTGTCTGGTCGAGTCGTAGACTCGACGGAGAACTCGAAGTGATACTTTGCTTTTATGCGTCTTTCGGGTGTGCGGCCAGGGCTCCTGATAGGAGTAGCCCCCGAGTAATTGGTCGAATCGAAGATTCAAGTGAGTACTCTTAGCTTTTGAAGCCGAAAAATTTCTAGCTGTTGCTAGTGTAGCTTTAGATGACGTCAGTGCTGACGATCGATGACCTCAAGTGTCTGCTGCGCCAGAGGTGACGTGACTGGACGAACATGGGTCCCACTGTCTGACCTTGATTTGACCGGTCACGCGCGGCGTGGAGATAGTTACGGCGTCGCCTCGATTTCCGCGCGTAGTGGACGGCGTGTTAGCGATGATTCGTTGTGATGCTGACACGTGTATGGCCAGATCTGTCGTTGGCGTTAGGTATTTTTGATGGACGGTTGCCGTGCGTCGTCTTCGCTGTTATAATCATTGGAGAAAGCTGCGGTTTGTGTTTACTGCATCGATTTTTGTTTTCACTGCCTCCTTGTGCTCTAGGAGTTCTTGCTGCGCGCTGGAATATCCTGCTACATTTCCTTCTTCCCTTCTGCGCTCTCACCACCGGCGTTGCCATAGCGCGATGGGGAAATCCAAGAAGTCATCTTCTGCTGTGGGTACCAGCGCCGCCGGAGGGAAAAAGAGTGCCGCCGCTACCCGTGTCACCGATGGTGGCTGGCGGCGATCGGAGACGGGGGAGAGTGATCTCCGCAAGCTTCGCGAGCAGGGCCTGATTCCGCAGGATAGGGAGGCCGTCAAACTCCCAGGCAACAAGGTAATCCCCCGTCCCCCCATTGGGTATCGGGTTATGTTTCTTGCCTTCGTTATTCGTGGGTTTTCCTTTCCATTCCACAACTTCCTTCATGGGCTGCTCTTTCTCTATGGCATCCAGCTGCATCATCTTTCGCCCAATTCTCTTCTTCATATTGCTTGTTTCATCACTTTCTGTGAGTGTTGGCTCGGCATCGAGCCGCACTTTGGCCTCTTCCGGAAGCTTTATGCCATGAAGAGGCAATCTGGTTCGGATGGTGTCTATCCCGTAGGGGGTTGCATCATCTCTCTCAAGCCCAATCTGCTTTTCTTTTCCTTTTCTATGTCCGAATCTATCCAGCACTGATGGAGGCGATGGTTTTATATCCGCAACTCCGTAGTGCCTGGGCAAGATTTTGGTCTTGTTCCTTTCGACCCCTCCCAGAAGATTGAGCCGAAAAGGTCTTGGAAAAACAAGATCTTGGATGGCGAGGTGGCGGAAATAGAGGCGCTATATCGTCAGGTGGAGGATCTCTAGTTGATTCCGGAGAAGGAAGTGAATGGTGTGGATATCATCTGCACCTTCCTCGAGCGTCGGGTGCAGCCACTCCAGGCTAGGGTGCATCCAATGTTCCTTTATGCTGGCCGTCGTGATCCGACGAGGGTTTCGGCTAAGAAAATCTCCGAGGGAGATCTTGACAGGGCCCTTCGCTTGCTGCTGAAGTTCAAGGCCGGAGAGGAAATCCCGGGGAAGTCGCTGACTCTTCCTTTTGCATCTTCGCTGCCTGTTCCAAAGGTGTAGATCCGTGCGCGTAGCGCCATTTTTCGACTCCATTGCTATGTATTTGTTTGCTGACAAATTGTTCTTCTCTTGTGCAGAGCTTCAAAGTGCCGGGTATGTCTCCTCCATTACCCGAAGTATATCCGGATGCTCCGGACAATGGTGTGGTGGATTCCATGTCCGAGCTGCCTTCGGCGTGATCTCCGGCGGAGGATGTCAATGAGTCGAGTGAGGATCTCACGCGTAGGCGATCACGGAGCTCCAGCGAGTCTTCGGATGCCTCGACTCCTCCGACTCCTAGGAACCCTCGGGGCCTTGAGCGTCATAGTGACGGGCAAGGAGGCTCTTCCTCTCCTATTCCTGCCATTCCTGTGCGGGTTGTAGCACCACACCAGCCAGCGAAGCGGAAGAAGGAAGAGAAAAAGGAGGAGAAGAAAGAGGAGAAGAGGGAGGAGAAGAGGGTCCGAAGGACCCCTCCTGTCTTCAACCTGAGCGAGCTCGACTCGTAAGTTTTCGCCTGTAATCTGTTTTTGTTTCCTTTGTGCTTGTACTAATTTGTTTGTGTGCAGGCATTCCTCCGACGACTCCTCTAACGGCGATGCTCGGGAGATGATGGGGGAGTCGAAAGCCGCGTTTCCTCTTCCTCAGACGGTGGCAACTTCTGAGGGCGCTGCGCCGAAACCTACTCCGCAGGAGGTGCAGGTGGTTGCACCTCAGAATTTCGCCAGCGGACCTTCGACATCGTCGTTGGATCATGTAAGTCGCCTGCCACGGGGGGAGCCCCCGAGCGTTTTCATGTGCGTCTTTTCCTTTTGCTTTCTCCTGTTGGGCGTAGCCCCCGAGTCCTTTTTCTGACTGGTGGGTCTTCTTCCCGCAGCCTTTTGTGCAGGATGCCAGGCGACTGGTGCAGGAACGCCTGGTGCTGGAGGCCAGCCTTAAGCAGCTTCAAGGTACCGTTATGCCTTTGGTGTTTTCTTCTTCGTGCGGTCATATCCTGTTTTCTGATGTTTGTATTATTTGAGTGCAGAGGAGCATAATGTTTCCCTCTGTGAGATTGATGCTCTCAAGAAGAGCCTTGGTCAAGCGGAGAAGAAGGCCGAGGTCGCCCTTGGTGCAAAGGAGCGCCTCGAGCTGGAGCTGGCTACTGCAGCCGAAGCTAAGGAGCGCATGCAGCGGGAGGCCACGGACCGCGAGGAGCAGCTTTCCACTGCTGCGACTGCGCGTGAAAGAGAGGTGGCGGGCAAGCTCATGGCTGCTGCCAAGGCTGTTTCGGGTGAGCACCTTATTTTTGCTTCTGTTTTTTCGTTTTCTTGTCTTTCTTCCGTGTTACCTTCTTCAACTTCTTCTTTTTTGTCTCAGATGCCGCAGGCATCGAGTTGACCGCAACGCTCTGGAGCACGGGAGTGCTTTGGATGATGCTACTGCAGCAGTCGAAGATCGCTGCAGTACCTTCGTTGACTCCCTCGTCAAGGCGAAGGAGGTCATTGGCCGCTTCTACAAGGAGCTTTTCCCCAAGGGCACGACCCTTGATGATGTTGATTCCCTGGCGGAGGCTTTGTCAGTCGAAGCGCCTGCGGCGTATAAGCGCAAGCAGAAGGGCATCGGCGCGTCCGTTGGGCTGGCGATGGCCTTGGCGGCTGGAGCGGAGCTGGACCTTCCCCAGATCACCTCCCAGATGCCGATGACTGCGGATGGATCTGAGGTAGCCTTCGCTACCTATTCTGCTTGCTGTAAGCGGTATGGGCCAAAGCTGATTGATCTGCTGGCCGAGTACGCACTACGGCAGCAGGGGAAGCCAAGGCGAGGCAATCTGGCTCCGAGGCTACTCAGGGTGTCGTATCTTAGGTGTTGTAGCTGTAGGATAGCTGTAGTTTTATTTTGCTGTAATTATGTTGATGAACAAATCCTTGCGCCACGTAGTGGCCTTTGATGCACTTATTGAATTTGTTGAGATGTGCTCTCCTTCGTCTGAATGCTCATGTCTTTTGCCTTTCTGCTGCTTTAGGGTCCTTCGGGTGCTGGTCCTGTTGACACCTCGCCTGACGCGGGCTGCGGCCATCGTTGGATGATTCATCACAACTTGCTTTTCTTCGAGACCGTGTTCGCAGTCTTGAGAAGGATTTGCTTGGGGTGCGTGGTAACGCCGATGTTTGGAAGTTCAAGGCAGATCACGGTGCAGCCAGAGAGGAGTATTTGATGGTGGAACTGCTTCGGCTGTCGGAGCAGCTTCAATGTAAGTTGTTCTTTTGTTTCGAGCTGCAGCTCAGTTCTTCGGATGCGCCTGCTGGCCTTGAGTCTTTTTGTTGTCGTGTGTCGCAGGTGCCAACCTTGCTCCAAGGGAGGAGAAGGAGCGTGTCGCCGTTCGGGTCAATTGCTTGACTCAACAAGACATGGAAGCTGGCGGCTTCTTCTGGATGGATCGTGACCGTGCCATGGTCCTGGCGACGGTGCAGGATCGTGTGCACCAAGTTTCGCGGGTGCTTGTCATGTTTCCATTGGATAATGTGCCAACAAGCCTTGCGGGTCTTCTGTCGAAGTTTCGGAGCGTGAGTAATGTCAAGGAGCTGGTGCGGCAACAGCTCATCGCAGGAGTGAAGGCTGCTTTGTCCCTTGTGAGGCTGCATCGGCCTGATGTAGATTTTTCTGCTATGGCGGCTGGACCGCCTCCTCGGCCTGATAGTGATGAGTGGGACATGCGTCCACATTATGCGGCTATAAGGCAGTATGCCGAACAGGTCGTAGATTTGTTTGAGCAGGGTGCTCAAGTTATTCTTCAGAATAGGTAGTACCTGTAAAAGAGATAGATGTAAAATTTGTATATTTCGACTAGGCGTGTTGTGCCCTTTGTTATAAAGGTTTGTTTGCTATAAGCACGCAGTGCTATGTTTGAGTACGTGTCCTTTTCATTAGCCTAACGTTGTCAGCTACTCAGGTGTACACGTGTTATCCTCAGTCGATGAAATCGTGAGGTGGGGGGAGCCCTCGAGTGTGTTTGAAGCATGAAGTAAAGTTGCAAATAGCGAGACGAAATTTTTGGGGCGAGACACTTAGCTTTACTTATATCGTAATGAAGGAGGTACATTGTTTGGCTGAGTAGCCCTAGCTGAAAAGCCTTATTGAAAGTAAAGGGGTAGCTAGGGGTAGAATCGTCACAAGTGTGCGATGTTCCATGGGTTGGAGTATGCGACTCCAGACTCCACGTCTTTGAGGCGATAGGCGCCACCTGGGATGACTTCGGTGATGATGTAGGGTCCTTCCCATGGTGACTCGAATTTCTTCGGTCGCTCTTGCTTGAGTCGCAAGACGAGGTCTCCTTCGACGAAGGACCTTGGGCGTAGCCGGCGGCAGTGGTAGTTGCGGAGACTCTACTGGTACACCGCTGATCGAGCTACTGCTACGTCTCTTGCTTCGTCGAGTGTGTCGACGGCATCTTCGAGTGCAGCTGTGGATTCAGCTTCGCTGTAAGCGACGACCCGGGGGCCTGGTGGCATACTTCGGTTGGTAGCATGGCCTCGGCTCCGTGTACCATGAAGAATGGCGTGTAGCCGGTGGAGCTGTTTGGCGTAGTCCGTAGGCTCCATAGGACGGATGGCAGATCTTCCGTCCATGCCCCAGCTTTTCGCTCGAGTGGGCTCATGAGGCGCTTCTTGATGCCGGCGCCGATTAGGCCGTTGGCCTTTTCCACCTGCCCGTTTGTTTGCGGGTGTGCCACTGAGGCATATGTGATGTTGATTCCGAGGCCTTCGCAGAAGTCTTGGAATTCTTTGGATATGAAGTTCGATCCATTGTCGGTGATGATGCTATGCGGTACACCGAACCTGTAGACAATGGATTCAAAGAACTTGACGGCGGTCGTTCCTTTTTGGTTAGTGATCAGCATGGCCTCGACCCACTTGGTGAATTTGTCGACTGCGACCAGGAGGTAGACGTGCCCTCCTTTCGAGGACTTTGGCAGTTTGCCGATCATGTCGAGGCCCCATTGGGCGAAGGGCCAGGCTATAGGTATGGGTCTGTGTTCTGAACCGGGTGCGTGCGGTTTGTCGGCGAACCTTTGGCACCCGTTGCATCTTCGGACGATGTCCTTTGCGTCGCTCATGGCCGTTGGCCAGTAGAATCCAGCCCGTAGAGCTTTGGCGACAAGGGAGCGGCTGCCTGCATGATGGCCGCAGATGCCCTCGTGGATGTCTTGGAGGATGGTTTTCCCGTCATCGATTGTGACGCACCTTTGTAGTACACCCATAATACTGCACTTGTATAGCTCGCCATTGATGATGGTGAAGGCTTTTGACCGACGAGATATGCGTCGGGCATCTGTCGGGCTGTCGGGCAGTTCTCCGTTTATCAAGAACTGGAGGTATGGTCGCGTCCAAGTTTCTTCGACTGCCATGAACTGCGCCAGGTTGACCATAGCGACCTCTGTGTCTAGTTTTTCGGGTCCTTCGTGTCCTTCGGGCAGCGTAGCCCCCGAGTGTTCTGCTTCTTCGGGTGATTCCTTGGGGAATTTCCGCTTGATTGATGGCACACAGATCTGTTCGAAGAACACACCAGGTGGCACCTTTGCGCAGGTGGAGCCGATGTTGGCGAGCCTATCGGCCTCCTCGTTGCTTTCTCTTCCAACGTGCCGAAGCTCGCAGCCGTCGAATTCTCCTTCGAGTGCGTTGTAGAGTGCGCGGTACGCGATCATGTTTTCCGCGTGTGCGTCGCACTCATTCATCGTCTGTTGGACGACAAGGTTGGAGTCACCGTAGATGACCAGGCGCGTTGCACCGCAGATTTTTGCCATCCTCATGCCATGGATGAGGGCTTCGTATTCGGCCTCGTTGTTGGAGGCTCTGAATTTCATTCGGAGGACGTACTTCATCTGGTCGCCCTGCGGGGAGGTCAGTATGACCCCGGCTCCTGCTCCAGCTTCGCGCTTGGAGCCTTTGAAGCGCATCGTCCATGACTGCGACATGTCTAGGGTGTCTGGCAGCTGCAGCTCCATCCAATGTACAAGGATGTCCGGGAGGACTTGAGATTTGATTGTGAGTCCCTTCTCGTAGACGATGACCAGGGGTGACAGTTCGATGCCCCACAGGGCCACGCGTCCTGTGGCCTCTGGGTTATTAAGGATGCTGTTCAGGGGTGCCTCGTTGACGACCATCACCTGGTGCTCCTGGAAGCAATGGCTCAGCCGTCGAGCCGTCATGAACACGCCGTAGGCGAGTTTTTGGTAGTGGGGATATCTATGCTTTGTTGGCGTCAAGACCTCGCTGAGGTAGTAAATTGGGCGTTGGACCCTGTGGGTCTTGCCCTCCTCGGGTCGTTCGTCCACTAGCACGGTGCTGACCACCTGATGTGTGGCTGCTATATACAGCAGCAGAGGCTCGCGCTCCTTTGGCGTGACCAGGACGGGCGAAGTGGAGAGTAGTCGTTTGAGGCTTTCGAACGCATCGTCGGCTTCGGGCGTCCACTCGAATTTGTCTGTCTTGCGGAGCAGCTGGTAGAATGGCAGGGCCTTCTCGCCCATGCGGCTGATGAATCTGCTCAACGCCGCTATTCGTCCTGCGAGCTGCTGGACACCCTTGAGGTTTTTTGGCTTCTCCATCGCCATGATGGCTCTGATTTTCTTCGGGTTCGCCTCAATCCCTCGCTGAGAGATGAAGTACCCAAGCAGCTGACCCGACGGGACCCCGAAGGCGCACTTTTCGGGGTTGAGTTTGATCCTGTAGCGATCGAGGTTGCCGAACGTCTCGCGGAGATCATCGATAAGTGTCCTTGCCTCCCTGGTTTTTATGACTATGTCGTCGACATAGACTTGAACGTTGCGACCGATCTGGTCCTTGAGACATGCTTGCATGCATCGCTGGTATGTGGCACCTGTGTTCTTTAGCCCGAAGGGCATTGTGTTGTAGCACAATACTCCGAACGACGTGATAAACGCCATTTTTTCCTGATCTTCGACCTTGAGTCGAATCTGGTTGTAGCCTGAGTAGGCGTCGAGGAAGGAGAGTTTCTCGCAAGCTGCAGTCGAATCGATGATCTGGTCCATCCGAGGGAGAGGGAAGTGGTTTTTTGGGCAGTGCTTGTTTAGTGACGTGAAATCCACGCACATCCGCAGGATGTCCGTGTCCTTCTTTGGGACCATCACTGTATTTGCGAGCCACTCGCTTTCTTTGATTTCCCTGATGAAGTCTGCAGCGAGTAGTCTGTTGATCTCTTTGCCGATAGCTTTGGCCCGTGGCTCGGACAGTCTCCGGATGGACTACTTGACGGGCTTGGTGTATGGAAAGACGTTGAGTGCGTGCTCGGCGAATTCCCTGGGAACTCCTGGCATGTCCGCGGGACACCAGGCGAAGATTTCCCAGCGCTCACGGAGGAATTCGACGAGCACGCCTTCCTATGCGGGGCTGAGGTTGTTGGCGATCAGCGCCGTCTTGGAGGCGTCCGTCGGGTGGACTTGCACCTTCTTTGTGTTGACGGTGGAGTCGAAAGACATGTCAGGTGCGTTTTGTCGTGCGACTGGGGGTGCCCCATTGTCCGTCGCCTCGCGGAGCCTGACGAGTTCTTCCTGCATGCCGAATGATTGGGAGATTCTGTTGAAATCTCTGTCGCATTGGTCCGATCGGGTGAAACTCCCGTGGATTGTGATGACGCCCTTCGGCCCTGGCATCTTGAGTAGCAGGTATGCGCAGTGTGGGACAGCCAAGAACCTTGCGAATGCTACACGCCTGAGGATAACGTGGTACTGTGATGGCCATTCTACCACTTTGAATTCGAGCCGTTCCAGTCGGAAGTTGTCCGGCTTGCCGAAGATGACGTCGAGCCATATTTTCCCAGGGGGAAATGCCCTTTCCTGGAACAATGCCGTGGAACGTTGTGTCTGATTGTTCCAGGCTGCACTGCGGGATCCGCATTACTGCTAGAGTGCTTGCGAACATCAGGTTGATGCCACTGCCACCGTCCATGAAGACGCGGCTCATCTCGAAACCTCCGATCTGTGCCTCCAGCACCAGTGCGGCATGACCTGGGCGAGGGATATGGCGTGGGTGATCCGAACGACTGAACGTGATGCATGACTCTGATCTGCTGAGGTACTCAGGGATGGCGTGTGGAGTTGTCACGGCCAGGTTGATCTGTAGGGTGATGTTCTTCTGCACCCTATTCGTGGGGCGTCCCTTCTGGATCATCAGTGCTCCTTTCGGCTGGGGATACCCGTTCCCAGCGTTGTTCTTTGCTGGTGCGACTGGTTGGTTCGGGCCTCCTGTAGGTGGCGGTGGAGGAGCTCCGTGCGCTATTTCTCCTGGCGCGGGTGCGTTTCCGAACGCAGGGATTGGGGCTTGCGGCCTCATCTGCACCATGCTTTCGCTGAGCTTCTAGAACTCGTGGCAGTCTTTGAGCATGTGGCTCGCCTTCTTTTTGCCATCCTGCTTGTCGATGTATAAGTGGATGGTGCATGGACCCGAAAGCTTTTCGTATGCTCAGGGTTCGTTATCGCGGTCGCGGCATTCCCACGTTTGTGCTAGGCGTCCCCCGTCGCGGAAGTTTCCTCCGCGGTATCCTCCGCTGTTGCGGTTGGTGTCGTTGCGGCGATCGATGTAGCCAGCCGCGATCATGTCGGGTCCGTCGCGATCGTCGTAGACGCGCGATCTTCTCTTGCTACGGCGCTCTCGTCGTCGACCGTAGTCGTCTTCTTCTTCTGATTGCGCTCGGTGAATGGAGTCTTCTCCGTCAGCCCACCTGTTGGCAATGTCCATGAGGTGGTCGAGTGTTTTGGGCTTGACGCGCCCAAGTTCCTCTTGAAGTCTGGGCGCTTGACGCCGTCCCTGAAGGCGTCGATGGCCCTCTCTTCGGAGATGTGTGCTGTGGAATTTTTTGTGTTGGACCAGCGTAGTTTGTACGAGCGAATGGATTCGCCCGTTCGTTGAGTGCAGGCTCGCAACTCTTCGATTGAGGCAGGCCTCTTGCTGGTGCCCTTGAAGTTTCGGATGAAGCTGTAGGCTAACTCATCCCAGCTTCGGATGGACCCGGAAGGTAGGCTGCTGAGCCAGATCCGGGCTGCGGCTGTCAGCTGCAGCTGAAGGCATTGCATGGCAGTCTCTTTGTTTCCACCATGCAATTTGACGGATGATAAGTGGTCGCTGAGCCAAGCCTTTGGATCTTGAGTGCCGTCGAACTTCGGAGTGTCCGAAGGAAGCTTGAAATTTCGCGGCATCCACGTCCGCCGGACGGATCTGCTGAAGCACCTGGCTCCGCAGAGTTCTCCTTCGTCTTCGTCCATCTCAGACTCAGACGAGCATGCACGCTTAGCTCGTGCTTTGTCGATTTTGCGCTGTGTGAGCGCGTCCCTAGCGTCGTAGTCACGGTGAAGGCGCGAGCTTTTCTTCCGTCGAGGAAGATCATGCTCCTCGTCTTCGGATGAAGGAGTGGGGCTGAGGTCGAATCTGACCGGAGCTTTCTTCTTCGGCTTCGTGGGAGCTTCCTGGTGGAGCGCAGCTCCGACGAGTCCGAGTCCAGTAAGGGCGGACTTGTGCATGGCCCTCTTCGGGTCCCCCTCTGGAGGTGGGTGGGCTGTGAGGTACGCGGTGGCTGCCATGATCGCAGCCTGCGATGTTTTCAGGATGACGTTGCCGTCGGCATCCATCTCCATGAAGGATGTGTGAAGGGTTCGGGTGACCTCCCGGCGCTCCTTGGGGTCCATGTTTTCCACCCGAGAGCGGTGCCTCTTGCCTTGGTTGGTGTTCGAGCTGGAGCCGATGCCCATGGCGGAGAGTGCGGCTCGTCACGCGCTGGACTCTGAGGCTGCTTGCTTGCGTTTGTCAAGCACCTCCTGCATCTTGACCTGCTTCTTGCGCTCCTCGATCAGGAGCAGGTGGTAGGCCATCAGCAGATCCCGGGAGGAGTCTGCAGGCAGGACTATGTTGCCTGCCACGGCGTTGCGGGCCTGTGCCCATCCTTCTTTGCTAAGGCGGATGACATGGTCGTTGTTTTCCCCTTCGGGTGGGGGGGACTGGCTTCTTCTATTCCTGCCGTTTTGATCTGGCGGGTTAGGCGTCGGGTTGGGCGGCGGATTGGGCGTCTGTTGATCCGCATCGCTCTGGATGACTACGGCGCATTGGTAGCGCTCGTTGATTGGTCTGCTGCTGCCACAACTTTCGGATCCGGAACCATAGGTCCCTTCATCCGATGGTGGATCGCATAGATCCGAGTTGCAGCCGATGTTGTTGTAGGAATCATTTGTTGATGATGTTGTGCGTAGAACGGGGTGTGGGGTCCATGAAGCGGGCCTGATTGATGATAGGGGCACCCGCTCAGGGAGGCGGAGGGTGTCGGTTTGCCCCACTTGGAAGCAGAAGCTCTCGAACAGGATTTCGAGTCCGTCGCCTACGAACTCGAAGTCTTTCATGGTGGCCGGTGAGTGGGCGGTGAAGTCGAAAGCGCCGAAGAGGAGATCAATCTCCGTCGCCACAGAGTTGTAGATCGATCGAGTTGGGACCGTCACGACCGCACAATTAGCGTCCCCAGTTCCCACAGACGGCGCCAATTGACGAGGTTTCGTATCGTCAATGCCCATTGTTATGGACTTGGGTTTTGGAGAAGATGGGGATGCTGGAAGTCGTGGAACGGTTAACAGACAAGCAACCAGGGGACATGAGATTTACCCAGGTTCAGGCCCCCGGAGGGAAAACCCTACTCCTGCTTGTCTGCTTTTTGATTACGGCGAAACCGGTGATTACAGGGGTGCGCAGATGCAATCTGGCGTGGAGGTGTGTATGTATCGAGAGCTCTAGGTCGTACCCTCCTGGCCTTTATATAGACTTAGGCAGGTCCCGGGTACAGACCTAGTTGGTTACAGGTTCTAGGGTTTCACCCCTTTGAATTTCCTGTCTACCCTAGTCTTGCTCTCCAAGGATCCGAAGGCGTCATGGGCCTGGGCCACCCGAAAATCTTCATGGGCCGGCACACATTTGCCGTGGGCCTTCCTTGGGATGGACTAGGTATGCCAAGGTCGTGTACCCGTAGGGTATAACCATGTCTGATGGCTCCCGCGGCGATGGCTACGCCGGAGATTGGTGAGGCGACGAAGCCGAGTGAGGCGATGAAGACGGCTGCCGCAGCGGCGACGACCTCGCTGGAGACGGGTGAGGCGGCGGAGAAGATGGCCTTGGCGTGTGATTTCGAAGCACGATACATTCCTTTGGCCATAGAATGGTGACGTTTGTTGTGTCTCCCAGTACAGTCACATCCCCTTCACCTGCAGGGTAGTGAAGATCCAAAACTTCAAAGGTGGGCATGATTTCATCCACCTCGACAACAGCGTAGCTCTCTGGAACCGGACGACAGTGGTAAGTTCGTGTGGGTCCAATTGGTAAGGCATAGCCGACCGCCACCTTCACTGATATGTTCACAACTTTGACATGTAGCTCGCAGTGTGTCATCTCTGTGATATCATCCACTAGGTAGCCAACAGGAGCCATCGTCGGTGCACCATCGTCATCGCCATTGTCATCACCCGGGACCTCGGTGGAAGCCACACTGCTTTTTTGATTATTCGATAGGCCGGTAGCATCGAATGCAGTGTGCTGCTGAGATGGGCCGGTAGTACTTTGCTCTTTAAGTGCGTTAATTTCATCTTGTTGTTGCTTCTGAATATCTGCTTCAACTTCCGCCCTGTCCTTTCTCCTCTGACGGCTTCTATCAGGATATTTCTTCCTCTCTTCGGGAAACCCAGTCCTCCATGGTTTGGAGCCGCTTGTGCCTCGTGTTCGTCCATCATGTTCCTTATTTCCAAGGGCGAGTGTGAGCTCATCATTCTCTCTATCGGGAATGAAGTCCCCATCTTTAACAGCCTTTACTACTTTTCTCATCTTCTCGATTGGCAAGGGGTCTTCTTTATGTCGTATATTATATATACACTTACCTTCCGAGTCCAACGTGCCCTCATGCCCGTAAAACCAATTCCTTGCACGTTCTACCCAATCGTCTGTCTCTGGGGTGATCTTTTTAGCACGCAGTTCATTCTCAAGTATCTCCCACTTAGGAATGCCAGCCCTGTATCCACCTTGCCCCATAGTATGGTGATACTTCTTGTTAGCAGCATTCAGCTTATTCGTTGCAGACATTTTCTTAGCCTTTTCTGATGTCTTGTAATTCACAAACTCAGCCCAGAATGGTTTTATCTTCTCAAACTGAATATTCTTGAAATCGGGAGTCTTCTCTTTCACGACATAGTCAAGGTGTACTCTTTTCTTCCAGTTGGTGAAACACTGGGCCATCTTCTTCAAAGCCCACTCCCTGACCTTAGCCTCCATGGCTCTCCCATGTTCTAAGGCGTCCTCAACTGGATCCTCCGCATTTGGATCCAACTCTATCTTTGGTAGTTTGAAATTAACCATGAGCCTCTTCCACAGTAAATCTTTGGCGTGGTTAGGTACAAATAAACATGTTCCCTCTTCTTCCGCATCAACAGGCCTATTTAAATTTCGAATGGTGATCGGGATTGAGTCCCTAACGCTTACTCTGCATTGTGCCACAAATTTGTTTGCGACAACTTCAGGAGCCGTCGGTTTGCCGTCTTCAGCGACATCTTCGATCCTGAACCTCTCATGGTCTTCCAACTTTTTGGTTGGGCCTCGTCTGCTCTTTTTAGTAGATTTCTTCGATCCGGAGGGCTAAAAGAAGAAAGATCATCGTTACTATTTCTATATAGATAGCAGATGATTAATTAATGAATTAATTATATTACATGCACCTCGCCAGACCGGTCGTCTTCTCGATTACACAAGACATCGCCTTCTCCCTCGCGGAAGGCAACACCTTCAACCTCAAACAAGTCGTCTCTTCCGGCAAAAAGAGGATCACCCTCACCGGAATTGTTCAGAAACGTCGATACATCTCAATTTTCTTCCCCGCGGATCACACCTTGGATCAACTCTTCCTTTTCTTCGTCTCTGACGTGTGGGTCCATATTTTCTGCATAGGTGGAAAAACAGATAAGTCAAAGCGGCTAAGGGAGAATGTTAGGTACGGTGTTGAGAGATATAAACCCTAATTCAGAGAAACCCTAATATATACATACACAATAATAAAAATGAATTTACAATATCAGAAACCCTAATTCGGAGAAACCATCGGGCTCGGATCCTATCGCGAAGAACCAATACCGGAAAGAAAGGCGGCAATCAATCAACCCTCGGGTTCGGGATGCCCTCGGGTTCGGGATTCAACTAGGGTCTATGACAACTAATATCATGGCTAAGCATCTACAATGCGATGGCTATCAAGAAATATTCGATCTTCGATGGTGTTGACCTCGGTCTTTGATCCCGATCTCGTATTCTACCACGAAGAACCGAACGCCTAGCTTGTTCAACACATGGCATCGATGCAATGCTCAAGCAAGTATGATGATATGACAAGTTAATTTGCATTGGAATGTAACCCTAAGACATGCTCGACGATTTAATCGGGGTTCTGAGGGGTGAAAACCCTAACTCGGGGAAACTCCGGAACATATGAGAGGGGTGCATTTGTTCTTCTAATTATACTTGTCATTTAAGTTGTTGAACAATGCATGATTATAGGTTAAATAGATAGGTTTCATTTTTCTGAACAATTTGATATATTTTTTTGTATTTTTCTGACTTATAAACAATAAGTTATTGATTTTACAATATTAAATAATTTTCTGGAATTAAAAAAAGGCAAATAGTTTTTACACCGGGGAGACCCCTAGCCAGTGAGACTGACAGAAGGGCCCCAGTGCCAACTCAGCCTCCACGCATACAGATCATTTTTATACCACAGAGGAGCCTACCGACTGAGGCTGACCGATTGGCCCTAGGCCACATCAGCTGCCAGGCGAGCAAGGTGACGCACGAGTGACGTCAGCACGACGTCACGCTGGCGGTGAGCTCCTAGGAAGCGGCAGCGACGGCGATAGCGGGCACGCCTGGATGCGCGGATGTGCGCATTAGAGAGAGGGCGATGCAGGGATAAAGAGAGTGGCGGCGCCACTCCTTCTTGGTCACCGGAGCGTCACCTCCGTCGAGCTCGAGCGGTGGCGGCGTCGGGCACACGCGGAGAGAATAGTACATGAGGAGAGGGAGAGAAAGAAGACAACGTGAGGATCAACAGCTCACCAGGAACACGACAGAGGTGGTAGCGAGGTCGGGCGAGCTCGGGAGACGCCGGAATCGATGGAGACAGACGGCGTACGGAGCTTCCATTCCAGGCGATTGAGGTCACGCGCGAGGGGAAAAGTAGCCGGGGCGCGCGCGGACGGAGGCAGCGGTGGTGGCGGACGGAACGCGCGGGTGGCGGCGAGCTCGGGCAGCCTGCCGGCATCGGGGGCGATTCCTGTGCGCGCATCGGTGCGAAGCAGTGAAGTGAGATGAGGAAGAAGAAGAGGAGGCGCGTCAGTTATAAACGAAGGGTCTTTTGTCCCGGTTGGTGGCTCCAACCGGGACTAAAGGGTCATACGTCCCGGTTGGAGCCACCAACCGGGACGTATACTCCATTTTTTCAGCAGATCAAGGGTTGGCGCCCGCAGGGTCTTTAGTCCCGGTTGGTGGCTCCAACCGGGACATACGACCCTGTTTTCAAATTTTTTCAGGAATTTTCTCTCTGTTCCCGCCTCATTTTTATTTTGGGGTTTAAATTTGTAATATTTTTTAAATGATAATTACTTTGGAATTTAGAAAAACTTTAAACATAAAAAGTGTTTGAATTTGAATAACTAATTCAAAACCATTTTCTGTTTTTAAAAATAATTAATGTAACCATTTAAACTACGAAACCATTTAAAATTAAAAATGAATTAACTTATATTTTTTGAATATTAATTTGGAATTTAGAAAAACTTTAAACATAAAAAGTGTTTGCATTTGAATAAATAATCCAAAACCATTTTCTGTTTTTAAAAAATAATTAATGTAACCATTTAAAATTAAAAATGAATTAACTTATATTTTTGAATATTAATTTGGAATTTAGAAAAACTTTAAACATAAAAAGTGTTTGGATTTGAATAAACAATTCAAAACCATTTTCTGTTTTAAAAAATAATTAATGTAACCATTTGAAATATGAACTATTTACAAATTAAAAATGAATTAACTTATATTTTTTTAATATTAATTTGGAATTTAGAAAAACTTTAAACATAAAAAGTGTTTGTATTTGAATAAGTAATTCAAAACCATTTCCTGTTTTTAAAAATAATTAATGTAATTATTTAAACTATGAACCATTTAAAATTAAAAATGGATTAACTTATATTTTTTAATATTAATTTGGAATTTAGAAAAAATTTAAACATAAAAAGTGTTTGGATTTGAATAAATAATTCAAAGCCATTTTCTGTTTTAAAAAATAATTAATGTAACCATTTAAAATATGAACCATTTACAATTAAAAATGAATTAACTTATATTTTTGAATATTAATTTGGAATTTAGAAAAACTTTAAACATAAAAAGTGTTTGGATTTGAATAAATAATTCAAAACCATTTTCTGTTTTAAAAAATAATTAATGTAACCATTTAAAATATGAACCATTTACAATTAAAAATGAACTAACTTATATTTTTTTAATATTAATTTGGAATTTAGAAAATCTTTAAACATAAAAAGTGTTTGGATTTGAATATGTAATTCAAAACCATTTCCTGTTTTTAAAAATAATTAATGTAACCATTTAAACTATGAACCATTTAAAATTAAAAATGAATTAACTTATATTTTTTAATATTAATTTGGAATTTAGAAAAAATTTAAACATAAAAAGTGTTTGGATTTGAATAAATAATTCAAAACCATTTTCTGTTTTAAAAAATAATTAATGTAACCATTTAAAATATGAACCATTTAAAATTAAAAATGAATTAACTTATATTTTTTTAATATTAATTTGGAATTTAGAAAACTTTAAACATAAAAAGTGTTTGGATTTGAATAAGTAATTCAAAACCATTTTCTGTTTTTAATTTGGATTTGAATTAACTTGTATTTTTTATATATTAATGGGCGGAAAAAAAAGGACGGAAAATAATGGGCGGAAAGAAAATTTTATTAGGATAGAACTGGAATTAAAGTACATAACGCAACTAACACAAAGTTACATAGAAGAACTAAAAATTAAGATACATGGCCAAATTAAGCCACAATCGGCCGAACTTGTTTTGCAATGTTGGAGTGATTCAGTCATGCTCCCGCCTACACCTGTAATACTCGCCACTGTAGTCGGCGTACTCGCCGCGGCCGTCGTCGCTGTCGCTGTCGTTGTCGGGGTCGCCGTAGTTGAACCTTGAAGGCTGAGTACGAGTGGGCTGGACTTGAGGGTAGCGCAGGTGGGGGCTAGAGTCGGCGGCCGTGTCGTAGGCCATGACGCTCTCGAGAGTCCGGCCGCGCCACAACAGCCAACGGACGGCCTCGTTGAAGTTTGGAGGAGGTGGAAGTCATGGGAAAGAGTGACGAGGTTGCATATATGAGTCTAGAGATGTGCAATGACAATGGAGGCCAACCCTACATATATATATAGTGAGAAATGGCAGGAAGATAACTGGAGGGAAGAACTGGCGGGAAAAACTGGCGGGAGAAATGCCGAGAAAAAATGGCAGGAAGAAAAATCGCGGGAAAAAAATGGTTCATTTAGAACTTGCATTGGATCTCTAAAGAAACCACATATTGCGAGTCTAAAAATGATTTTTTCAAAAAATCACGGGCGATAGATCATGTACCTGTAGTACAAACCGGACCCACTTCCTACCGATTCTGCAAACATTTGTTCTTTTTACCCGGGATGGACGAAAAGGTTTGAGATGTCCTGCTTGGGAGATAGTCCATTTAAGGTGGTCTAGTATTTTAGGAACATGGGACGGTAGCATTCTGAAACGGCATTTTGGTGGTTACTTCACAAAACGACCCGTTTTTTGCGCTCGGAAAATGGAAAAGGGCTTTTCCGTGCGACAAAAAGGAAAACTTCCTCCTGCAACATTGTTCTCCATATCAATGTCCACACGCATGCATAATATGGGCACAACATCACAAACTATGCCGTGATTCAGCACATAACATCGGTCATTTGGACCGAAAGCCATGAAACCTCGAACATGATAGGTCATTTTGTGAAGGTTTTTTCGAAACATGATAAATATACCAAGTCTGGTATATTTCCTTTAAACTATGTAACATAATATGACATCACGCGAAGGATTTTCATTGTTCGGATTTTTTTAATTTATTATGCCTGTTTTGAATTATCTAAATTTCTAACTATGGTCGAACCGGTGTGCATGAAGATAGGGGACGAGCATCCTTAGAACTTGCATTGGATCTCTGAAGAAACCACATATTGCGAGTCTAAAAATGATTTTTCCAAAAAATCACAGGCGATAGATCATGTACCTGTAGTACAAACCGGACCCACTTCCTACCGATTCGGCAAACATTTGTCCTTTTTACCCGGGATGGACGAAAAGGTTTGAGATGTCCCGGTTGGGAGATAGTCCATGTAAGGTGGTCTAGTATTTTAGGAAAATGGGATGGTAGCATTTTGAAATGGCATTTTGGTAGTTACTTCACAAAACGACCCGTTTTTTACACTCGGAAAATGGAAAAGGGCTTTTCCGTGCGACAAAAAGGAGAACTTCCTCCTGCAATATTGTTCTCCATACCAATTTCCACACGCATGTATAATATGGGCACAACATCACAAACTATGCCGTGATTCAGCACATAACATCGGTCATTCGGACCGAAAGCCATGAAACCTCGAACATGATAGGTCATTTTGTGAAGGTTTTTTCGAAGCATGATCAATATACCAAGTCTGGTATTTTTCCTTTCAACTATGTAACATAATATGACACCACGCGAAGGATTTTCATTGTTCGGATTTTTTTTGAATTTATTATGCCCGTTTTGAATTATCTAAATTTCTAACTATGGTCGAACCGGTGTGCATGAAGATAGGGGACGAGCATCGTTAGAACTTGCATTGGATCTCTGAAGAAACCACATATTGTGAGTCTAAAAATGATTTTGTCAAAAAATCACGGGCGATAGATCATGTACATGTAGTACAAACCGTACCCACTTCCTGCCGATATGTCCTTCGCATATCTCTAAAGAAACCACATATCTCTGAAGAAGCCACAAACCGCGAAAGACATGAACTAGAGTTACATAATATGAGCATGAACTTCTTCGCATATGTCCTTCCTTATGATCGCTTCAGACGTAACCATGGAGCATCTTCTTTACTTAACGGAATGCTTGGGTCAGTTTTCACTGTGAAGGGCGGAATTTCATCAAACTTATTATAATCTTCTGACATGTCTGTCTTGTCCTCGATTCCCACGATGTTTCTTTTCCCTGAAAGAACTATGTGACGCTTTGGCTCATCATATGATGTATTAGTTTGCATATTTTTTCTTTTTTTCGGTCTAGAGGACATGTCCTTCACATATAAAACCTGAGACACATCATTGGCTAGGACGAATGGGTTATCTCTATAACCAAGATTTTTGAGATCCACTGTTGTCATTCCGGACAACTGGTCTATATTTACCCCTTCCCCATTCAGGTTGACCCATTTGCAGCGAAACAAAGGGACCTTAAAAGAGACTCCATAGTCTAGTTCCCATATCTCCTCTATGTAACCATAATATGTGTCCTTTTGTCCATTCTCGTCTATTGCATCAAAGCGGACACCACTATTTTGGTTGGTGCTCTTTTTATCTTGGGCGATCGTGTAGAATGTATTCCCATTTATTTCGTACCCTTGGAAATTCAATACAGTAGAAGATGGTGACGCGGCCAACAAGTATAGCTGATCTCCAACAGTGGTGTCATTCAAGAGATGTGTCTGCATCCAACCACCAAAAGACTTCATGTGTTCATCTGTAATCCATGATTCAGGCTTCCCCGGGTTTTTGGAGCGTACAATATTCTTGTGTTCCTCGATATACAGAGCTTCCAAGGTGGAATTATGTAGAACTGTGTAGTGTGCTTTAGTGAAAGAATCCCCGTCCCTACATATCTTTGCTTTCTTTCCCAGCGTGCCTTTTCCACTTAGTCTTCCCTCATGTCGCGAGTCAGAAACACCAATCGACTTACGGTCAGGAATAAAGTCAACACAAAACTCAATGACCTCCTCTGTTCCATATCCCTTGGAGATGCTTCCTTCTGGTCTAGCACGGTGATGAACATATTTCTTTAAGACTCCCATGAACCTCTCAAAGGGGAACATATTGTGCAGAAATACCGGACCGAGAATGGCAATCTCTTCCACTAGGTGAACCAGGAGATGCGTCATAATATTGAAGAAGGATGGTGGGAACACCAATTCAAAACTAACAAGACATTGTACCACATCCTTCTGTAACCTTGGCAGAATACCTGGATTGATTACCTTCTGAGATATTGCATTGAGGAATGCACACAGCTTCACAATGGGTACTCGAACATTTTCCGGTAGAAGCCCCCTCAATGCAATCGGAAGCAACTGCGTCATAATCACGTGACCGTCATGAGACTTCAGGTTTTGGAACTTTTTCTCTGCCATATTTATTATCCCCTTTATATTAGATGAGAAGCCCGATGGCACCTTGATACTGTAAAGGACTTCAAAAAAGATTTCCTTCTCTACTTTGGTAAGAGCATAGCTGGCACGACTTAAGTGACGCCCTTTATCCGTCTTGTTCTGTGTATGCATGTTCTTTGGGTCTTTCATAATTTGTTGGTCCTCCCGTGCTTCTGGTGTATCTTTTGTCTTCCCATACACGCCTAGGAATCCTAGCAGGTTCACGCAAAGATTCTCCGTCACGTGCATCACGTCGATTGAAGAGCGGACACGCAGGACTTTCCAATATGGCAGCTCCCAAAATAAAGATTTCTTCTTCCACATGGGTGCGTGTGCTGTAGCGACGTCGTTCGGAACTGATTGACCGCCGGGACCCTTTCCAAATATTACTTCTATGTCCTTGACCATACCAAATACATCATCACCAACAGGTAGTTCAGGCTTCTTCTGGTGATCTGCCTCACCTTTGAAATGCTTGCCTTTCTTTCTTACGGGATGATTGGTCGGAAGAAATCGTCGATTCGCCAGGTACACAACCTTCTTGCATTTATGCAAATATGTACCTTCAGTCTTATCTAAACAATGTGTGCATGCCTTATATCCCTTGTTTGTCTATCCTGAAAGGTTACTAAGAGCAGGCCAATAATTGATGGTTACGAATAACAACCCTCGTAGATCAAATGGCTCCTGTTTGTTCTCATCCCACGCACGTACACCTGGTTTGCCCCACAACTGTAAGAGTTCTTCAACTAATGGCCTAAGGTACACATCAATGTCGTTGCTCGGTTGCTTCGGGCCTTGGATGAGCACTGGCATCATAATGAACTTACGCTTCATGCACAACCAAGGAGGCAGGTTGTAGATACATAGAGTCACGGGCCAGGTTCTGTGACTGCAGCTCTGCTCCCCAAAAGGATTCATGCCATCCGTACTTAGACCAAACCATAAGTTCCTTGCGTCACCTGCAAAGTCTGGGAAGTCTCTCTCGATTTTTCTCCACTGTGACCCATCAGTAGGGTGTCTCAACTTCCCGTCTTTCTTACGGTCTTCTTTGTGCCATCGCAACAACCTGGCATGCTCTTTGTTTATGAACATGCGTTTCAACCTTGGTATTATAAGAGCATACCACATAACCTTAGCAGGAACCCTCTTCCGGAGGGGCTCTCCCTCAACATCACCAGGGTCGTCTCGTCTGATTTTATACCACAATGCATTGCATACCGGGCATTTATCTAAATTCTCATACTCCTTACCGCGGTAGAGGATGCAGTCATTAATGCATGCATGTATCTTTTGCACATCTAATCCTAGAGGACAAAGAGTCTTCTTTGCTTCATAGGTACTCTCGGGAAGTTCGTTATGTTTTGGAAACTTCGGCTTCATTATTTTCAGCATCTTTTCAAATGAGGAGTCAGTTAGACCACACTCTGCCTTCCATTGCAATAATTCCAGTGTGGTACCGAGCTTTGTGCTGCCATCTTCACAATTTGGGTACAACAATTTATTGTGATCTTCTAACATGCCCTCTAACTTCAACTTCTCATTTTCTGTTTCACAGTCTCGCTTCGCATCAGAAATGACCGAACCAAGTTCATCAGCCGGCTCATCTGATGCCCGTTCTTCACCTCCTTCCTCTCCATTGTCTTCCATTGTAGTATCACTGTATTCAGGAAACATATGATGATAGTTGTTATCATCATCTTCTTCTTCACCATCCTCCATCATAACCCCTCTTTCCCCGTGCTTGGTCCAGCAATTATAGTTGGGCATGAAACCTTTCATAATCAGGTGGTCGCGAATGATTTTCGAGGAAGAGTACTCCTTGTTGTTCCGACATTGAACACATGGACAACGTATAAAACCATTCTCTTTGTTTGTCGTAGCCACATCGATAAATTTATCCACGCCTTTCATATACCCGGCTACGCGCCGGTCACCGTACATCCATTCCCGACCGTTCATCTGCATCATATAAGTAAGTTTATCAAAAAACAGGACATCATAAATAGTGAAATGACCAATTCACATCGACACATGCATTGTATCAATGACAGAGAAAAGGTAAGATTTCTAACCTCGATCGAGGGAAATAAAGAGGAGAAAGCTCAAGTGCGTCTCGGACACCTTCTATATTTTTGTTCTATGAGAAATTGAACGGGATTATTCACTCAAACATTTCATCAAACACCTTGAATGCATGCATAGGGGAAAATAACTAGCACACCCCTCACACCTTCCACCAAGAGAAAAAACAGAGTGGAGGCAGAGGGCTGGGGCGTTGCATTTATAGAGGGCGGGAGCATACGTCCCGGTTTGTAACACAAACCGGGACTAAAGGTGTGTGACACGCCACGTGGCTGACGCCCAACCTTTAGTCCCGGTTTGTGTTACAAACCGGGACGCATGCCCCCTTACCAACCGGGACGCAACCAGGACTAATGCTCTGAGGGGGCGCGATAGGATGGCATGTTTTCTACTAGTGACTGTCCATTTAGCTAAAGCAGTTTATAAAGATACTGCAAGAATCAAATCATCTCCTTATAGCAAGTACTCGACGCCATAAGACGACCAAATTAATTGCAGATTCCCGAGATAATGTTTTAATTAAATCTCTGCAGGTTATTTGACTCATCAACCACCACATCTGAGGAAATGAATGCGGAAGGTTCGCTTAATAAGTTTGCTTTGAGTGTCTTCATGGGAGATGTTACAAGAAAGATCTACTCACTCTGTCCGGGTTTAAAGGACACATATAGCAAATGTTAGGCCTTAGAATTTCTTTTTAATTAGTGCTAATACGTCTCTGACTAATCGTATGTTTGATCTTTTTTCTGAAATTAAATGCTTATGTGTCTAGTAGATTGGAGAATTTTAAGACTGCATGATTTCCAACATGTGCTCTTTTAACTGGCAAAGAGGGAGTATTCACCTTCATCAATGTAGAATACACGATGGTTGTCGTCCGGAGTGTAGATAGTACTCCCTCCGTCCCAAAATAGATGTCTCAAGTTTTTTAAAATTTGAATGAATCTATATGTTAAATAGTGTCTAGATTTATCCAAATTTTGACAAATCTGAGACATCTATTATGGGATGGAGGGAGTAGAACATTTATAACTATTCAAGAGAGTACCTCGAGAATCGCTGCTCCATGAACCATGGGTCTTGTCTTGCGGCCATGTGGTTAGTGTAATTTGTAAACGGTAACATATGGTTACTAATCTAACTTACCTGCTTAATCGACTATGTTATGTTGCTTGTAATCAACACTGATGAAAAAAGGGCCTCCAGTCCCGGCCCGCAACGGGCTCTAGTCCCGGTTTTGGGCCCAGGACTGCGAAAACGGGACTAGAGGCCCCCCCTCTAGTCCCGGCTCGCAACGGCCCACGACTGATAACAGCCACATGGCTGTTTCAGCGCCGCGGGGGGCGGAAACCCTCTAGTCCCAGGCTGTAACACCACCCGGGACTAAAAGGTTTCCTGCCGCGGCAGAGAAACCCACATTTCTCTGCCGCGGCAGAGATTGTGTATTTCCTTTTTTTTGCCATTTTGTTCCTTTTTCGTTTTGTGTTTCACTATAACAAACATATATTTTAGTATACATATTATACGCTACTACATACACACTACACGTCGATGCATTTATATAATTAATCGATCCCTTGCAAGCATACATATAATCAATCATATCAAAAGGAAGAAATGTTTTGAAATTACATGGTCATTGATGAATATATATACCATATGAGCTACATGGAGATGACTAAGGCAAATCGAGTTCCACGTCATTCGCATAATGCTCTCCATGTATATCAAGGACTTCCTTCATCATAAATCCCGCCAGCTCCTCTTGAATTGCTCTTATGCGTTGGTCTAGCTCTAGTTTCTCCCGCAAATCATAAATATAATGTGAGTCAACTTTCCGCTCACTGGTCAACTCTCAGATATACTCGCAGACGTAGTATCCACATAAATGATTTCCCGGTGGCTGCTGTAAACTCTTCGCCATTTTATAAGTTAGCTCCTCTTTGAATGGACCTGGTATTTTCTGTCTGAACCGTGTCCAACACCTGCTCGGCAAAGAAAATGAACAAAGGAGTTATTAGTTACTTGATATCAGGAAATGAATGAAAGAGGACGATATAATGCGATAATGATTGAAATTACTTATGGAGCATTGCTTTCATGTCGCTCCACTTCTCTTGGTCCCAACTTAATGAGTCATGGACTTCAACTAGGGAGTTGTCAACTTGAATGTTTAGCAAGATCTAGTGGAATCTACGGACGTTTACATAAGCATACATGCATATATAGCTCATCAAGTAAGCAAATAAAATATGTACAAGATATAAACACTCACTTGAAGTTTAAGGAAATAGTATTTCCTTAACAAAATTATTCTCGGTTAAGAACCTGGACAGGTCTTCCTCAACGTCTTTGGGGTGATTATTTAACGTATATTCATTAATGATATATGGGTCAATGAACCCAACATCGTATCTTCTAGCTCTTTTGCATTCAAGCATCTTCATTCTGCAGAATATAATATCATCATACAAAAGGATATATATAGTTAGGATAATATATTAAATGCAATGAACGAGCTAAAGCTACAAACTTAATTACAGAAATAAATAACTTACAGACAGTAGCAACCAATGATAGATTTGTCGAGGGCGCGCTGGTTGTATAACTGAAACAGTTCGGTCATTTGAACATGTATCGAGTATGGTTTGAAGTGATGCTCCGTTCTAACGTCCACCGGAAACTAATCTTTCTGATGCTTTTTTTGTGCTTGCGACATGTACCATTCGTGCAAATTTCGCATATGTGTGGATAGACGCGTGAGCTCCTCATTATTGACTAGAGGCGCCCCTTGGACATACTGTCGTACTATCTGACCCACTTGCGTATCTTCATAGCCTAAATATTGACCAAGTGCTTTGGCCTGCGATACAGTGATTCCCATAAGTGCAGCACTATTACGGGCTCTAGGGTCCATTATTTGCATGTCCATATCCATTTCAGCTCTGAAGGCCTTGTCGAGGTCTGAAATGACTTTGAGCGGGGCGATCGATTGATTCTTCTGTGCTCCGAGCCGGGCAACTTGCTTCCCGCTTTTTGCACTTGTGATTTTTTTCTTCTGTGCTTGCTTAATAATCTCCCGGTCATAGTCTGATTCCAGATTCATCGATATCTAGGATGGTTGCTCAAGAAAGGACTTAGCCCACTTTTTGGTTTTTTCGTTATATACCGGCTTTGGCTCAGGATTTTTGGGTGCAAAATGCGACTTAACTTGGGCAGCCACATTCGCGTTAGTTTCCTCATCGGTCTTGTCATAAGGTCTCTTTGGAAGAGCCGACGGGATATCGACTATCTTCGGCGTTTGACCTTTCTTCGATGTGGGGCGCGGGGCACCGTCGAACTTCCGTTTCTTCGACGAGGTAGTAGTATTGCACGGAGGCGGAGGCGGAGATCGAGTTGATGTACTCCTGCTGCGGCGATCGTCAGCGGGGCGGGGTGGACTTGGAGGTTGGCGATAATCGGGTTGGGGTGGACTTGGAGGTTGGCGATAATCGGGTTGGGGTGGACTTGGAGGTTGATGATATTCGATGTGGGGTGGATTTGGATTCCTTGGAGTCGGTGGACTTGGCGCTGAGCCTGGAAACTTGATGTACTTCTTATTCCATAGAATGATGTTGCGCTTGACATCTCCTAGTTTCGTAAGGCCTTCAGGCGTAGCGATTTCAATCTCTAGGTCCGCAAAATCCTCCACTATGTCATCCACCGTGACACGATCATAGCCTGGTGCAATCAGAAGTGAATGGTGGAGTGCTCCAGGTAGACAAGTTAAAGCAGTGCCAATCGCCACCTTGGAGGACAGGTTGTTCATTGGCTGATGTAGCTCACATTGTGCCATCTCTCTGACATCATCCACGGGGTAGTGAGGAGCCGGTGCATCATCCAGCAGTGCTTGATCATCAGCACGGACCTCCGTGGAAGCCACGCTGCTTCTCCGTTGGCTAAGATCCAATGCAGGATCATCAGACCGTGGGTGAGTTGACAACGGCGACCTTTGGCTAATTTCATGCATGAGGTTCTTCAGATCAGCTAGGTCCTGCTCTACCCTGGAGATCTGGTCTGCCTCCGGTCCTTCTTTCTCTGACGGCTTCTGTAACTGGCATCGTACTGAGGAAACCCTTTCTTCCACGAGACATCGGCGCCTTTTCCTCGTGTTCGTCCTCCCTTTTCAAGATTCCCTAGGGCGCGTGTCAGCTCGTCGTTCTCTCTCTCGGGACGGAACAATCCCAACTGAGCATCGTTCATTGCTTGAATAAGTTCTTGGGAGGGTTTTAGAATTTTATCATGAAATAATGTCTTCCCTGTTTCTGGGTCCAAGGATCCCCCATGCCCGTACCACCAGTGCTTTGACCTCTCGGGCCATCCATCTGTACCAGGAGTGACGCCTCGATCCCTCATTTCCTTCTCCATAGTTTCCCACTTAGGGATGACACTCTTGTAGCCACCTGTCCCCATTTTATGATGGTATTTCTTGTTGGCAGCATTTAATGCGTTCTTTGCCGACTTTGCCTTTGCTTTATCAGATTGCTTGTACTGTACAAAATCGGGCCACTGTTCTCTCAACTTCTCGTTTACTCCTTTGAAGTCTGGAGTTTTCTTTTTCACGACATATTTCGCGTATAAATTTTTCTTGTGGTTCCGGTACAGTTCAGCCATCTTGCTTAGTGCCCACTCCTTGACTTTCGCTCTATTTTCAAGACCACCTGGCCTTGGGGTAATACCATCTACCTCAAATTCCTCATACTCTAGAGGTAGTATGAAATGCGCTATGCGCTTCTGCCAAAGGTCATCTTTGGCATCATCGGTGACATAGCTGTTGGATTCTTCACCGGCTTTCTTTGACTTATTCCATTCTTCGATGGTGATCGGCAGGTTGTCCCTAACAAGCACCCCACATTGATTTATAAACATCCTCTGGTGCTTCTCTGGAGCAATCGGTTCACCATCATCATCTATTTCTTCGATGGTGAACCTCTGATTACCATCCAACTTTTTGTTCGGCCCTCGTTTTGTTCGAGCTGTTGATTGCTTCGATCCGGTGGGCTAAAAGAAGAAGAGAGAGTGATTAATATATATCTAGATCAGTTAATGAATAGAGGTAACACGAGACTTTATATATATATGTACCTCGCCGGATCCTGTCGAGGGGCCATCATTATTGTTGTTATTTGTTTGCCCTTCGTCCATCTGGACTTCCCCTTGGTACATTAGGTTTTCCTCTAGTCCATCACCGGATGGATTCAGATATGAGGAAATATCTTCCTCGAGCAAAATATCTTCGGCGCCGGTAGTAATGTCTTCACCTCTTATCATGCCCTGAAGAAAACCTTCACCGATGCGACCAGGATATTCAGATGGTTCCATGACTTAATTATCTATAATAAAAAGAGAGTTAAACAGGTTAGAAAAAACAATAATCCTAATAACTAAAACAATATAATCCTAATTATAATAATCCTAATATTATTTGTGCTAAAACAATAATCATAATAACTAAAACAAAAAAATAACCCTAATAAAACAATAAATAAAACAATATAATCCTAATAAATAAAACAAAAAATAACTAAAACAATAATCCTAATCCTAATTCTAATATTTTAATTAAAACAATAATCCTAATACTAAAACAAAAAACCCTAATATAAAAAACTATAGAAACAAACTATAACAAAAAACCCTAATAAACCTAATTATAATAATCCTAATTATAATAATCATAATAGTAATCCTAATAACTAAATATTAATTATAATAATCCTAATTATAATAAACCTAATAATCCTAATTATAAACCTAATTATAACAATCCTAATAATTTTAATTATAATCCTAATTATAATAAACCTAACTATAAAAAAAACTATAACAAAAAACTAACAAAAAATTATAAAAAAAAACACCCGTGCGCGTGCGGCCTCACCGACGAAGGGCGGCGAGGCGGGACGGCGGCAGCAGCGAGGCGGCGAGGCGACGCACGCGCGCGGAGAGGCGGTCGGCGTCGCCCGGCGGCGCGAGGATGCGTCGGCACGGCGGCACGTCAAGGCACGACGCGGAGCGGCACGGCGGCGGCGGAGCGGAGCGGAGTGGCACGGCGGTGCGGACAACACCTCCCCTGCGTCATCTTCGATGCGGGCGTGCTGCTTCGTCTTTGCTGCGTCGAGAAGGCCAAGTGCTGGGCAGCACCTGCCCTGGCGCGCGAAATATATAGTGGCCACCCCTTTACTCCCGGGCCGTGGCTTAGCTCGGGACTAAAGGTGGCATTTAGTCCCGGGCTAAGCCACGGCCCAGGACTAAAGGGTTTTTTCGGCCGCTTCGTTTTCGCGCGCGCACTCACCCTTTAGTCCCGGGTCCAGCCATGACCCGCGACTATTTGTTTTTTTAAAATTTTCTTTTTTAATTCAAAACTAATATAAAAACTTTGAAAAATCATATCTTTTATTGTAATAATCCAAATAAAACAAATAATATGTCTATCATTATCAGAAAAATATAAAGAATTTTAATATAATATCCATTTATCTGTTTGCAAAATTTATAAATTATTTCATTTGTAAATTTTCTTTTTTAATTCAAATCAAATATAAAAAACTTTGAAAAATCATATCTTTTATTGTAATAATCCAAATAAAACAAAAAATATGTCTATTATTATCAGAAAAATATAATGAATCTTAATATAATATCCATTTAGTCCCGATTGTAGTCACAAACCGGGAGTAAAGATATTTTCCGCCATTTCCCACCTCTTCCCGCCAAGTTTTCCCGCTCTTTCCTTTCTACGAGAGCTTTTAGTCCCGGATGTAGTCACAAACCGGGACTAAAGATATTTTCTGCCATTTCTCACCTCTTCCCGCCAAGTTTTCCCGCCCTTTCCTTTCTACGAGAGCTTTTAGTCCCGGATGTAGTCACTAACCGGGACTAAAGATATTTCCTGCCATTTCCCAAAGCTTCACGCCAAGTTTTCCCGCCCTTTCCCTCTATATTTAGGGTGATCGTGCCATGGCTATCCACACATCCACACCTTCCTCTCTTAGAACAATGGACAACGCCTACTGGGCCATTCTGACCCTCAAGGAGACCGAGGCGCTGTGCGCCTCCAACTACCCTTGTCCGTCGGGCTACCGGCCGCTCGCCGGCTGGATGCTGAGCGCTGGAGGGGTTCCTGTCCCTCCTGTCCCTCAAGGTTCCGCACGCCAGGCGGCCATCACAAACCACTTCTACCACGAGCTACGACACCTGGAATGCCTTCTTCGCATGAAGTCGGACTTCAACAGGTGGCTGTGAAGGGTTTTTGAGTTAGAGTAATCCTTCTGATTCCTACATCCATTACATGGACAAAATACAAAACCATTGTGCTTGTTTGCATCAGCAACACGGATGAATTCATGCACGCCATTAATGAACTCGCCAGAGCGTCGGTCAGTACCGTACATCCATTCCCGGACCATCTGCATTATAGTAAAAGTATATCAAAAACCATTACACAACATGATAAAATTATTACAAGTTATATTGAGATCTTGTAGAGCATTAATTTTGAATTTTGAAAAATTTACATGCACCAATTTGTGAATTGGAGAAAATAATCAACATGATAAATGTGGATTTTTTTACTATTGTTCTATCAGTGAAAACCTCATTCCATTCTAAGCTCTTAAACTCTAAAATTACACATTTCAATTTTCAGTAACTATGTGCCTAATCAAAATTTGTTACACATATATATCAAAATCCTTCTAGCTACTTCTAGAGCATGCATGCATTTGATCCATATCTCTATACTTCTAGAGAATTATATAGAGCTAAAGTAGCAATAAGAGATGAAAGAATGAAGTTCTAACCTTTTAAAACTTTGGATTTAGGTGTTGCAAACTAAATCTTGACAAAAAAAATGGCATGAACTCTCTTGCTTTTTTTGAGAAAAATGGCCACCATATGCTTTAGGGCAGCTGGCCAGGGAGCTGTATATATAGTGATGGACAATTAGTCCCGGGCCGTGATACTACCCGGGTCTAATAGTCCCCGAAAAGAGTTGTTGCCCCGCTCCAGCTTATTAGTCCCGGGCCGTATTACGGACCGGGACTAATGCTCTGGTCCGGCCCGGGACTAATGCTTATGGCCATTTCTAGCCGTTGGAGGCCTCACGGACCGGGACTAGTGCTAGCACTAGTCGCGGTTCGTGACGGGCCGGGACTGCTAGGCTTGTTCTAATCGAACCGAAGATGGTTTTTCCAGTAGTGCAAGTTGTGAAGATTGTCATAGGCTAATATCTGATATTTTGTTTACTGACGTAGGATAGGGAACACGAAATGAAGTTGAGTTGATAGCACAAAACTACCATATTGATAATCAAATTTCCCAAATGGTACCGCTCAACCTCCCAATCACAAAAAGTAACCACATTGAAACTAACTTTTCGCAAAAAGCACCGGTTACACATTTATTGCGAATTTACGGTGAATCTGACAGGTGGGATGCATGTGTCGGAGGCTATTTGCTGAATCGTATATTGGATCCCATATGTCAATCCAATTTAGAATAAAAATCTAAATATCCAGAAATATTAGAAAAAACAAAAAAAACTATTTTTTCTCCCATCCCCACCGTCAAACCCTGTCCCCGTCCTGCCCCGTCCAGCCCTACCGCCACCCTGGCGTGCCCCGTCCACCATCGGCGCCTCCCCGGAGAGCACCATTTCCGCCCTTGTTTGCCTGCTAGAACACGCGGACCGCCTCCGCATCAGAGGACCACCAACCGCCACAAACTACCCCTGCTTGTCGGCAACACCCCCCCGCCGTGGACGACAATTAGTCGAGCGCCTCCGATGTCATCGCTGTGTAGACCCTTTTCGGGAGTGTCGCACCTAGATGTGCCCTCCTATGACTCCATCCTCGTAGGCCATGCCTCGACTGCCAATGCGTGCAACACCAGCGCGTGGCGACCGGACTTGTCCTACCAGAAGCTTGGCGAGCTACTAAGGCACGGTGTCCTCCTCATCTAGAAGCAGCCCGCGGGGCCGGGGGCGCCATCGTCAAAGGCGGCCACGGTGGAGGGCATGTCAGTGCTCACCGACAAGGCGGGGCGGCCCGGGAGAAGGAAGGTGTAGACAAGTGTGGCAGTGGAGTAGGACAGGGCTGCGGCGGGGTAGGCTGTGCCGGCGGCAGTAAGCAGGCCAGGGCAGTAGCAGTGATCGACGGGGTGGCAGCAGGGAAGGATGGTGCGGCGGCAGTTCCCCATCCCTTCCACCAGTTTTTTTGTCAATTAGGATATTTTGAATTTTTTTAATGTTACCAAGCATCGAAGGAGTGCCACGTTAACCTTGCAGGTGGATTTCACTGTCAGTTTCGGTGATCAACCGCAGATCAGTATTTTTTTTTAAACTTGTTTTAGATGTAGTAGTTTTTTGCTATTAAAACAACTCAATAAAGTTCAACATGATTCACATCTGTAAATGTTCATGATAAAGCCTCAATGATATAACCTACCGGTCAGGATAGTGAAATCAATTTTAGTTACCGAAATGGTGCTAACACTGACAAGTCAACGACGTAAGATTATACAGTAGTATTTTTTGGGGGAGTACCAATTATTGTATGCAAACCCACGTTTCTGGGGAGCACGGCCGAGAAGGAGGCACCCCGTCCTAGAATCATCCTAATTTGTGGATCTTGTCTTGGTTAGCGAGATTGCATACGAATTGCTTGGACAATGTATTGTTTTCTCTATATATTGTTACTACCGAAATCCCACTATTCACAAGTTCAAATAAAAATTACATGATCTGACATGATCAATGGCGACCTCGAGAATCTAAAAATATTTCTATAATGATTCCCATATATTCGGATTCCATAAGCGCTCTTACCGACGGTCTGACTTTAGTAGTAACAAAATCTTAGACCTTTCACAACAAGGTGTATCTTACTACCTCCTCCCAAGGTTTAAGCATATAACTTTTTCTTAAAGCCAAACCAACTAAAGTTTGACCAAGTTTTTATAGAAATATATTAAACATATTTTCACATGGCATCTATATAATATAAAAATTATTGATACTACCTCCATTCCGGTTTATAAAGCAAATACGTACTTCAAGAAAATAGTTTGATCATAAATTTAGTCAATAAAATATAAATTATATTTAATAAAAATTATACCATTAGGTTCCGTTGAAGATATGACTAAGAGGAAATAATAAAGTGATTATATTATATATTTATATTTATGATAATAAATGTTTACATCTCATGCTATAATTGTGTTAAGTGAAAACATTAAAATAGTTGTGTGAAAACATTAAGTGAAAACATTAATAAAGAGTCCCTAGTAAGTCACTTGTTAAAACTAGCTTGTTGATTAATAGATGATCATGATTTCCTAATCATGGACATTGGATGCTATTAATAACAAGATCATATCATTAGAAAAATGATGCGATGGAAACACACCCATAGTAAGCATAGCATAAGATCAAGTCATTAAGTTTGTTTTGCTACAAGCTTTCAAATACATAGTAACCTAATCCTTCGACCATGAGATCATGTTAATCGCCATCATCGGATGAGTACTTTGATGACATCAAACACCACTTCCGTAACTGGGTGGTTATAAAGGTGGCATTAGGTACTCTAAAAGTATGTTTTGAAGCACATGGATCAAGAGTGGAATTTGTTCATCCATATGACGGATAGATATACTCTGGGCCCTCTCGATGCAATGTCATCCAATTGGCTTGCAAGCATGTGACTAGGTCACAAGGGGTATCATATCATGGAACGAGTAATGAGTACATATCGGTAACAAGGTTGAACTAGGTATAGAGATACCAACGATCAAACCTCGGATAAGTAAAGCATCGCGCGACAAAGGGAATCAGTATCGTATGTGAATGGTTCATTCGATCACAAAGTCATCGTTGAATATATGGGAGCCATGATGGATCTCCATATCCTGCTATTGGTTGTTGACCAGAGAGGTTTCTCGGTCATGTCTGTGTAGTTCGCAAACCGTAGGGTGACACACTTAAGGTTCGATGTTGTTTAAGTAGATAAGGAATATGAGTTGGATATCGAATGTTGTTCAAAGTCTCGGATTGGATCCAAGACATCACGAGGAGATCCGGAATGGTCCTGAGAATAAGTTGCATATAAGGAAAGTGGTTTTCCGGGGTTCGGAAATGTTTTCGGTGTTTTGACTGAAAGCTTCTAGAATGTTCTAGAGGTACCACCAGTGGGTCCACCACCCCGGGAGGGGTCACATGGTCTATGGTATGCCGTGGGGGCCCTAGGGGCTAGCCGCACCAAGCCCAAAGGGCCAACCGGCTAGCACTAGGAAAAGGGGTCAAAACCCAGTTTGAATAGTCAAATCCTAATTGTTTGGAAGGAGGGGAGACTTGGAGGCAAAGTCCCCAACTCTTCCCCTTGTGGCCGAGTTGGTGGGGCACTTGGCTAGGTCTAGGAACCCTCTTGGCCGCCGCCCCCAATATATAATGAGGGGTGGGGGCGCACCCCCTTGGCCCCTTGGCCCTTCTACCTGAACCCTAGCTGCCGGTTACCCCCTCTCTCCTCCACCGTCCTGCTCTGGCTTAGGTGAAGCCCTGCAAAAATCCTCCACCATAACCACCACACCATCGTGCTGCTGGGATTCTGAGGGGATATAATACCTCCGCTTCCCGCTGGAATAGGGAGAGGAAGGTCTTCATCGCCTCCGTACTGTGATCGACTGCGAAAGCACTGCCGGAACGCGACGCCCGAAGGATCGTCTACATGATCTTGAGATCGGAAAGTGATCGACTACATCAACCACGAGATCTAAGCTCGTTAACGCTTTGGATCTACGAGGTTTAGTTCTCTATAATCTCGTTGCACCGATCTCGTAGATTAGATCTTGGCTTTGCCATAGATTAGCTCTTGGTTTTGTTTGTTATTGCGATAGAAATTTTTTGTTTTCCATGCAACAAACCCTACAGTGATATCAGATCAGACTCTATACATAGATCTATTGCACGAGTAGAACATAATGGTTTTGTGGGCGTTGATGCTTTTGTTGCCACTTGCTTTTCGTGTACTTTGCATCTTGCAGGATGGTGGGATAAAGCCGCCCGAGCTAACCTTACATGTCATCGCACATGAGACTTTCTCCACGCTCAACGTGCAACTTGTATTACACAAATGGATTTGCGGGTGTCTGTCTCTCCCACCATAGTTAAGATTCAATTTACAATGGGCACATGACAACACTTGTATCAACGTTGTGGTTCTTGTTCGTAGGTAAGAACGGTTCTTATTCGAAAGCACCAAGCCACATAAAACATGCAAATAAAATTAGAGGCGCCTAACTTGTTTTTGCAGGGCATGTGATGTGAGATCGCCATGATGTGATTGTGATTATATTTGATAAATGCAATGATCCTTATTGTAAGTGGGCAACCGACAGGAGCCTTATGGTTGTCTTTAAATTTGTTAAGACATGCGTGTCTATTCATCAAGTAGTTGTAATACTTGTTGTTGGTGATGGACAACCATGAAGCGGTGCCATTGACCTTGACGCCATGCTGGTGATGATGGAGATCATGTTCGCGGTTTGGAGATGGAGATCAAAGGCACAAGAAGAAAGGCCATATCATATCACATATTATGAATTGCATGTGATGTTAATCCTTTTTATGCATCTTGTATTGCTTAGATCGTGACGGTAGAATTATAAGATGATCCCTCTCACTAAATATCAAGTAATAAAGTGTTCATCCTTAGTAGGCACTATTGCTAAGACTCGTCGTTTCGAAGTATCTCGTGATGATTGGGTGTGATAGATTCTACGTCTGCATACAACGGATGTAAGCCAGATTTGCACATGCAGATACTAAGGTTAATCTTGATAAGCCTAGCATGTACAGACATGGCCTCGGAACACAGAATACCAAAAGGTAAAGCATTAGTCATATGAATGATATGATAAACATGTTGATTGTTTGCCTTTGAAACTACATCTTCTCTCGTGCAGATCGGACTTGGTGTAGTGGATTTGGTTTGTGTGATCACTAAAACAATTTGAGGGATGTTGTTTTGAGTGGAAGTTCACCTAGTCAATTTGAGAATTAAATTTGACCTCAATATTTCATAAACTTATTCTAAACTCTTTGCAAATATGTTGTAGATCATGGTGGCCCCCACCATCAATTTTAATGCGTTCATAGAGAAAGAAAAGTTAAAAACAATGGAAGTAACTTCACGGACTGGTTCCGTAACATGAGGATTTTCCTCAATACTTGTCAGTTGACCTATGTGTTAGATGCACTGTTGGGTAACCCGCCTGCAGGTGATGCTACCGATGAGGTGAATTTTTTTACCTCACTCGGAAGAATCAATACTCCATAGTTCAGTGTGCCATCCTGTACAGTTTGGAATGGGAACTTCAGAAGAGCTTTGAGAACGGCGACCCTTATGATATTATCAATGAGATCAAAATGATATTTGAAACTCATGCAGCCATGGAAATCAATGAAGCTTTGATACGTAGGAAACGTATCTCTAATTTTTGATGTTCCATGCTTGTTTAGTATCTACTTTGCTTTGCTTTGTCTACACTTTGAGGTGTTTTATATGTTTTCTGGTACTAACCTATTAACAAGATGCCAAAGTGCCAGTTTCATGTTTTCTTCTGTGTTTGGTTCCAGAAAGGCAGAAAATCAATATTCTTGGAATAGGACGGGACAAAAGGCAAAGTCAATATTTTACTATGGGGAACACGAAGCCTGAATACGAGATGGAGGAGATACACCAGGGGGCCACACCCCTGGCCACGCGGCCAAGGAGGGCCCGTCCCTGGGGGGTGTGTCCTCCCTGGCGACTCCCCTGCCTCGCCTCTTCTCCTATAAAGACCCCCCGATGCCTAAACCCTAGGCACCCGATCAATATTTCACGAAACCATCTGTAGCCGCCACCACCATCATCCCTAGATCAGGGGATCTTAAACTCTTCCCGGCACCCTGCCGGAGGGGATATCATCCCGGGGGCCTTCTTCATCATTCCAGCCTCCGGTATGAAGCGTGAGTAGTTCCACCTTGGACTACGGGTCCATGTAGTAGCTAGATGTTTGTATCTCCTCCTTTGTGCTATCATGTTTAGATCTTGTGAGCTCCGTTCATGATCAAGATCATCTATTTGTAATCATGCATGTTGTGTTTGCGGGGATCCGATGGATATTGAGATTACTATGTCAGATTGATTAATGGTTTTGTCTTATTGATTCTATCATGTCTGTGTTGTTTGAGATCTTGCATGCTCTCTGTTCCTAGTAGCTATTTTGGCCAAGTAGATGCCAGTGACTCCAAGAGGGGGTATTTATGCTCGATAGTGGGTTCATGCCTCCATTTACTCTAAGGGAAGTGACAGAAATTGTTGGAGATATGCCCAAGAGGCAATAATAAAGTGGTTATTATCATATCTTCATGCTTATGATAAATGTTTACATACCATGCTATAATTGTATTAACCAGAAACATTAATACTTGTGTGATTTGTAAACATAAAAGAGTCCCTAGTAAAGCCTCTTGTTAAACTAGCTTGTTGGTTAATGTATGATCATGGTTTCCTGATCATGAACATAGAAGATGTTATTAACAACAGGGTCATATCATTAGGAGAATGATGTGATGGACATACTCCTATAGTTAAGCGTAGCATAAAGATCAAGTCATTTAATATAGTTCATTTTCTATATGCTTTCTGATACATAGTAACCTAATTCCTTCGACCATGAGATCATGCTAATCACCATCACCGGAAGGATTCTTTGATGACATCAAACACCACACCGTAACTGGGTGGCTATAAAGGTGGCATTGAGTGTTCGGAAAGTATGTGTTGAGGCACATGGATCAAGAGTGGGATTTGTCCATCCATATGACGGATAGATATACTCTGGGCCCTCTCGGTGGAATGTCATCCAATTAGCTTGCAAGCATGTGGCTGGCTCACAAGGGATCACATATCACGGGAACGAGAAAAGAGTACTTATCGGTAACGAGGTTGAACTAGGTATGCAGAGATACCGACGATCAAAACCTCGGATAAGTAAATTATTGTGAGACAAAGGGAAATTGGTATCGTATGTAAGTGGTTCATTCGATCGCAAAGTAATCGTAGAAATATGTGGGAGCCATATGAATTTAATATTCCACTATTGGTTATTGATCGGAGAAGTGTCTCGATCATGTCCGCATAATTCACGAACCGTAGGGAGACACACTTAAGGATTCAATGTTGTTGAGTAGTTATGGAATGATGAGTAAGAGACCGAATGTTGTTCGGAGTCTCGGATGGGATCCGGGATATCACGAGGAGATCTGGAATTGTCCGGAGAATGAGATTCATATAAGGAAAGTCCTGTTTCAGAGTTCGGGAATGATTCCGGTGTTTTCACCAGCAATGTTCTAGAAGGGTCCGGAAGGTCCGGCACTCCGGAGGGGAAGGGTACATGAATGTGTCATGACAATGTGGAATGGTTGCATCATGTACTAGGTCACTTGGCTGGGCAAAATAAAGAGAGAAATCAAATCAAAGTTTGAAAGTCAAACGCCAATTTGAAAAAGTCAAATCTCAAGTTTGCTTGGTGGAGGGAGAGTAGGAAACCTACTTGGGGAGGAAGTCCCCTCCCTCCACCCGCCGGCCAAGGAGGAGGAGTTGGAGGAGGACTTCCTCCTCCCAAGCCGCACCCTCCCACCTATATAAGGAGGGGTAGGGTTGCCCCTCTCCAACACACCCAAAACCCTAGCCCTCTCCTCCAAGTCGTCGGCGCCACCACCTCCTTGTGCCGCCGCCTAGGGCACCACCAACTCGGCGAGTTGGGGTGTTTCCCAAACCCTAGCCGATGGATACACTCTCCCCTTGGTGCCCTCTAAACCCTAGATCACCAAGGCCTCTCTCATAGTCCACCATACTCGCTGCGGCTTATGGCGAAGCCCTGCGGGATCTCCCCTCTACTTCCGGTATCACGCCGTCGTGCTGCCGTGCTGCCGGAATCGCGAGGAGAGTGCTACAACCTCCGCTGCCTGCTGGAACAAGGGAGAGGAAGGTATTCATCGAGTACCGAATGTGTGACCGACTGTGGAAGTGCTTCCGAAATGCAGCGCCGGAAGGATCGTCTACGCGATCTTGAGATCAGCAAGAGTACGACTACATCATCCACGAGAATCTGCTCTCGTTAACCGCTTTGGAATCTTCGAGGGTGAGTTCCTCTATTGACTCGTTGCTACAATCTAGTAGATAGATCTTGGCTTTTTTGTTTGCATGTGGTAGACAATTTTGTTTTTCCATGCTACGAACCCCTACAGTGGTATCAGAGCCGTGTCTATATGTAGATCTATTGCACGAGTAGAAAACAATGGTCATTGTGGGCGTTGATGCTTTTGTTGTCGATTGCTTCTTGTGTACTTTGCATCTTGCGGGATGGTGGGATGAATCGGCCCGGGCTAACCTTACATGACATCGTTCATGAGACTTGCTCCACGCTTGACATGCAACTTGTATTGCATAAGTGGCCTTGCGGGTGCCGGTTTCTCCCAACATAGTTAAGATTCAATTTACAACGGGTGATTGACAATACTAGTATCAACGTTGTGGTTCATGTTCATAAGTTAGAACGACACTTATTGAAAGCCCCAGACCACGTAAAACATGCAAAGAAAATTAGAGGTGTCTAACTTTGTTTTGCAGGGGTGTGCTGTGATGTGATATGGCCATGATTGTGATTATATATGATGTATGCAATGTCCCTTATTGTAAGTTGGCAACCGGCAGGAGCCGTATGGTTGTCTTTTAAATTCCGTTAAGACTTGCATGTCTATTCAAAGAAGTTGTAATAGTTGATGCTAGTGGACGACAACCATGAAGCGGCGCCATTGACCTTGACGCCACACCGGTGATGATGGAGATCATGTTCATGCTTGAAGATGGAGATCGGAAGCACAAGAAGAAAGGCCATATCATATCACATATTATGAATTGCATGTGATGTTAATCCTTTTATGCATCTTGTATTGCTTAGTTCACGACGATAGCATTATAAGATGATCCCTCAAGCACACAATTTCAAGTTTTAAAGTGTTCATCCTTAGTAAGCACCGTTGCTAAAGCTCGTTGTTTCGAAGAACCACGTGATGATCGGGTGTGTTAGATTCTGCGAGTGTATACAACGTGAGCAAGCCAGATTTGCTCATGCGGAAGCTAAGTTTTGATCTTGACGAGCCTAGCATGTACAGACATGGTCTCAGAACACGGATCACCGAAAGGTAAAGCATGAGTCATATAGTAGATATGATGAACATGTTGATTGTTCGCCATTGAAGCTACATCAACTCTCGTGATGATCGGTTTTGATGTGGTGGATTTGGTTTGTGTGATCACTAAAACAATGTGAGGGATATTTTTTTGAGTGGGAGTTCAACGGCAATATGATTAAAAGTTGAACACTATTTATCATAAATTAAATCAAAGTGAATTTGCATAATTGTTGTAGTCATTCGCATCTGTTTACCACCTTGCGCTTAGTTATAATTGAGATGATAGAACTATAGAATTCTGGTTAGTTACTTTATAAACTGGTATCGTATTGTTTTGAAGTGTTAATCTAAAGTTTAAAAGTCCTATTGCAAACTTTTAGTAAGTTCCGGTTACTCCATGAAGTTTAATAATTGGTATTAAATCAAGAGTGACAATTCCAAGTGTTAGTGTATGAGTATCATGTTTGTCTCCATGATTCTTGATATTCAAAGGATTGTCTTAATATCAAGGTTATCTATGATCTAAAAGAGTTGTTTCAGAAACCATGATGTGTGGAAGATATTGTGATATATGAAACGAAGTTTTGGTTGCAACATGATAGAGTATAATATGGCAAAAGTCATGTTCTCATATTTGATGAGAATTTGCAAAAGGTTGGAGACACTAGTTGTCCTAATCCTCCAAAAGGTTTTTGGAGAGCAACATTATACTCGCGATTCACCGTTATAAGCTAAAAGTAGCTTGATCATGGATAATCCCATGATAAGGGTGAATATTTGTTGTAGTTAAAATGTTTACTACACCAAGAGATTACTAAAGAAAGGAATTTGAAAGAACACCAAACATTTGATGATGGTGATCTACTTCAAAGTGCAAGTCCAAAGACATTGGTATTTTATTATACATGCTTTGGACTATGTGTCATGTATATGGCTCCACTATTGATGTTGATAGATTCTTTCAAACAGAAAAGGAAATACTGAAAGAGAATCTCATAAATATATGGCAGAAAAGAAAAGGCTAGAATTTTTCAGCTTAAGTATATAGATGATATACATGTTATGGATATATTCTTTGCTTATTAAAAAATGTGGTTCTTAAGTATTTGATACTGAATTTGTTGGTGTGAATCGTCATACGAAACAACACAATTCATGAACTACAATGGCCTAAGTAACTAGCAAAAGAATATGTGATGATGTTCATCGAGAACAAATAAAGGGTTATTGTGCTGCTTGTTAAACATCAAAGCTTGCCTTCAAGATTTGTTTTATCAGGTATTATGAGAATAAATGGGTTGTTCAAATAATTGCCGTAATCCATAAAAGATGGATGATTCACAAATCTCGTTGGATAAATCACATCCATAAAACTAGTGCTAAAAATGTCGAAAGACAAATTGATTGAAAGATCACTTAGGAAGTAACATCGCCGTTTAAATTATATTGGAAAGAAAACATGAAGAAACTCCATGTGGATGGAATTTTGGAGTCTTTTTTATTTTGATCAAATGACGCTTGTGAAACTTTCCTAGAGATAATTAAAACTTCGTTCATAGGAAAAAAGGGAACGAATGACTAGCTTATTGGAACTTGTACATATTGTTGTATGAAGTCCATTATGTGTAGTCAAGAGCGATGGATTTCAACTTCATATGCTTTCTCCGAAAATTTGAGTGAATATATGAATATTTACTTAATAAGGATGAAGTATGAAACATTTCAAAAGTTCAAAGATTTTCAAGATGAAGTGCAAAATCATTATAACAAGAATATAAATAGTTTATGATAAGATCATAAAGGAAGATATTTGAGTTACAAGTTTAGCATAATACCTAATATTTAAGGAATCGTTCCGTGGATTTGCATTTCCCGAAACACCATAAGAGTATGGAGCGTTTGAGATATGTAGTTAAACCTTGTTTGACATGGTAAGATCAAAGGTGTAATTGATAAAACTGTCATTATATTTTAAAGATTAAAAGCTTTAGAGACTACCGTTTTTCCACTGAAAAGAGCTCCATCATAATCCGTTGAAATGACACCATATAAAGTTATGGTTTGGGATAAAACCCAAGTTGTACTTTCTTAAACATTGGTATGCTATGCATAAGAAAGATGTTTGCAACCAAGGTCGGATGAACCTGTCTTTGTATGTTATTTCGAATAACAGTTAAGTATTCCTCCATAACATCGGAGACCAAAGTGTTTGTCACTTAGAACGTCAAGTTTCTTTGAGAAGGAATTTTTCGTGAAAAGATAAGTGAGAGGACAAAAGAACTTTGATAAGGTTGTAAGAACCTTAGCTATATGTGCAAAGTTGCGCAACGCCGAAAAGTGTTCTGGAGGCAGCAACAATGCTCATGGTTCACGTGCCTCAAAGGTTGTGGTTACGGAGGTCAAAGTTTTTATTGAACCAAGTAGGTCGAGTAAACAATCAAATACCAAGATTTGAGGGTTGAATCATTATTTGAGAATAATGAACGGACTACATGCAAAGAAGCGATGGGCCCTGACTCTGTAAAATGGCTTGAAGCCATAAAATCCGTGATAGTTCCATAGACGATAAATCAAGCTTCGAACTTGAAAGACCCTCTAGAAAGGTGTGCGACCTTAAAATCCTTTTTGGATCTATAAAGAAATAGACATGGATGTTTTCACATCTATGAAATAGTCGACATGTTGGGAAAGAGTTCACAACAATGTTCAAAGGTTGATTATGACAAGATTTGATCTTTCATAGCGATATTTAGTCTAGACGGATTAATGTAGCAACCACTACATATAATTTTGTTATGTGGTAGTTGAATAAACAAAATAAATTCTTCTAATAGAATTGTTACCTAGGACGTGTGCATAAGACGGTCCAAAGGGTTTTTGTTATATCAAAGGATGCTAAAAGGATATACAAAATTCAATGGTTGAAGTGAGCATCGCGGAGTTGGAATCTTCACTATGATGAAACTGTTAAAAGAGTTTAATTTCATCGGAGACAATGTAGATGCTTGCATTTGCAAGAAATTAAGTGGGATCTCTAAGACATGTTTCTAATACATTATGTGGAAGACATATTGTTGATTAGAAATGATGTATCTTTTATTAAAACATATTAAGAATTTCATCCCGATGAAAGACTTAGGCAAAACCCAAATATTTGGCATCAATAGACGCTGATATGGTTGTGCCGAAAGTACATAGATGATGTATTGAATGAGTTCAATATAGAAACTACAAGAAAGGTTCTTGTCGCACAGAAAGGATTGAATGAGTTCAATGATGATGATATATTCAAGTGTATTGACACTTGGTAAGTGAAACAAAGATTCAAGTATAGATTGATACTTGATGTATGAAATCACAAAGAGTATTTGTATCAATCATACTGTGATATGTACAAATCCAGATATGTCCTATGCTCTAAATGTTATGAGCTTATACCAGAATGATTCATAATATAATCATTGTATGATAGTAAGGATATTCTTATGATCTTTTAGAAGAACTAAGAGTATATAATTTTGTAGAAGTGGCAAATAGATGGTTAGTTCATTGTAAAAGTACTACATTGATACTAGTTTTGTCACAAAGTACAAATTAAGTTTATCTCAATATAAACTAAGGGTGGCACAATATAATGGAAAGTAAGTTCCATAATGGATTTGGATGAGTTCCAAAGTTAAGACATTGTGATAGATACTACAACAAAAGGCTAAGTATATGACTACTATTATAGCAGCTAAAGAGGGCATTTGTGTCAAGTAGTTTGTTATCAAACTAGGTGTAGTTCACATGAAGATATATTGTACGACAATATTATCAACATGTTTTAACCCCTAAGAACTAAAGGTATCACCAAAGGACCAACTTTATACAAAGCCATCTCATTAGAGAATGAGTGATGCGTAGAGACGCAGAGACATGCAATTACACACGGACCTGGAAGTGTCAGATCTGGAGATCAGTTGACCACTAGAAATCGTGTATATACAACACCAGAAAGCCATGGGTGTTGAATACACAAAAAGTTTGAAACTAGATTATTGACTCTAGTGCAAGTGGGATACTGTTGGAGATATGCCCAAGAGGCAATAATAAAGTGGTTATTATCATATCTTCATGCTTATGATAAATGTTTACATACCATGATATAATTGTATTAACCGGAAACATTAATACTTGTGTGATTTGTAAACATAAAAGAGTCCCTAGTAAAGCCTCTTGTTAAACTAGCTTGTAGGTTAATATATGATCATGGTTTCCTGATCATGAACATAGAAGATGTTATTAACAACAGGGTCATATCATTAGGAGAATGATGTGATGGACATACTCCTATAGTTAAGCGTAGCATAAAGATCAAGTCATTTAACATAGTTCATTTTGTATATGCTTTCTGATACATAGTAACCTAATTCCTTCGACCATGAGATCATGCTAATCACCATCACCGGAAGGATTCTTTGATGACATCAAACACCACACCGTAACTGGGTGGCTATAAAGGTGGCATTGAGTGTTCGGAAAGTATGTGTTGAGGCACATGGATCAAGAGTGGGATTTGTCCATCCATATGACGGATAGATATACTCTGGGCCCTCTCGGTGGAATGTCATCCAATTAGCTTGCAAGCATGTGGCTGTCTCACAAGGGATCACATATCATGGGAACGAGAAAAGAGTACTTATCGGTAACGAGGTTGAACTAGGTATGCAGAGATACCGACGATCAAAACCTCGGATAAGTAAACTATTGTGAGACAAAGGGAAATTGGTATCGTATGTAAGTGGTTCATTCGATCGCAAAGTAATCGTAGAAATATGTGGGAGCCATATGAATTTAATATTCCACTATTGGTTATTGATCGGAGAAGTGTCTCGATCATGTCCGCATAATTCACGAACCGTAGGGAGACACACTTAAGGATTCAATGTTGTTGAGTAGTTATGGAATGATGAGTAAGAGACCGAATGTTGTTCGGAGTCTCGGATGGGATCCGGGATATCACGAGGAGATCTGGAATTGTCCGGAGAATGAGATTCATATAAGGAAAGTCCTGTTTCAGAGTTCGGGAATGATTCCGGTGTTTTCACCAGCAATGTTCTAGAAGGGTCCGGAAGGTCCGGCACTCCGGAGGGGAAGGGTACATGAATGTGTCATGACAATGTGGAATGGTTGCAGCATGTACTAGGTCACTTGGCTGGGCAAAATAAAGAGAGAAATCAAATCAAAGTTTGAAAGTCAAACGCCAATTTGAAAAAGTCAAATCTCAAGTTTGCTTGGTGGAGGGAGAGTAGGAAACCTACTTGGGGAGGAAGTCCCCTCCCTCCACCCGCCGGCCAAGGAGGAGGAGTTGGAGGAGGACTTCCTCCTCCCAAGCCGCACCCTCCCACCTATATAAGGAGGGGTAGGGTTGCCCCTCTCCAACACACCCAAAACCCTAGCCCTCTCCTCCAAGTCGTCGGCGCCACCACCTCCTTGTGCCGCCGCCTAGGGCACCACCAACTCGGCGAGTTGGGGTGTTTCCCAAACCCTAGCCGATGGATACACTCTCCCCTTGGTGCCCTCTAAACCCTAGATCACCAAGGCCTCTCTCATAGTCCACCATACTCGTTGCGGCTTATGGCGAAGACCTGCGGGATCTCCCCTCTACTTCCGGTACCACGCCGTCGTGCTGCCGGAATCGCGAGGAGAGTGCTACAACCTCTGCTGCCTGCTAGAACAAGGGAGAGGAAGGTCTTCATCGAGTACCGAACGTGTGACCGACTGCGGAAGCGCTGCCGGAACGCAGCGCCGGAAGGATCGTCTACGCGATCTTGAGATTGGCAAGAGTACGACTACATCATCCATGAGAATCTGCTCTCGTTAACCGCTTTGGAATCTTCGAGGGTGAGTTCCTCTATCGACTCATTGCTACAATCTAGTAGATAGATCCTGGCTTGTTTGCTTGCATGCGGTAGAAATTTTTGTTTTTCCATGATGCGAACCCCTATAGAAATCTATAAGGTTGTAGATGTGTTGTTGCCACTAGGGAGAAAACAACGGTCTCTTGTTCATGGAACAAGTGGATTGTTTACTTTACACACTTTGCTTAAAGCAGTTATCTGTTGCTTGCAACTTAATACCGGAGGGGGTTCGGATGATAACCTGAAGGTGGATTTCTAGTCATAGATGCAGTTGGATGGAGGTCTATATATCTTGTTGTATTTCCCAATCGAATCTCATAGGATTATGAATGTCTAGTATTGCATTGTTATGCCTTACTCAGTCCTGTCAATTGCCCTGCTATAATTTGTTTACCCAGCTTGCCATGTTTGTTTATCTAACTAGAACACCTCTAGTGAACTATGGACCCCGGTCCAATCTTTACCATTGATACATCTTCCACTGTTACTGTTTACTTTCTGCAAACCACCATTACCTTCCACACCATACAGTTAATCCTTTGTTACAGCAAACCGGTGAAATTGCCAACCTCACTGTTCGTTCACTACTAGAAAAACGCCTATTCGTGGCGCACCTGAAAAGGCCTTCCGTGGCGCACTAGCAGTGCGCCACGGGCCTCGCGCTACGGCTATCTCGTAGCCGTGGCGCACTGCATGGTGCGCCACGGTTATATCGAGATAGGAGTGGCGCACTACCAGGTGCGCCACAGGTAGGGGTACTGGTGCGCCACGGATGTTTTTTTCAAAAATCAAAAAAAATGCAAAAAACACCCTCGTTTTGAATTGCAAAAGCAATCGGGTCCGCATCGCCGTCATCGTGTCGCCTCGCTGGGGCATGGTGGCCGTGGCCACGACCTACCACCACAGGGAGGTGCGGGAGGCCGTGGCCATGCTACTCCTCGCTGGCATTGAGGAAGAGAGGGAGAAGGAGGTGTGGATGGAGAAGGGAGGAGGTCGCCGCAAGGAGAAGGAGGTCATCGGCGGTCGTCGGGGCTCGTCGTCGCTCTTCGTGACTGCAAGGAGGAGGAGGCTGCAAGGAAGGAGGTCGTCGCCGTCGTGACTGCAAGGAGGAGGAGAAGGTCGCCGCCGCCATCGTCAGTGCAAGGGAAGGAGGAGAAGGAAAGGAGGAGGAGGAGGAGAAGAGAGAAGGAAAAGGAGGAGGAGAAGAGAGAAGGAAAAGGAGGAGGGAGGAGAATGAAAAGGAGAAGAGGGAGGGAATAGGGGTAGGTGGGCGGGGTGGGGATTCGAAATTTGAATCCCGCCCAAGCTTATCCGTGGCGCACTAGGTGGTGGTGCGCTATGGATAAGTCGCCCTCTATTTTTTTCTGTAGGAAAAAACGGTCTTTTGATCGTAACTTTTTACTCTTTTCGAATTTTGAAAATCTAAAAAATCGCTAAACGAGCGTAGGTGGTTGCGAGCAGATGCGAAATCTCGTTCTCGCCATTTTGGTATATTATACGATTTTTTTCGATATTGTATGCAAAAGTTACGGCCTTTTTACCGTGGCATGACTTTTTTTGCAAATAAAGTCAAAACTCATGTTTGTTAATTTTACTAGAAGTTATACCACATTACCTACCTAAATATGAAAGGATTTAATTTTTTGAAGTGTTTATCATTTTCTTTTATTTTTTGCAAAACCTAAAAAGGCGATCCACGGGGGGGGGGGGGGGGGGGGGGTGGAGTTGGTGCAGGATAGTTAGGCGTAGGGAACTAGGGCAAGGTGCCCTACTACTAAGTTTATACATCCGTGGCGCACAAGCCATAGTGCGCCACGGATGTGTCTGGCCGTTTCACAGCAGAGAGGGGCATGCGCTTAGGCGTAGCGCATCCCCTCCATGTGCGCCACGGTTGACACTAACAACCGTAGTGCACCTACCCTATGTGCGCTACGGATGTTTGGCGTGCGGCCAACAGGGCCCTGGCCCACACATATCTGTGGCGCACTATGGTCATGTGCGCCACGGTTGTTCTAGTTACTAGTAGGGCACTGCCCATAGGTGAGCCACGCCTCTTTTAGCCGTGGGGCACTTCAACCATGTGAGCCACGGATGTGTTGATTACCTATAGCCATTTTCCTAGTAGTGGTTGGGGCAAAGTCTTGTGTTTGTGTTGTGCAGGTCTCCAAGTTGTGAGCAACACCTTTGAGACGTTTTCTTCCTCCTACTGTTTCGATAACCTCGGTTTCTTACTGAGAGAAGACTTGCCGCTGTGCTCATCACACCTTGCTCTTGGGGTCTCCCAACAAGGCGTCATCAACAAGCCCATCATCAAGCTTCCGAGAAGTTCTTTAACTACAAGATGGAAAAGGGAAGCTCCGTTACCGAGCACGTGCTCAAAATGTCTAGGAACGCAAACAAACTGCGATATTTGGGAATAACGATTCTTAATGCGTTGGGGATTCATTGTGTCCTCCAATCACTGCCACCTAGTTATAAGAACTTTGTGATGAACTACAACATGTAGCGCATGGATAAGTCGTTGCCTGAAGTCTTATCCATGTTGAATTCTGCGGAAGTGGAGATCAAGAAAGAGCACCAAGTATTGATGGTTAGTAAGACAACCAATTTCAAGAAGAAAGGCAAGCCTAAGAAGAAGGGCAACTTTAAGAAGGACGACAAGAAAGCTACCACGCCTGCTAAGAAGCCCAAGGCTAGTCCTAAGCTTGATACTGAGTGCTTTTACTGCAAGGGAGAAGGTCACTGGAAGCGGAATTGCCCCAAATACCTGGCAGATCTGAAGAATGACAACATCAAGAAGAAAGGTATATTTGATATACATGTTATTGATGTGTATCATACTAGTACTCATAGTAGTGCCTGGGTATTTGATACTGGTTCGGTTGCTCATATTTGTAACTCGAAACAAGTACTGCAGAATAAACAAAGACTAGGAAGAGACGAGGTGATGATGCACATTGGAAATGTCTCCAAGGTTGATGTGATCGTCATCGGCACGCTCCCTCTTCATCTACCGTCGAGATTAGTTTTAAACTTAAATAATTGTTATTTGGTGCCTATGTTAAGCATGAACATTATATCTCGATCTTGTTTATTGCGAGACGATTACTCATTGAAGTCCGAGAATAATGGTTGTTATATTTATATGAGTAATATCTTTTATGGTCATGCGCCTGAGATGGATGGTTAATTCTTATTGAATATCGATAGTAGTGATACACATGTTCATAATATAGATGCTAAACGAATGAAATTGAATGATAATTCCACATTCATGTGGCACTGTCGTCTTGGTCACATTGGAGTGAAGCGCATGAAGAAACTCCATTCCGGTGGACTTCTTGAATCACTTGATTTTGAATCACTGGAAAGATGTGAAGCATTTCTAATGGGAAAAATGACTAAGACTCCATTCTCTAGGATAATGGAGCGAGCTACGGACTTATTGGAAATAATAAATACCGATGTGTGCGATCTAATGAGTGTAGCATCGCAAGGTGGATATCGTTATGTTCTTACTTTCACGAATGACTTGAGTAGATATATATGAAACATAAGTCCAAAATTTCGAGAAGTTTAAGGAATTCCAAAGTGAAGTAGAAAATAAACATAACAAGAAGATTAAGTTTCTGCAATCTGATCGCGAAGGTGAGTATCTAAGTTATGAGTTTGGCATGCATTTTAAGAAATGCAGAATACTTTCATAGCTGACACCGTCGGGAACATCATAGCGTAATGGTGTGTCTGAATGTCATAATCAAACTCTCTTAGATATGGTTCGTTCTATGATGTCTCTTACAGATTTACCATTATCGTTTTGGGGTTATGCATTAGAGACAATCGTATTCACATTAAATAGGGCATTGTCTAAATCCATTGAAACGACACCGTATGAATTATGGTTTGGTAAGAAACATAAGTTGTCGTTCCTTAATGTTTGGGGTTGCGGAGCTTATGTAAAGAAGTTACAGCCCGACAAGCTTGAACCCAAAGCGGAGAAATGTGTATTCATAGGATAACCTAAAGAAACAATTGGGTATACCTTCTATCATAGATCCGAAGGCAAAGTTTTAGTTGCCAAGAATGGATCCTTTCTGGAGAAGGAGTTTCTCTCGAAAAATTGAGTGAAAGGAAAGTAGAACTCGACGAGGTTGTTGAACCTTCTCTCGGATTTGAGAGTAGCGCAACACCAGAAGATGTTCATGTGTCGCCTGCACCAATAAGAGAGGAAGCTAATGATGGTGATCATGAAACTTCAAACAAAGTTGCTACTGAACCTCACAGGTCGACGAGGGATAGTACCACTCCTGATTGGTATGACCCTGTTATGAATGTCATGTTGGTGGACAAGATCGACGACCCTATGACGTATGAGGAAGCAATGATGAGCCCAGATTCCAATAAATGGCAAGATGCCATGAAATCCGAGATTGGATCCATGTACGAAAACCAAGTGTGGTCTTTGGTGGACTTATCTGATGGCCGCAAGGCGTCAATAACAAATGGATTTTCAAGAAGAAAACAAACATTGATGGTAATGTTACTGTCTATAAAGCTCGACTTGTCACGAAAGGGTTCCGACAAATTCAAGGAGTTGACTACGATAAGATTTTCTCACCGGTAGCGAAGCTAAAGTCTGTGAGGATTTTGTTAGCAATCGCTGCATATTTCGATTATGAGATTTGGCAGATGGATGTCAAAACGATGTTCCTTAATGGTGACATTGAGGAAGAGTTGTATATGGTACAACCCAAAGGTTTTGTCGATCCTAAAGATGCTAATAAGGTATGCAAACTTCAACGGTCCATTTATGGATTGAAGCAAGCATCCTAGAGCTGGAATCAATGTTTTGATATGGTGATCAAAATCTTTGGATTTATACAAACTTATGAAAAAGCTTGTATTTACAAGAAAGTGAGTGGGAGATCTGTAGCATTCCTGGTACTCTATGTGGATGACATTTTGTTGATTGGGAATGATATAGAACTTCTTGAAAGTGTCAAAGGATATTTGAATAATAGTTTTTCAATGAAGGATATTGGCGAAGCAGCATACTTCTTAGGCATCAATATTTATAGAGATAGATCAATATGCTTAATAAAACTTTCACAAAGTACATACTTGGACAAGGTTCTAAAGAAGTTTAGAATGGAAGAAAGCACGAAAGGGTTCTTGCCCATGTTACCAGGTAAGACCTTGAGTAAGACTCAAAGTCTAGCTACAACAAAAGATAGAGAGAGGATGAGTAAGACACCATATGCCTCGGCCATAGGATCTATCATGTATGCCATGTTGTGTACAAGACCGGATATAGCAGATGCTGTTAGTTTGACCAACATTTATCAAAGTGGTACCGGAGTGGAATACTGGACAATGGTCAAAAATGTCCTAGAGTACCTGAAATGGACTCAGGATATGGTTCTTTCTTATGGAGGTGACGAAGAGCTCGTTGTAAACGGTTACACCGATGCTAGTTGGAACACTGATCCGGGTGACTCTAAGTCATAGTCTGGATATGTATTTACTTTGAATGGTGCGGCAGTGAGCTAGAGGAGTGCTAAGCAAAGCGTTATGGTGAGATCTTCAACTGAATCGGGATACATAGCTGCTTCGGAGGCTTCACAAGAAGCGATATGGATGAAGGAGTTCATGTAACATCCCAGCATTGAGGAACCAACGAAGGGTAGATTTAGGAATCTATGATATTGCATGCATTCATCTGTAAAAATGTGGGTAAATGTTTCGCCAAATAAAAACCTAAAGTGATCAAAGTTTCTTTCATGCTTTGAGATTAGGTATAGTCTTGGAGGATGATTGTTATAAACTTTGATATGATCTTTGTGGATTAGTGTGTTTTGGGAAATGAAATTTGAATTTGAATTTGAAAGTTGGATTCATAAAGTAAAAGGATTTAAAATTAGGTTTGAGTATTTTGATTTAGTTAAAAGGTTATAATTAGTAGCTTAAACTTTAAATAAAATAAATTAATCAATAAAAAGAATATTCATTCCATAATTTTATTCAGTAAATAAGTTACAAAATGTAACTTATGGAATTGATCAAGAATCTTTACAATGGTAAGAAAATAAAAGAAGAATCTTTATATACTGAGTAATAGTACAATCTTTATTACAAAAGAATAAAATAAAAATTAAAAAGAATAAAAGAAATATTACAAGTGACTATTCTATAAATAAAAAGAAAACCTAAACTAAAGTCTTGATCTTCTAGTCTGGTACCTGCAAAACAAAACACAGACTAAAGATAGAAAATGAAGGATTAGAATCTATAATCTCAGAATTGACAATGAGTTGCATTGTTCACATTTTCTTCATTGAGTAATCTTTAAAGGGGCAAGTTTCAACAATATGAAAGAACTATATCTTTCATAATTGTAAGCCATAGGACAAATAAACAGCAAGGAGGGGCAAGTTTCACCAGACAAGTGAATGTAACCAGATAAAAGTAAACTTTCATACCCAGAGCATATCCACATGGTGCAGCAGGCACACAAGCAGCACACACACCAAATTGCATGTTGTGTGCTGTCAGCATAGCAGCAACATCTACACACACACAAAACTATCAGCACAGTCGTGGGAGGCATCCCCACGCCATTCTCTGGTGCATACACACCAAGCACAGCAGCCCAGCTAAACCAAACCAAAGGCAAACCAGATCACACCAACCAAACTCTTAATCATCTCACCAAGATGGTGACATAAGGAGGGGGTAGATCAGGTGGATAGCAAGCACAAGATCAAGCTACCAGGACCAGAAGGTGGAGAGCTTGATCAAGGACCAGTCCAAGAGCTGGAAGTATCAGGAGGAGCACCAGATCAGGCTAGCCACAAGATCAACAACTTGCAACCCCAACAACAACCAAGTGTGGTGAGTCGAAAAGACCATCACAGGATTTATTTGTCTAAGTTAGACAAGCATCCATGAGTTGTCTCATACTCAAATTCTTAGAAAAAGCACCCAAGTGGGGTGATTCCATCATTGAAGTTTTAAACACTAAAAGCAATTAGAAAACTATAAAGATCCAACTAGGACCTCAGGGCAACATCATTGATCCTAGCTATCAAGCTATATTTCAATTCAAGAATGAATATAGCCAAGATCTAAGCTTCTAGGCACATCTCTAAAACAGGAGTAGCACCTTAGAATTTAATCTTATGGATCTATATAAGTTATCAAGCCTACAATAATTTTTCCCCAACTTTGATTCAAGAAGCAGTAGATGGTATCACTACCAGAACCAATCCATGAGTAACAATAAGAGAAGGGTCTAGTCCCTAAACCTCAAACCAACATCATAGGTTCTAGGGATTCAAAGAAAGAAGTTTCTATTTATGTCTGATTCCAAGCTTGAACAAAACCAAGCCAAGTTATAGAATCTAATGTTGTGTGCCATACTAGGATGGTGTTACAAGAACAACTTCTAAACTAAGGAGGTTAAACATTCAACTTTCACAGTTACACTCACAACCAACTATGAAATCATTTTCCTGACATTTATCACGGGAATCATAATCAGGAAAATCCATATACATATCATCACTTTAAGAGACCATTTGATCTCAAGCTATATATGAATTCTTAAGCCCACAGTACAAATACAGTGACTTCATCACCCAAAAATCACTGTCATCTACCAAGCATTTACAGTGGTGAGCTCTCAAACCACTAGAATTCCCAAGTAATGATTCGATAGCAATCTTATCATCTGAACCATATCAAAATTAACCAATGGAATCATCTGGTAAACCACTAGCATCATCACAGCTAATCATAAGCAGCAATCCACAGCAAACCATCACTCATCAATACATGATCCAACTAGCCAGATATCTAATCCACAGAGGGATATGAACCCTAAGGAGATCAAACACTCCCAATCAGGACATAACACTAGCCAGGGGTGGTCACTACCAACACATAGCACAGGGTGGTCTAGCACAGAGGACATGAGGGGGAGAAGGTTTACTTACTAAAGGTTGTCGTTGTGGGCGAGAAGAGGAAGCTGAGGTCGGCGACGAGCACGGCGGCATGGGGAGCACCCCAAGGGGGTGCTGCGACCCACACCACGCCGAGGCGACGACCACAACCACTCCTAGAGGCGACGAGCACCATCACAGCACACGGCAGCAGCCACGACGACAGCACCAGCGCCACCCCAAACCCTAGGGTTCAGGGCGGAGCTATTCTGGCCACGGGGGAGCTCCAGGTCCAAATCGAATTGGACAGGAGGGTAGAGTGTGGTCGACAACCTCGCCCTACACCACGGCAGCGGCCAGGGAGGACCACGGCGGCGAGTAGAGCACGACGGCGACGCCATCGACCACGGGGTCGAGGAGGAGAAGAGAGAGATGAGGTCGAGAGAGAATGATAGAGGGAGTGGGCTGGATTGGGCCAGGACCCCTTCGGGGAGTAGTTTTGGTTCTTCCCTATTGGGCCACAAGGGCCCAATAAACCAATCTAGGCAGCCCATTTACCTAAAGGCAATTAATAATTAGACAAGACCAAAATGCCCTTGAACCTAAATAAATTATAGAAAATAAAATAAAAATCCAAAAATTATAAATAAAATATTTTTGGATTCACAATAATCGAAACTATCCAGATAAATTAAGAAATAAAAATTTAAAAATATAAATTTTATTAAGAATTTTGTAATATATATTACTTATGGAAATTTTATAAAATTATTGAAAGATGATAAAAATAAATAAAAATCACTTTCATTATATATTAATATTGTAGTATTTTAGAAAAATACTAAACAAATATTTGATATCAATCTTTAGTATTTAATTCTTAAAAGAATTATTAAATAAAAAAATGCAAATAAAATAAAATAAAAGAAGGCAATATTCAATAAATATTAAAAATTAATATTTATAAATCCTTTATTATTAAAAGGAATTTTTATAATAATGGGGGAAAATACACACAAAGCTAAAGGATGCATTACATTACTTTGCATAATCATTTTGCTTCTTTAAATATTTTCCTTACGGGGCAATAATGATGTTTTTGTAGACATAGAAGCTCAAGGTCCAGTGCAAGCATCAGACTTCACTACCTTGCAATCACAAGACAAGTTCATCACTTGATCATGTCCTTTGAAGAGTCTTTATCAAAGTATTTGCAAATTGTGTGTTATCATCTATATTATAGAAAAAAGAAAACATTATTTTCTCAAGATAATTAATCTTAGATATCATCCTAAGTGATGATATGATGGAGCAATAGAAATTTTGTTTCTAATTGCAATAATGATGAACAATTAAGGAGTAATAACCCATGACATCAGTGATTCTAGCACCGTATATTACACGTTAGCCATGAGATTTGGAATGGGAAAGAGAAGTCAGCTTTATCAGTTTCCTCTTGTATGGAGGCAAGACGACCTTAGCGTGACGTAGTGATTCCTTGTGCGGATCCAACATATGGGTGGACACCCTTACGCCCCACACTTTTGCTGTCTAGATTATCTATGAATGGTGTTTAGGGATATAGTCCATTTAAATGGTACTCGTCCGGGCATCACAAGGTCATAGAGTCTTCGGGAACTCATCAGGGTTTTAGTCTGCCCGAAAGGGGGATTAACGGAGGTGAGCCGGACCAGAAGGATCATGTGGACATATGATGTCACGGAGAGGGCATTGATTGGCTTGGACCAACTACTGGGCCCCACATCATGGAATTGTGGACGGGAAAGTATGCCCGGTTGTGGAACAAGGAGTTGATATCTCATGGGTAAAGTAACGCACCTCTGTAGACTGTAAGAACTATAACTTGTTACTCCTTGTTCCGGGAAGAAGCTATGAACGCGGAAGGAAAGGAACTCCATGAAAGTTCTGGTCAACCTGTGAAGGCTGATGGTCATAGATTTTCATAATAAAATCAATCTTTGAAGAAAGATTTACAAAAATTGCATAGTGCCAAGGACTGCTAGTCCGAGGTGGAAGATAGAGCATCAAAATTCCTACCTTGCATATAATGAACTTGTTGGGTAACGCTGTTACTCATCCTTTCCTTTGAACCCTTGCTTAGACTCTGAGAATTCCGACGATACTCCAATGTATGCAACTGAGAGGCAAGAGGAGGTCTTGTATGAAGAGCCCAACCTGTATGGAGCCGTAGAAGGGGAGGACTACGACATCGTCTACGGAGGAGAGTTCCAAGAGTCCGAATAATTACTATAGTTCTAATGGCCACTTGAGCCGACCAACATGAACAATATATAGCAATAAGTTGTTGAGCTCAATTTGGAGTTTAAGTCTTAAATTTGAAACTTCCACTGAAACACTTATATTTTGGTTTGTAAGTTGAATATTTTGGAAGTCTTGAACTTCCGGTATTGTAATAACATTAATGTGTGTATGTTTGTAATATGAACCCGCAATGTTTCTGTTGTACCACTCTGAGGAATGTGATATTTACGGAACGGTGTTCTGTGAATGTCATGTCAATGACTATAGTGTACTACACATGCAGTGGTATGCTGGGTCACCGTAGTTGGTATCAGAGCAAATTGCTTTGACCTTAGATTGGAAACCTAGTAAGGGGTATTACTTGTAGGAGTATGTAGCAACAATAAAGAATTCTCTAAAATAAATATAATGGGTATTCAAATGAGAATATTCTGTTATATGTTTTAGTGTGATAGTTCTTTGTTATGATGCAATATATTATTGGTTACTAATAAAATATTTTTCTTATATACAGAGTTATAGCACCAAAGTTTCCAAAACATACTTTGGTAAGGAAAGAGGAGACTCTAGATGATTATCAAGGATCATTCACAGACCAACTTCGTCAACTTTTAAAGATTTTTAGTTGTCCAACTAGAATTCCAGTAAACACTATAACTTATTATGATGGCCGGATGTTATCCAAGTATCGTCCGAGTATTCAACTCCCAAAGGAGCTTGGATTATATCACGATCTACATATAGGTGAAGGTAGGAGTCACTTAGCAGCATATCATGTTGCCGTTGTGGAGGCGATAGCTAATATCCGGGAGCATAAAGCCAAGGAGTTGGAAGGTAGCATGTTCTCTGTGATACCTCATGATTCTATAGACTCGGAGCCAGTACCGGATCATCTTACCTTGGTTAAGAAGCATCCTAAGTTAGCTTCCAAGTTTATGGAAGATACCGAACACTCGTTGCGTCTTTTTATAAGACACATCAAGTGATTGTCGAAGATAAAAATGATATGTTAGAGGATCTAACTGATCCGGAAAGGAGGAAGGAGTTAGCATTTTAGTTGAAGAAGGAAGCAAGTAGTAGTGCAACACCTATCTTTAAGGATATACCTATAGATCCTGAATCTTTTACACCATATCCTTATTCGCCAAGTCTTAAACCTATACATGATCCTACTATGGATACGAGGTATGCAGTACCACACTGTTCAGAGGATGGTTCTGATTCAGAACTTCCTATTGAGAATTCTGATGGTTGGAGAAGGGGATCATAAGAAGGATCTCATGAACACCAAATGTTCACAGATGGTTCTAACAGAAATGTTGGACAATCTAGCTGTATGGGTGCAAGAATTAACCCTAGTAATAGTAGTAGAAATGCCATGTCCATAGATAATCAGGATGAAGAAGAAGATCCTGAGGAGAGAGTGTTTGAATCATCAACATCTTCTCAAAACCCAGGGAATATACATTATCAAGTGTTTAACTATCTTGCCCAAAGGAGCACCTGGGGATCAGGAGGATCTGCGTATTCTGTTGACAACTCAAGGAATAAATCTCAGGAGATGCAAGTGGGATATAATGTTGAATATGTTTCTAAAGTCTTTTCAGCTGAGCTGGAGGGAGTCAATGCGCTTAGGTTGAGTAATGACTCCAGTCCTGACACTTCAGATACTGAGTATGTTCCTTCTGGAAGGCCATTTGTTCCACAAACCGTGTGACGAACATCACGTCATCACAGTTGGACATCAAGCATCTATGATGAGCGTAGTTACTATTAGAAGTAGGCAACTATTTAGAGGTATCAAGTACCGTGTATTGTAATCCGAGAAATAAGATAGTGTTGTAATTATACCTATATGGTATATGTTGTAATGACTTTGTGTCATTAAGATATTTTAATGTATAATATGTGAAATGCATATTTGGATTTTCATTGTGTGCATGATGTAATTATGAGTATTCGCTTTATGTTGGAGGACTAGGGGATCATGGATACGGGTGTAGAGACCGAATCTGAGCAGCAACGAATTGAACGTGAGGACAAGGAGAAGGCCGATGCAGATGCAGCAAATCAGGGAGTATTACCACCGCCACCAATGAGGCCGTTAATGGAGCAGAACTTTATGCAATGTATGCAAATGATGCAAGAGACCCAGAACAAGTTCATGGAGGAGTTGCTGGGACGAGCTAATCAGAGGGCACCTGAAGGTGGAGGTGTGAGTCTTTCTGACTTCCAGAATGCAAGGCCATTATCTTTTGCATCATCCCCTGAACACATGGATGCAGAAGATTGGCTAGCAGATACAGAAAGGACGTTGAAGACTGTAGGTTGCAATGATGAGGAGAAATTGAGGTATGCAACTCATCTTCTGACTGGACCTGCAGCATCATGGTGGGAGAATCAGTTAGCCATGCAACGGCCAGGAATGGAGTACACTTGGGAGGAGTTTAAACAGAGATTCTGTGAATATCATGTTCCGGAAAGTGTTATGGAGTTGAAGCGGAGAGAATTTGAGGAGATGCAACAGGGATATACTAGTGTCATGAAGTATATCCGTGAGTTTAGTCAACTGTCTCGATATGCGGAGGAAGAAGTTAATACGGAAGAAAAGAGGAAGACGTGTTTCCTGCATGGATTAAATCCATTTGTGAGGATGCAGTTGAGGTTGGCTAATAAGCAAACTTATCAGCAGTTGCTGGATGCAGCTATTACTTTCGAGGATGACTACAAGAATGTCCAAGAGGATAGAAGGAAGAGAGCGAATAAGGAAACCAAGAGGATACAAGCAAGTAAGCCCAAGCCCAATCTGGAATTCAAATCCAGGAATAGACCTTATAACAGTAATAATTCCAATCGGAGTGCAAATCCAAACGCAAAGAATATTATATGCCACAATTGCAAACTTCCAGGAAATATAAGCAGGGATTGCCCAAAACCAGTAATTGTGTGTCATTCTTGTGGTTAGAGAGGTCACGTAAATCCAAATTGTCCAAGCAAACCCCAAGGACGTTGGCCGGTTAGAGATGGAAGGCAAGCCAGTGGAGGAAATGGACAGTCCAATAAAGGAGGGAATAATGTCAAGAACAACAATGGCAAGAGGAATATACCTATCGGGAAGCTAAATTGTGCAACCCTAGAAGAGGTGGATAACTCGGAGCATGCAGTGATAGGTACGCTCAATATCCTTACCAATCCGGGCAAAGTTCTATTTTGTACTAGTGCAACTACTTCATTTATTTCTGAATAATTCTGTGATAAGTTCGAGATTAGAAGGGCAACGTTAGAAAACCCTATGACCATAGTTACGGTAGGGGGAAATGTGATTGTATGCCACATTAAACAAGATCAGGTTATCTCGATCTGTGGTTGTACATACTTTGCAGACCTTTATGTGATTCCTTTGAAGGGAATTGCAGTAGTGCTGGGGATGGACTGGACGATGGAACATGGGGCTCAGATAAATTGTGAGGAGAAAACTGTCTCAATCAAAACTCCAAGTGGAGCAAGGATAGTTTACCAAGCAGATAAGCACAGTCATACCATGGTGGATCTGCAGTTGAACTCAATGAAAGAGGTCAAATTGGAAGATATTCCTATAGTAAATGAATTTCAAGATGTTTTTCCAGCAGAGCTACCTGGAATGCCACCAGATCGGGAGGTAGAGTTCACTATTGATATAATTCCCGGTACATCACCAATAGCTCAAGCACCATATAAGATGGGACCAAAAGAATTAAAAGAACTCAAAGAGCAAATTGATGAGTTAGCCAGAAAAGGGTTTATCCAGGAAAGTGTATCCCCATGGGGAACACCGGTAATCTTTGTGGATAAAAGGGAAGGTGGAAGAAGGATGTGTGGAGATTATAGAAATTTGAACAACGTTACCATCAAGAATAAGTATCCCATACCAAGGATTCAAGATTTGTTTGATCAAGTGAAAGGAGCCGGAGTGTTTTCTAAGATCGATATAAGATCTGGATACCATCAGATAAAAATTAAACCTGAAGATGTTCCAAAGATAGCATTTGTCTCAAGATAAGGACACCATGAGTATCTGGTAGTACCATTTGGTTTGACCAATGCACCAGCAATATTCATGAATTTGATGAACAAAATCTTCATGCCATATTTGGATAAGTTCGTCATAGTCTTCATTGATGATATTCTGATGTATTCCAACGATAAGAAAGAGCATGATGATCATTTAAGAATAGCATTGCAGACTTTAAGGGAACATAAATTTTATGCTAAATTCAGTAAATGTGAATTTTGGCTAGATGAGGTAGAATTCCTCGGTCATGTAATTAGTAAAGATGGAATTGCTGTAAATCCATCCAAAGTTCAATCAGTACTAGAGTGGACTGCACCAACCAATGTGAAACAAATTCGAGGTTTCTTAGGGATGTCTGGTTATTATCGGATATTCATTGAAGGTTTCTCCAAAATAGCTAGACCAATGACCAAATTGTTAAGAAAGAATACACCATTTATTTGGGATGAGAAGTGTGAAGCAAGTTTTCAGGAGTTGAAGACCAGGTTAACCACGGCTCCAATCTTAGCAGTTCTAGAAACAGGGAAAGACTTTATAGTATAATGTGATGCATCTAAAGAAGGTCTAGGTTGTGTGTTAATGCAAGATCGGAAAGTGATTGCTTATGGTTCAAGAAAACTGAAACCACATGAAGTCAACTATCCAACTCATGATTTAGAGTTAGCAGCAGTAGTCTTTGCGCTGAAAGGATGGAGGCATTTTCTTTATGGAGCCAGATGTGAGTTATACACTGACCATAAAAGTCTCAAATATTTCTTTACTCAAAAGGAATTAAATATGAGACAGAAGCGTTGGTTGGAACTAATCAAAGATTATGATTTGACAATCAACTATACTCCAGGGAAAGCAAATGTTGTGGAAGATGCTTTAAGTAGAAAGAGTGCAGATATTCAGCCTAGCAATCAGGAGCTACCAAAAGAGTTACAAATGGACTTGGAAAGATTAGAGCTTCAATTCATTAGAACAGAGGTTCTTGGAGGATTAGCTACTATGCAGGTAGTTGTAGAGCAGGACAGTGATCTTAAGCACGGAATTTTTAGACATCAAGCAAAAGATCCTTTCATTGCTGAGGAAATTCGGAGGATATCTCAAGGTCAAAAATCAGTTTTTCGCCTTGGAGATTATGAGTCTTTATGGTTCCAAGATCGTCTTTGTGTTCCAGATGTGACTGAGATTCGAAATACCATACTCAGAGAAGCACATGAAACACCATATTCTATACATCCAGGAAGTACCAAGATGTATATGGATTTGAAAGAACTATTCTGGTGGAATAACATGAAAAGAGACATTGCAAAATATGTATCAGAATGCCATACTTACCAAAGGGTGAAGGCTGAACATCAAAGTCCAGTAGGACCATTGCAACCCTTGGAAATTCTCGAATGGAAATGGGAGGAAATTGGTATGGATTTCATCACAGGATTGCCCGTGTCGCCTAAACGGAAGGATATGATATGGGTAATTGTGGATAGGCTCACTAAAAGTGCATATTTTATTCCGGTAAATCAGAAAGATAATGCCGATAAGTTAGTAGAAGTTTACATCAAAGAGATAGTAAGCAAGCACGGAGTGCCCAAAAAGATCGCAACTGATAGGGGATCAGTGTTTACTTTAGCATTTTGGAAGCAATTGCATGAAGCACTTGGTTCAAAGTTAGATTTCAGCACAGCTTATCATCCAGAGACAGGGGGTCAAACAGAAAGAACGAAGCAGATACTAGAAGACATGTTAAGGGCTTGTGCATTAGATTTTGGAGGTACATGGGAAGATCATCTACCACTGGCAGAATTTTCCTACAATAACAGCTATTAGAGTAGTCCAAAGACAGCTCCATATCAGGTTCTGTATGGAAGGAAATGTAGATCACCAATATGTTGGTATGAGCCTGGAAGCAGCAAGGAGTTTGCACCAGACTATATCAAGGAAATACAAGATATCATTGATAAGATCAGGGATAGATGTTGGGGATATGCTATATGGGTATCCTCATAGCATGTCTCTTATCCGGCTAACCCGGGTGGCCCATAGTCGGTAGCGAGGCCTATGGCCTGCTGGGCGGCCCAGTTAGGTGGATCCAGAAGGGAGGCCCATGCCGGATAAAGGAAGGCTACGATGGAGTCACTAGCGTACCCGGAGCCTTAGAGTACAAGATACACAAGACTAGTAATAGACGGTGTAGAACTCTGTAACTTGTCCGGCTAGGACTTCTCCCTGTAACCCTAGGACCTGGCGACTATATAAGTCAGGCCTATGGGAGCCTTTAGGCATCGATTCAGACAACCTCGCACAGCGAACCAATCTCTGTAACTCGGCGTATTGCCATTATAGTGATTTATAGCAGGAGTAGGATTCCGCCACCGTTGTGGGATCTGAACCTGGGTAAGCTGTGTTACCTCGTACCCGTCAACCGTCCGCCTTACCCCACGTCTCTAAACATGCACTGTGAGGACCCCTCCATGGCGTACTCGTCGGCAATACCACGACAGTTGGCGCCCACCGTGGGGCGAGAGGCGCTTCAGGTTCTTCAGCGGGCGAGGACCAAAATCTTCGCGGGAATCGGCGAAACCGTAGCCATCGGTTGCGTTCTCTTCTCCGGCAACGTTCCGATCGTCCCTCCCGACGAGTTCTAGATCCCGGCAAAGACGAACCCTACACGGTGCTCGATCGTTCCTATCGGAGATATCCACCTCTTCATCGGCGAAACCGACTCGGGCACTAGTTCCCTAGGAGTCGGAGGAGCATCAAGACCCGCACGGACCGCCTACAGGCAGGATACGTTCGCGGAAGGATCAATGTCGGATCTCTCTTCGGAGTTTGCCGGCAAAGATCAGAAAGCATCAAGACCCGAACGGACCGCCTACGGGCAGGATACGTTCGCGGAAGGATCAATGTCGGATCTCTCTTCGGAGTTTGCCGGCAAAGATCAGAAAGCATCAAGACCCGCACGGACCGCCTACGGGAAGGATACGTTCGCGGAAGGATCGATGTCGGATCTCTCCTCGGAGTTTGCCGACAAAGATCGAAAAAATTCAAGACCCACCCAAACCGCCCCTGTGCAGGACATAAAGGTGGAAGATCACTGCAAATCCGCCGGCTTCGACCGTGCGTCTGGACAGCAGAGATCCAAGTTCGTCGGCGTGGTTACCATCTTCGATCTAGCGCGCTGCATTCAGAGAGAAGGAGAAAACCCCCGCGACTACCTGGCCAGGTGGCTCCGTATACGAGCCGATCTAGCCAACTACCCCAATGATGATGCCATCTATCACTTTGTGGAAGGACTGGACCATGGCACGCTTCTCCGACATTCTCTAAGACGGGAACAGGCGTCGGGACGCCTTACCTTCGAAGGCATGGTGAACACCGTCAACAACTACGCGGAGGCTGAAGCGGCAGCGCTCATTGACGGAGCACCTCCGTTTCAGCCACCACCACCGCCTCCGGCCGCCATCGTCGCAGCAGTGCCACCACCCCCAGTTATCATCGAGGCCATCGCAACTCCACCGCCCGTCATCGAGGAAGCCCTGGCATGCTCCGACTCTGTCATTGACGCGCTTTACGCTGATTTCAGTGTAGAGTCAGAGGAAATAGACTTCAGTCTAGAAGAGCTAGACTCCGCTATGCAGGAGATGGAGGAGGACTACTCGCGCGATGAATAGGCTCATAACACCGTCATGTCCCGAGGAGTGTTCGTCACCATTGGGACAACAATGGATGAAGACCAGCCCGGGAAAGCTCCGCCTATGGCGCTGGATAAGGGGAAAGGAACACTTATTGCCGCCGACGATGTTTGCGCACAAGTCATGCCTCCTCCGCCTAATCCAGTGCAGCAGTCGCAGGAACTCGACACCGGTCCGAGCAACAACAACAACACCGCAAACTTGCCACCTCCAGCATCCACGTCGGCAGCAGCCCATGTTACCCCTGCTGATAGAGTGATATACGGCAATCTCCTCGTTGAGCCACTAACTGTTGATCATATCCGGAATGTGACTCAGCTTGATGAGAAGCGCCAGCAATTGCTGGAGGAAGCGCAAGCCATCGCGGAACAAGGCGCTAAACTAGATCGAGATCTGGTCAACGCGCAGAAGTCCAGCAATGGAGACCGAGTACAAGACCCTGCTACAGCAGCAGAAGGCTAAGAAAGCTCCGGCTCGCGTCATCAACGATCCTGGTGTACGACGCAACCTAGGATGGGCTCCCTCAAAACCGGCACAGGCCAAGCCATACATTGACGGTGAAGGCAAACGGGTGATGCCCACCGCACTACTTAACCTCGCCGTCGCCAAGACCCTTCTAGAGCAGGATAGATCGCCTGAGGCAGTACAACAGGTTTATGACCTAGTGGCCAAGGAGGTAAAGCAATAGGAAAAGGCCACCTCTCAGTGGTTTGATTCTGACCCAGCGCTCTGCCGATCTAGCCAGTACAAACCACCAAGGGACGGATCTCCTCGGGATGTCGGATCACGGACGAGTTCATCAGAATGAAGACGGAGAGATGCACGCAACAGGAGGGATGCTATTCCCATATCTTCCGACCACGGGGAAAGAGCCCAACCTCGCCGTCCATCACCACCGCCCCGATCCCCCCGACGTCAGGAAGACTACAAGACTCACCATCGCACGGATATGCCTCCGCCAAAGCAATGCAGCATTGTCATCCGCGACTACGCGGCACACACCCGTCATGATGAAGAGCACCACCAAGGACATAAGAGCAGGTCACACCACGACCCTCCGCGTCCAACAAGCAACCGCGACAAGCATGGGGCATCGTAGGAAGGTAACAGCAAGAAGGCTAACCCACCGCCACCCCCACCCCCATCGCCGTCAAGTCGTCACCATGGCGGAAGGGGCCCGCGTCGTTCACGCACCCCATCCCCTGTTGACAACAAGAAAAAGAACCCGGAGCCATACGACGCACATTCGCGGATCGATAAGATCCACGAGGTCCGGGAAGGACCATACCTGGGACCACGTTACTTTGGACCTGCTATACGGTCCGCAACTTACCCCAAAGGTTTCCGGATTGACAAGACTATCAAGCCCTATGACGGCACCGCCAAGCCTGCCACATGGTTGCAGGACTACGGCAACGCGGTGGAGATTGCCGGAGGCAACCCCAACGTCGCCATAAAGTACCTCCCGTTAATGTTGGTGGGCACGACCTGTCAATGGATCAACGACTTGCCAAAAGAATCTGTTTAGAACTGGCTGGACATGCAAGAAGCGTTCACCAAAAACTTTGAGGGTACATATAAGCGTCCCTGCACGGTGGGAGATCTACAGCGGTGCGTGCAAGAGAAAGACGAGACATCTCGCGCCTACCTCTCCCGCTGGCTGGATATGAAAAATTCCTGCACAGGAGTGCACGACCAGACCACCATGGCCGCCTTCATCGATGGGCTGGAAAGGGGCACGTTGCTCCGACATAAGCTAAAGCGCTTGCAGGACAATCATCAGCTTGACTTGAATCAGATGATTCAGTTAGCTAGTGAGTTCGCAGCTGCCGATGACGATGCTCGTGGCTCTTTGTCGGCAACGGCCGTTCCAACCCAAGCTCGAAGGAACTGCAGTACAAAGCGGAAAACCGCTCCAGAAGAAAAACAATCTACCGACATGGTCGCAATGACTTTTGCAGGACGAGGCGAAGGCGGACAACGTGGCCGAGGAAGGGGAGCAGGCCGCGGGCAGCAGCGCGGAAGTGAAACCAACTCGGCGCCGCTCCGTGTTCCCCAAACCTACAAAGAGTACCGCGACATGCCGTGCCTCGTACACCTCGACGCCACCGGCAAGGCCACCCATACCAATCGACACTGCAAATTCGTCAACGACCTCAAGGAAGACCCGGAGTCCGGCTATAAACGAAGGCGGAAGAACAGACCACGAGGCAAGGGCAAGGGGAAGAAGAAGGAGGAGGAGTCCAAGGATTCAAGTGACATGGACGAGGACGTTGACCCCAGGAACACCGTCAAGGGCGATGACAAGGGCAAGAACCCCTTCGCAAAGAAGGCCCCAGTCTACCACACTTTCCTTGGCACCCCCACCGTCCGACAACAGAAGACCTCTCTAAGGATCCTGATGGATACTCTCCCCCCAGTCCCCCAATACCTGCGCTGGTCGGAGGTTCCAATCACTTAGGACAGGACGGACCACCCAGACCTTGTGCCCACGGAGAACTAGTACGCCATGGTCATCAACCCATTGATTGACGGCGCAGAGTTCACCAAGTGCATGGTGGATAGTGGAAGCAGCATCAACATTATGTACCTGGATACACTGAAGAAGATGAACTTGACGGAGGCAAACCTAGGGCGGACCAACACCGTGTTCCATGGCGTAGTTCCTGGTCGGGAGGCTCGGTCCCTTGGGTGCATCACGCTTCAGGTAGCATTTGGCGATGTTAATAATTACCGCCAAGAGCACATGACCTTTGAGGTGGTCCCCTTCAAGAGCGTGTACCACGTCATATTCGGCCGCGACATATTCCACACGTTTATGGCCAAGCCATGCTTCGTATACAACAAACTCAAGATACCCGAACCAAACGGAGTCATCACCGTATCCGGAAGCTTCACCAAGGCAAGGGACTGCGAGATCAATGAAGCAGCCGTTGCATAAGTTGTCCTCTACAGCGAAGAATTGAAGGAGATCCAGAGCAAGGTCAATGACTCAGAGATGCCCGCGTCGAAGAAGAAGATCTCCGACTCCGCTCCTGCGTTCAAGGCCGCCATCGAAACCAAGCCGGTAGAACTTGTGGTAGGCAATGCCTCCAAGACCGTCACCATTGGGACGAACTTGGATCCCAAATAGGAAAGCGCGCTCGTCGAGTTCCTCCGTGAGAACAGGGACATCTTTGCCTGGCAACCTGCCGACATGAAAGGTGTACCTAGGGAACTTGCCGAGCACACCTTAAACATTGATCCAAAATGTAAACCAGTGAAACAACCTCTATGACGCTTCGGAGATGAGAAGAGACGCGCCATTGGCAAAGAGATAGCTAGGTTACTTAAGGCTAAGTTTATCCGAGAAGTCCTTCACACCCGATGGGTGGCTAATCCTGTACTTGTCCCCAAAAAGGGAACCAATGAATTGAGAATGTGCGTTGATTTCACCCGCTTGAACAAAGCATGTCCCAAAGATCCGTTTGCTTTGCCTCGCATTGACCAAGTCATTGACTCGACGGCTGGCTCGGAACTTTTGTGTTTTCTCGATGCATACTTCGGATACCACCAGATCAAGATGAGGAAGTCGTACCAGTTGGCCACTTTGTTCACTACCCCATACGACACGTTTTGCTACGTCATAATGCCCTTTGGGCTGAAAAACGCAGGTGCTACTTACCAGCGGACAATGCAACGTTGCCTTCATGACCAAATTGGTCGGAACGTTCACGCTTATGTGGACGATATCGCGGTGATGTCTAAAAAATCAAGCGACTTAATCTCCGACTTAAAAGAAACCTTTGATAATCTCCGGAAATACAACATGATGCTCAACCCTAAGTAGTGCGTCTTCGGGGTTCTAGCCAGCAAACTATTAGGCTTCATTGTTTCCCAGCGTGGAATCGAGGTCAACCCGGAGAAAATCAAGGCCATCTTAAACCTAAACCGTCCGACATGCCTAAGGGACATTCAACGACTAACAGGTTGTGTTGCAGCAGTTAGTCGGTTCATCCGCCGACTTGGAGAGAAGGCTTTGCCGCTGTACAAGTTGATGAAGAAGGCGGACAAATTCACGTGGACGGACGAAGCAGATGCAGCATTGAAGCAGCTCAAGGAGACCCTTTCCTCAGCGCCCATCCTTGCAGCACCTGAGCCTGGTGAGCCCCTGTTAATTTACATGGCGGCAGCCAACCGGGTTATCAGCATCGTCGTCGTCGTATAGCGGAAGGAACCAGGCTATGAGCATGGAGTTCAACGACCGGTTTACTATGTAAGCGAAGTCTTGACGGAGTCCAAGCAGCGTTACCCGCACTACCAAAAGATAGCTTATGGAGTATTCCTCGCTTTGCGGAAGCTGAGACATTACTTTCAGGAGCACCCAATCACAGTAGTGAGAAAGACTCCACTGTCCGACATCATCAATAACAGCGACGCTACAGGAAGGGTCGCGAAGTGGGGCATTGAACTTGCCGCCTTCGAGATCACCTACAAGATACGCGACGCTATCAAGTCACAAGCCTTGGCGGATTTCATTGCAGATTGGACGGAGATGCCAGATGCTACTCCGTTGCCAGAACCAGAGTACTGGGTCATGCACTTTGAAGGATGAAATCTGCTCAACGGCTCGGGGGCTGGTGTATTGCTACAGTCACCAAAAGGAGACAAGCTACACTACGTTATGCAGATCCACTTCGAGGCTACAAACAACATGGCGGAGTATGAAGCGCTCATTCACGGACTACGTGTAGCCAATGATATTGGCATCAAACGCATAGTTTGCTGTGGAGATTCCGACTTGGTTGCCCAGCAGGTGGCTGGCACCTGGAATGCGCGAAACCCTATGATGGCGGCATATCGCGACGAAGTGGACGAGATAGACAAGAGCTTCTTAGGCTACGAAGTCAAGTATGTGCCTAGGGAACAAAACGAGGCGGCTGATCTACTGTCTAAACTTGGATCAGGGCGCAAGCAAATTCCGCCAGGAGTTTTCCTAGAGCATCTGCGCACACCATCCGTGAAGGGAGCCGACGTCAACAACCCGGACAGAGTTGACTCTTTTGTCAACATGGTGGAAAAGATCCTTCCGGCTTGGACAAAACCGTTCATGGAATATCTCGAACACGGAACTTTGCCCGACGACGAGGTCGAAAGACGGCAAATAGTACGGAGAGCAAAGGGTTATACCATAATCAATGGGCAGCTCTATAAAAGGAGCACCACTGGGGTATACCTAAAGTGTGTTTCCCAGCTAGAAGGAATGCAAATCCTCCGCGAAATCCATCTCGGAGATTGCGGGCATCATGCCGCTCCTCGATCGTTGGTCGCAAAAGCCTTCCGGCAAGGATTCTACTGGCTGACCGCGAAGGTGGACGCCGACAAGCTGGTTGAAACATGCACAGGATGCCAGTATTATGCCCGACAACCACATGTTCCTGCTGAAGAATTGCTAAAACAATACCAATCAATTGGCCGTTTACAGTCTGGGGGCTAGACATGGTGGGGCCGTTACAAATGGTACCATGTGGATTTACGCATCTGCTTGTAGCAGTTGGCAAATTCACCAAATGGATAGAAGCTAAAACCATTAGAAAGCTTGATGGGGCAACTGCCCTCAGGTTTGTCCGAGATCTAGTGGTGAGATTTGGTCTCCCACATAGCATCATCACCGACAACAAAAGCAACTTGTCACTCGGAGAAGTGGAGGCTTATTGCTGGGACAAAGGCATCCGACTTCACCTTGCATCTGTGGCACACCCACAATCCAATGGTCAAGTTGAACGAGCCAATGGACTAATTCTGCAGGGAATCAAGCCACGTCTTGAGGCACCGCTACATAGAGCAGCTGGAGCCTGGGCGGAAGAATTACCATCTGTACTGTGGAGTTTACGGACTACACCCAACAGATCTACCGGCTACACCCCCTATTTCATGGTATATGGAGTAGAAGCCATCCTACCTTCCGACATCCTCCACGATGCACCAAGAGTTGCCGCATATGACGAAGATGACGCTGAAGAATCCAGATGCCTAGATGTGGACCTTCTCGAGGAGGAGCGCGTTTTGGCATGCCAAAGATCCGCCATCTACCAGCAGAAGCTACACAGCTACCATAATCGCCATGTTTGGCATCGCTCGTTTAAAGAGGGGGATTTGGTGCTCCGACTTAAGCAGAAGAAGTCACACAAATTATCCCCGCGATGGGAAGGACCGTTCATCATAAGCAAGACGCTGCTCAATGGGTCTTACTACCTTGTCAACAATCGTGAACTAAAGGATAGACCCAACGAAGACCATAAGCGTAAGCGACGTGACCCGAATGATGACTACCCGTAGCTTGATCGGCCATGGAACATAGCACAGGTCCTTTCTACACTTAGCATTTTTTATCTAATAGTGTACCTCTTATATGGTCAATGAAATAAAGCTCTTTGGTTCACTCATATTGCTGAGTCTTTTACCTCCTTTAGTGTTCATTTTTGGATCATATAAACCTTTATGCACAAGTTTTGCGATCGCATTGTGAAAATTCCGCCTACGGGTGTTAGCTTAAGTTTTCTGGTCTACACGTTCTTTGTTGTTTTTATGTGGATTCTGGAGTAGTGACTTTCGGCGCTCATTGTCGGCGATTTTTTGCTTAGGTTATTGACGGTGCCATTGGGCATCATCACCTAAAGCGCATGGTTCCGACAACGAGTCTTCCGACTCACGAAAAGTCAAGCATACGAACCAAAGTAATGGATAAGCCAACACTTGCTTAAAAAATATATACATACTGGAACTTAATCCTTGAGTAGCAGGATACGATAACCATTGTTTTCCGCCTTAAATATTACATCAACATAGAGTTTCCGCGCACAATCCAGAGATAAATCAGAAATTACAAAGTGTTTTTTCACTCTTTGGGCGCAGGAGACTTGGAGGCCGCATCATCACCAACCGGAGAGTCACCCTCAGCATCAGTGCTATGGTGAGACTCGGAGGATTCTGGGTCAGCGTTGTCGATAAAGTTCCTGGGCACAAAGACGTCCACGTCCACCAACTCGGCAACCCTGGTATCATACCCCGTGAGTGATGACAAGATGGCGTCGTGATCGATCATCTTACCGTCATCATCTACGTCGGGGATACCAGATGTCACCGTGTCGATGTCGGCATCTTCATAGTGTGCCTTCACCATAGACAACGCCATCCTTGCACCAGCCCGTGCACATGAAGCTTTCCAGCTTGCAATACGCTCGGGGGCTCGGCATGGAGTATTTCACCATGGAGTCCGAGGCCTTGATATAAATCTGAAGGGGCTTGGCGATCTCCTTGGCTTGGGCGATGGCGGTGTTGATGAAGTTGCCGGCAAGAATCATGCATTCTTTGTCCGAAGGAGGCGAGCGGGTTAAGCCCATAGGCGCCAAAAAACCCGACAATGACTGCATAAGTTCAAAAATCCTAAGTATCCATACTACAGAACTACAAGGCGGAGGACACTTACTGAAGATGCTGGCCTTAGCCTGCCAGACAACGTCCGCCAAGGATTCCTTCTCTTGATTGAGGAGCTTGAACGCCTCGCTGTGGCGAAGGTTCTGCTCATCGGGAGCTTGCTTCTGATCCTTTAAGATCACAAGCTCCTCTTTCAAGCGATTGATCTCAGCGGAGGCGGAGTCTTGCAGGGCTTTCATAGAACCCTCGTGCATCTGCAGCATTTCTTCCCTCTCCTTCTTAAGGATTTTGTTCTCGATGTCCCGCTGCTGGATGTGCTTGGACTGCTCGACAATATCCTTGGCCTTGGCAACATGTTCTGCAAGTCGGAGATGACAAAGTACATACTGAGTACTCGGAGATTATGGGCATAAAAGTAAGACGGAAATGCGCAAAAAGAAAACAGACTCTTGTTTTTGATGATCTGTTCCTTCAAGATGGCGGTTTTACCCTTTTCAGCTTCAAGGTCCGCGCGCATCTTCTGGTACTTCTCGTTGTCCATGCCCCTCCGAGCGTTCTCGTTCTGTGGAAATAAATACAAGGTTAAATCGTTGTTTAGTCTGCTTGGAGTTTCTAGTCAGAGATTTTCTGCCTAGATGCTCGTAGGCTACATCGAGAGTTTTTAACTTAGCAATATGCTTAGCTTTTCTTTAAGCATCTAGTCGGAGCTAATTCAGTTCTCTACTAGAGGTTTGGGGTCTACAGTATAAAGTTCTAACTCGGAAAATGTTTAGCTTTTCTTTAAGTATCTAGTCGGAACTAATTCAATTACAACTAGAGGCTGGGAGGCTACAACACTTAAATGTATGAACACTGTGTATGCTACTCTTAAAGCATCTAGTCGGAATAATTCATTCCATCTAAATGCTTGGGGGCTACAGTGCGAGTTCTATCTAGCTTAGCCTCTCTTAGAGCATATAGATGCAAAACCTATGGTTTTCCGTCTACATCCTCGGGGGCTACAGTGGGATACTCATATAAAATGCAAAAGGTAAAGTAAAACTTACAGCGCTCTCGGCCAGCAGCTTGCCAAAGGAAACGCTGTTTCCTTGCAAAATGTCTGCTTGTCGGAGCAGCTCCTCAATACCGCACGTCGGAGATGACGACACTCCTCCAGGAACCATAGTTGTGTTACCCGGCATGAGCGCCGGGAAGACTATCTTCGGAAATTCGAAGGGTTTCTGGGGAGTAGAGGCACCGCCTTCAGCAGAGGTACCAGCTCCCATCACCGCCTTGCCGCTACCGATGGCATCCTTAGCCGGAGCTTCAGCCATTTGAAGAGCAGTGCTCTCCTGCGTCGCCTGCTCGCCGACAACAACGAGCTCAGTAGAGGCGCCAGAATCCACTTCCATGACGGAAGGGCCTGGTACCTCCTGAACTTGGGAGCTTGTCGGAGTAGAGGAGGGCTTGACGGCAGGAGTGGCAGGGGCGATGGAGGGAGAGGATTCGCAATGCAGCATATCCTTAATATTTCTAGAAGCCCTAAGAGTCTTGGAAGACTTCTTGAGGCTGGTTGTGGCTTTCTTCCTGAAACATGCAAAATGCATAAGTACAGGAATAAGACAGACAAATGAGACAATGACGGAGAATAAAAAGCTTACACTAGGGGGGGTGCTTTGGCAAACAATCCAGTGGCTTTCTTCTTCTCCGCTTCCAGGGCGGCAGTACTCTTTTTGGAGGCTCCACCCTCCGTCTTCTTCTTCTTACCTCCGTCGTCAGCGTCAGAGGTGGAGCTCTTCCGCTTTCGCGCCAACGGGATATCATCGTCGGACACGACAGTGACTTCCTTCATCTTTGGATCGTAGATTTGGGCGGCCAGGTTACCCTCATCTAGATCGCTAAGCTGTTAAGTGAGAAATCACCGTGTTAGATAAGATGGTATTAGTAAGACGGAAAAACTGGAGCAATGTCATACACGGAAAATAAAATGTCTACCTTTCGGCATTTTCCGTCTACGAACATGTCGTAGGTGAGGGTGAAGCCGCGCTTCTTATCCTTCACCTTGACGATGTCCTTAAGGCGGAACTTGACGGAGTCGCTCGAGAAGTTGTCCTCGGAGATTCGGAGGGAATCCCTTCGGTCACCGGTGTACTCGTGCATAAACTTCGTGCGGTGCTGCAGAGGTTGAATCCGCCTGATGAACCAGCACATGGCTAGATCCAAGCCGGTCAGACCCGTCTCTACGAACCACTCGATCCGCCTTATTGCGCGGGAAGCGTTGAGGTCGGAGGGAAGGGAGGCATGAGATCGCCATGTGGAGACTTCGGCGGCGGCTCCATCCACGAAGTCTGGGTACGTTGCTTCTCGACCCGACAAAGGAATGTCAGGGCCGTAGAAGTACGTCCGCTGCCAGTTCTTGCATGATTCGTGGCCGACGATGTCGGGGAACCGCCGGCCAGGACGGATCTTGAAGCTTATGGTGCCGCAATTTCTCAGCTCCTCCCTACTGTGTCCGGCTTCACGCTTGACGGTGAAGAAGTATACAAACAGATCTAACCTAGGCCTAATCCCTAGGTAACCCTCACAAAGTGCCGCGAAGTTGCTAAGCACTAGGATGCTATTGGGGGAGAGGTTGTGGGGTTGGACCTTGAAGTGGTTCAAGACGGACAAGAAGAAGTGGGAGATGGGCAGAGAAACTCCGCGTACCAGTTGTGCCTTGAGATACACCTTCTCTCAGGCTTGGGGAGAAGGAGTCACCTCGCCGGCCGGCGCCGCCCGCCAGGCGAGCCCCTCCGTCGCGGGGAGGTAGCCCTCGGCGACCATCTCTTGAATGTCGCGGGCGGTGATGTCCGAGCCGCGCCAGTCGCCTTTGTGCGAGTCTGTTTCCTCACCCAGAGGCTCCAGCACCGCTAGTTTTTGGTCGCCGCCGGTGGTTTCAATCACCGCCGATGCAGGGATGACCAGCCCCTCTGGCGGCACGACGATGGAGCTCGCCGGCTTCGCTCGATGCCGCCATCGATGGGGAGGAGCTGCTGCTGGCCATGGAGTGCTGGGAGGATGCGAACTGCGCAGAAGGAGGCTAGGGTTTTCGAGGTTTTCGCGGAGAGCTCGAGGAGGTGTGCGGCTGGAGGAAGAAGACGATGACGCAAGAGAATGGGGTGAAAAAGTGGCATGTGTCCTACGGTTACTATTTATCCTACTCTGCATCAAGATTCGTGCGGCTAATCTGACGGTTGCCGCGTAGACGACGTGTTTGTGAAACGTGCGTGGTAATTTCGCCACGTCTCCAACCATCACCGCCGACGGTTCGTATCGCTCGCACGGGAAACTCGGATATGATTACGTTCTCTGCATGTGTGAGTTACGAGGCGTCGCTGACCTATAGCCTACGTCATCATAACTGACATGGTAGATGAGCCGTCTCATCAAAGATTCTGGCATGGACGGATTTAATCCGACTACGGAAGAGTACGATGGAAGATTCAGCATTTCTCCAGCTTACCATTTGAAGACGGAGAAAATCTTTGCAGGGTTCTCTAGAAGAACTACAAGATGTTGCTTGACGATTTGCCGACATCCATCTAGACGGAGCATTCCACATGAAGAGGCAAGACGGCGCAAGATCTTGGAGTTCTCCGGGGACTACTGTTGGGGATATGCTATATGGGTATCCTCATAGCATGTGTCTTATCCGGCTAACCCGGGTGGCCCATAGTCGGTAGCGAGGCCTATGGCCTGCTGGGCGGTCCAGTTAGGTGGATCCAGAAGGGAGGCCCATGCCGGATAAAGGAAGGCTATGGTGGAGTCACCAGCGTACCCGGAGCCTTAGAGTACAAGATACACAAGACTAGTAATAGACGGTGTAGAACTCTGTAACTTGTCCGGCTAGGACTAACCCTAGGACCTAGCGACTATATAAGTCGGGCCGATGGGAGCCTTTAGGGCATCGATTCAGACAACCTCGCACAGCAAACCTATCTCTGTAACTCGGCGTATTTCCATTATAGTGATTTATAGCAGGAGTAGGATTCCGCCACCGTTGGGGGATATGAACCTGGGTAAGCTGTGTTACCTCGTACCCGTCAACCGTCCACCTTACCCCACGTCTCTAAACACGCACTGTGAGGACCCCTCCATGGCGTACTCATCGGCAATACCACGACAATAGACTAAAAATAGCTCAGAGTAGGAAGAAAAGTTATGCTGATCAAAGTCGAAGGTCATGGCATCCAGAAGTGGGAAACATGGTATACTGGAAAGTATGTCCAATGAAAGGGGTTAAAAGGTTCGTAGTTAAAGGAAAATTGAGTCCAAGATATATCGGGCCATTCAAGATACTGAGTCAGAACAGACCTATAGCTTATGCTTTAGAGTTACCATCAAGATTGGCTCAAGTGCATAATGTTTTCCATGTGTCACAACTTCGTAAATGTTTGAAAGTTCCGGAGGATGCAATCACACATCAAGAGATAGAACTACAAGCAGATTTTACCTATATTGAAAAGCCCTGTAAAATTTTGGAAGAAAACTATAAAAGGTTGAGTAATAGGGCAATCAAGTATTGCAAGATACCGTGGGAACATCACCCTGAGAGAGAAGCCACTTGTGAAAAAGAAGAGGATTTAAGAAAATCCTATCCAGAACTGTTCAGGTACACTTCAACAAACATCGGGACGAAGTTTAATTTAAGGGGGGAAGTCTGTAACATCCCAGCATTTAGGAACCAACGAAGGGTAGATTTAGGAATCTGTGATGTTGCATGCATTCATCTGTAAAAATGTGGGTAAATTTTTAGCCAAATAAAAACCTAAAGTGATCAAAGTTTCTTTCATGCTTTGAGATTAGGTATAGTCTTGGAGGATGATTGTTATAGACTTTGATATGATCTTTGTGGATTAATGTGTTTTGGGAAATGAAATTTGAATTTGAATTTGACTGTTGGATTCATAAAGTAAAAGGATTTAAAATTAGGTTTGAGTATTTTGATTTAGTTAAAAGGTGATAATTAGTAGCTTAAACTTTAAATAAAATAAATTAATCAATAAAAAGAATATTCATTCCATAATTTTATTCAATAAATAAGTTACAAATTATAACTTATGGAATTGATCAACAATATTTACAATGGTAATAAAATAAAAGAAGAATCTTTATATATTGAGTAATAATACAATCTTTATTACAAAAGAATAAAATAAAAATTACAAAAGAATAAAAGAAATATTACAAGTGACTATTCTATAAAGAAAAAGAAAACCTAAAATAAAGACTTGATCTTCAAGTCCGGTACCTGCAAAACAAAACACAAACTAAAGATAGAAAATTAAGGATTAGAATCTATACTCTGAGAATTGACAGTGAGTTGCACTGTTCACTTTTTCATCATTGAGTAATCTTTAAAGGGGCAAGTTTCACCAATATGAAAGAACTATATCTTTCATAATTTTAAGCCATAAGTCAAATAAACAGCAAGGAGGGGCAAGTTTCACCAGACAAGTGAATGTAACCAGATAAAGGTAAACTTTCATACCCAGAGCATATCCACATGGTGCAGCAGGCACACAAGCAGCACACACACCAAACTGCATGGTGTGTGCTGTCAGCACAGCAGCAACAGCTACACACACAAAACTATCAGCACGGTCGTGGGAGGCATCCCCACACCATTCTCTGGTGCATACACACCAAGCACAGTATCCCAGCTAAACCAAACCAAAGCCAAACCAAATCACACCAACCAAACTCTTGATCATCTCGCCAAGATGGTGACATAAGGAGGGGGTAGATCAAGTGTATAGCAAGCAAAGATCAAGCTACCAGGACCAGGAGGTGGAGAGCTAGATCAAGGACCTGTCCATGAGCTGGAAGTATCAGGAGGAGCACCAGATCAGGCTAGCCACAAGATCAACAACTTGCAGCCCCAACAACAACCAAGTGTGGTGAGTAGAAAAGACCATCACAGGATTTATTTGTCTAAGTTAAACAAGCATCCATGAGTTGTCTCATACTCAAATTCTCAGAAAAGCACCCAAGTGGGGTGATTCCATCATTGAAGTTTTACACACTAAAAGCAATCAAAAAACTATAAAGATCTAACTAGGATCTCAGGGCAACATCATTGATCCTAGCTATCAAGCTATATTTCAATTTAAGAATGAATATAGCCAAGATCTAAGCTTCTAGGCACATCTCTAAAATAGGAGTAGCACCTTAGAATTTAATGTTATGGATCTATATAAGTTATCAAGCCTACAATCATTTTTCCCCAACTTTGATTCAAGAAGCAGTAGCTGGTATCACTACTACAACCAATCCATGAGTAACAATAAGAGAAGGGTCTAGTCCCTAAACCTCAGACCAACATCATAGGTTCTAGGGATTCAAGGAAAGAAGTTTCTATTTATCTCTGATTACAAACTAATCTTAAGCTTGAACAAAACCAAGCCAAGTTATAGAATCTAATCTTGTGTGCCATACTAGGATGGTGTCACAAGAATAGCTTCTAAACTAAGCAGGTTAAACATTCAACTTTCACAGTTACACTCACAGCCAACTATGAAATCATTTTCCTGACATTTATCACGGGAATCATAATCAGGAAAATCCATATACATATCATCACTTTAAGAGACCATTTGATCTCAAGCTATATATGAATTCTTAAGCCCACAGTACAAATACAGTGACTTCATCACACAAAAATCACTGTCATCTACCAAGCATTTACAGTGGTGAGCTCTCAAACCACTAGAATTCCCAAGTAATGATTCCATAGCAATCTTATCATCTAAACCATATCAAAATTAACCAATGGAATCATCTGGTAAACCACTAGCATCATCACAGCTAATCATAAGCAGCAATCCATAGCAAACCATCACTCATCATGCTTAGGGATATGAACCCTAAGAAGATCAAACAATCCTAATCAGGACATAACACTAGCCAGGGGTGGTCACTACCAACACATAGCACAGGGTGGTCTAGCACAGAGGACATGAGGGGAGAAGGTTTACTTACTGAAGGTTGTCGCTGTGGGCGAGAAGAGGAAGCTGAGGTCGACGACGAGCACAGCGGCATGGGGAGCACCCCAAGGGGGCGTTGCGACCCACACCACGCCGAGGAGACGACCACAGCCACGCCTAGAGGCGAGGATCACCACCACAGCACACGGCAGCAGCCGCGGCGACAGCACCAGCGCCACCCCAAACCCTAAGGTTCGGGACGGAGCTAGTCTGGCCACGTGGGAGCTCCAGGTCCAAATCGAATTGGATAGGAGGGTAGAGCATGGTCGACAACCTCGCCCTGCACCACAGCAGCGGCCAGGGAGGACCACGACGGCGGCGCCATTGACCACAGGGTCGAGGAGGAGAAAAGAGAGAAGAGGTCGAGAGAGAATGACAGAGGGAGAGGGCAGGATTGGGCCAGGACCCCTTCGGGGAGTAGTTTTGGTTCTGCCCTATTGGGCCACAAGGGCACAATAAACCAATCCAGGCAGCCCATTTACCTAAAGGCAATTAATAATTAGAAAAAACCAAAATGCCCCTGAACCTAAATAAATTCTAGAAAATAAAATTAAAATCCAAAAATTATAAATAAAATATTTTTGGATTCACAATAACCCAAACTATCCAAATAAATTAAGAAATAAAAATTTAAACATATAAATTTTATTAAGAATTTTGTAATATATATATTCCTTATGGAAATTTTATAAAATTATTGAAAGATGATAAAAATAAATAAATATCACTTTCATTATATATTAATATTGTAATATTTTAGAAAAATACTAAACAAATATTTGATATCAATCTTTGGTATTTAATTCTTAAAAGAATTATTAAATAAATAAAATGAAAATAAAATAAAATAAAAGAAGGCAATATTCAATAAATATTAAAAATTAATATTTATAAATACTTTATTATTAAAAGGATTTTTATAATAATGGGGGAAAATACACATAAAGCTAAATGATGCATTACATTACTTTGCATAATCATTTTGCTTCTTTAAATATTGTCTTTACCGGGCAATAATGATGTTTTTGTAGACATAGAAGCTCAAGGTCCAGTGCAAGCATCAGACTTCACTACCTTGCAATCACATGGAAAGTTCATCACTTTCTCATGTCCTTTGAAGAGTCTTTATCAAAGTATTTGCAAATTGTGTCTTATCATCTATATTATAGAAAAAGAAAACATTATTTTCTCAAGATAATTAATTTGAGATATCATCCTAAGTGATGATATGATGGAGCAATAGAACTTATGTTTCTAATTGCAATAATGATGAACAATTAAGGAGTAATAACCCATGATATCAGTGATTCTTGCGCTGTATATTACGCGTTAGCCATGAGATTTGGAATGGGACAGAGAAATCAGCTATATCCTTTTCCTCTTGTATGGAGGCAAGACGACCTTAACGTGACCTTGTGATTCCTTGTGCTGATCCCACATATGGGTGGGCACCCTTACGCCCCACAATTTTGGTGTCTAGATATCTATGAATGGTGTTTAGGGATATAGTCCATTTAAATGGTACTCGTCCGAGCATTACCAGGTCATAGAGTCTTTGGGAAATCATTAGGGTTTTAGCCTTCCCGAAAGGGGGCTTAACGGAGGTGAGCCGGCCCCGAAGTATCGTGCAGACATATGAGGTCGCGGAGAGGGCAGTGATTGGCTTGGACCAACTACTAGGCCCCACATCTTGAATTCTGGATGGGAAAGTACGTTCGGTTGTGGAACAAGGAGTTGATCTCTCATGGCTAAAATAACGCACCTCTGCGGAGTGTAAGAACTGTAACTTGTTACTCCCTGTTCCGGGAAGGATCTACAAACGCGGCAGGAAATGAACTCCATGAAAGTTTTGGTCAACCTATGAAGGCTGATGGTCATAGATTTTCATAATAAAATCAATCTTTGAAGAAACATTTACAAAAATTGCACAGTGCCAAGGACTGATAGTCCGAGGTGGTAGATAGAGCATCAAAATTCCTACCTTGCATATAATGAACTTGTTGGGTAATGCTGTTACTCATCCTTTCCTTTGAACCCTTGCTTAGACTCTGAGAATTCCGAAGATACTCCAATGTATGAAACTAAGAGGCAAGAGGAGGTCTTCTATGAAGAGCCCAACTTGTATGGAGCCGTAGAAGTGGAGGACTATGACATCATCTACGGAGGTGAGTTCCAAGAGTCCGAATAATTACTATAGTTCTAATAGCCACTTGAGCCGAGCAACATGAACAATATATAGCAATATGTTGTTGAGCTCAATTTGGAGTTTAAGTTTTAAATTTGAAACTTCCGCTGAAACTCTTATATTTTGGTTTTTAAGTTGAATCTTTTGGAAGTCTTGAACTTTCGGTATTGTAATAACAATAACGTGTGTATGTTTGTAATATGGACCCTCAATGTTTCTATTGTACCACTCTGAGGGATGTGATATTTACGGAACGGTGTTCTGTGAATGTCATGTCAACGACTATAGTGTACTACACATGCAGTGGTATGCTGGGTCACCGCAGTTCATTACGGAGCTTCATGTGGTTCCTAGTGTGTTGCTTCCGATGGCCATCTATTGGGACAACATGGGTGCCATAGCCAATGCACAGGAGCCAAGGTCACACAAGAAGCTGAAGCATATCAAGCTACATTTTCATGCTATTCGCGAGCATGTCCAAGATGGTGACATAAATATTTGCAAAGTACAGACAGATCTGAATGTGCCAGATCTGTTGACTAAACCTCTCCCTAGATCAAAGCATGAATAACACCAGAACGCCATGGGTGTTAGGTACATTACAATGTAATCTAGATTATGGACTCTAGTGCAAGTGGGAGACTTTTGGAGATATGCCCAAGAGGCAATAATAAAGTGGATATTATTATATCTTTGTGTTTGTGATAAATGTTTACATCCCATGCTACAATTGTGTTAACCGGAAACATTAATACTTATGTGTTACATAAACATAAAAGATTCCCTAGTAAGCCTCTTATTGAAACTAGCATGTTGATTAATAGATGATCATGGTTTCCTGATCATGGACATTGGATGTTGTTAATAACAAAATCATATCATTAGGAGAATGATGTGATGGACACACACCTATAGTAAGCATAGCATAAGATCAAGTCATTAAGTTTGTTTTGCTAAAAGCTTTCATATACATAGTAACCTAATCCTTCGACCATGAGATCATGTTATTCACCATCACCGGATGAGTACTTTGATGATATCAAACACCACTTCCGTACTGGGTGGTTATAAAGGTGGCATTAGTTATTCTGGAAGTATGTGTTGAAGCACATGGATCAAGAGTGGGATTTGTCCATCCATATGACGAATAGATATACTCTGGGCCCTCTCGGTGGAATTTCATCCAATTGGCTCGCAAGCATGTGACTATGTCACAAGGGATGTCATATCATGGAACGAGTAAAGAGTACTTATCGGTAACGAGGTTGAACTAAGTATAGAGATACCGACGATCAATCCTCGGATACGTAAAGTATCGCGCGACAAAGGGAATCAGTATCGTATGTGATGGTTCATTCAATCACAAAGTCATCATTGAATATTTGGGAGCCATTATGGATCTCCAGATCCCGCTATTGGTTATTGACCAGAGAGGTGTCTCGATGATGTCTGCATAGTTCGCGAACCGTAGGATGACACACTGAAGGTTCGATGTTGTTTAAGTAGATATGGAATATGAGTTGGAGAACGAATGTTGTTTGGACTCTCGGATAGGATCTAGGTCATCACGAGGAGATCCAGAATGGTTTAGAGAATAAGATTCATATAAGTAAAGTGGTTTTCTAGGGTTCAGAAATGTTTTTGGTGTTTTTACCGGAAGCTTCTAAAGTGTTCAAGAGGGACCACCACCCCGGCAGGGGTCACTTGGGCTATGGCATGTCGTGGGGGCCCTAGGGGCTAGCCACATGTGACAACCCCGGGATTAAGGCTAGACAAATCCCAGACCTTCGTCTGAACTTAAGCCTAACCTAAATCTCGAAAGCATACAGAGAGAAAATCGGTAACACAAGAGTGACCCTACGACACAAAAATTATTACAGTGAGCTCATAACTGAGCAGAGAACCAAAATATTACAAGCAGAGGTCACTGACCACAAATATCAAACAACGGAAGGCAAATTATGCTATTAAGTATAGCAAACTTAACAAATGGCCTAAGAGGCCTAAATCATAACGATGACGTCCAATCCATAGATCCCAGACTGCCGACTGGGAACTCCAAACTACTCGTTGATGTCGATGTCGTGAAGAACTCATCTTCTATGGTAACACTTACTCTGCTGCAAAAGTATCAACGAAGCAAGGGTGAGTACAGGGTGTACTCCGCAAGACTTTTGGTTGGTGGAGTTATTTTGCATAAAGCCATCTTTGTTTTGTAAAACAAGGGGAGAAGAATCTCGACTAATCAGAATATTTTAAAAGGGGATAAGAGAGAGGTATCTCTAACTTTGATCCTATCTTGATATCCAACGAATCATCATCAGCTGAACCTATCTAGGATCACCCCCTCGATCCCTGAGGAAGCATCCTTAAGCACACGTTGCTCAACTTGCCAAGTTTTACGATTAGGTTAAAGTTCTCTATGATCTTTGAATCTGGTTTCGAAGTCGTCCATAACCGTGGACACAGCTTTTTGAAAAGATTTAACCCTGCAGGGGTGTACAACTTTACCCACACATACCAACCAATATTCTTAATGCCATTTAACATTAGCCCTCTTCCTGGGAAGGCCGGCAGAGAGTGGTTGACCATGACCTTTACCTTGCTTTCGCCGAGACCATAAGTCACGCACTAGGGAGATGCCGCCGTAACGGGTCGAGTCCCGAAGCTGGTCCCTAATGATGTGTGCGGGGTTCAAGATTACGGATTCCGGGCATCTCTTGTTCCTGGACACGCTTACCTTCCAGTTATGAATGCACCTCCTTCACCTCCATTAAAGAACATCCAAGATGCGTGTTTCGATTGGAAAGCCCAAACTATGTGACTCATGGAATCTACTCGGCAAGTTAGTTGGTCAAGGGGGTTTCCAGGCCCCCGTGTGGCTGTACGCTCGTCTTGGTCCATAGGAAAGAACTCAGGTCCTAGTAGTGGCAAGTATGGGAGTGCAAAAACCACAACCCACGTGGCCTCCCATACAAGCCTTAGGATGTTTAACTTTCATCTCTGATCTTACCACGTCATCCTGTCAAACTAGGTTCATTCTCAGGTCTAATTCATCAAACAGATGGACCAGCGATAAAAGCTAAGCATGGCTAAGCACAACAGATATAATAGCTCTAGCAATGCTTCACAAGCTCAAACCCTAGTTATGCTAGGAGAAGTGGATCAGGGAATTTAGGCTTCAAAGGTAACATGCATCAGATAGGATTCCTCTATCTATCGATAAAAGACTTTGGAATCATATGCACATGGAAAGAATGTAAATACTTTGAAAGCATAGGATTCATATGTATGTGTGGGGCTTCGCTTGCCTTTGCCTGTTGATATCCAGAAAGCAAAGCTTCGGATATCAGGTACTTAACTTGATTATAGTTGATCAAGTATTGATCTTCGATCTTCGATAGTGTTGAGCTCGGTCTTCAGTCTTGGACTTGATCTCGATTTCGATATCGTATTCTACCGGAGAAGAACCAAACACCGGAAAGAAAGGAAACAATCAACACATGGCATCGATGCAATGCTCAAGCAAGGATCATGATATGACAAGTTGAATTGCATTGAAATAAACCCCTAAGGCATGCTTGACAACTTAATCGGGGTCCCGAGGGGTACAAACCCTAATTCGGGAAAACCCCGGATTCATATGAGAGGGTGCATTTAGTTCTTATAGTTAACTTGCTATTGAAGTTGTTTAACAATGCATGATGATAGCTTAAAGAGATAAATCTCATTTTTTCTGAACATTTTGATATATTATTTATATTTTTCTGAATTACAGAATAAAAGTTATTGATTTTATAAGTTTTAATCATTTTCAGGAATTACTTAACTAAATAAAACCTTTACTGCGTCATTATGACCTCAGCACAGGGGGTGGGGCGTTTCTTACTAGGGCTAGGTCTAGCCCCAGTCACTGACTGATGGGCCCTGGGTTGGGTCAAAAGGCCACGCGGGATAAGCTTGGTCAAGGCCCACGTCAGGCACACGCAGGCGCCACGTCGACGCCACGGTGGCGCCACATGGGCTCACCTGTGAACGGCCAGGCGGTGGCAGTTGGCGGCGCTGGAGGGCGAGCGGAGACATGGGAGAGGGCGTGTTCGAACGAGCGCAACGCGGCAGACCTAACTATGGCGGTGACGCTGGCTATTGCTCGCCAGAGACAGTGGTTCGACGACGAGCAGCTGCAGCAGATAGCGGCGATAGATGCAGGAACGAACCAAAGAGGGAGGGATACAACAGAGTGGTCCAGGAGAACCGGAGACTCACCCTCGATGCGTGTCTAGCCTCGGCGAAGGCAGAGGAAGACGGGGTCGTCGATAATGGCGAAGGCGGTGGTCGTCGGAGGCGAGAGAGACGGCGTCGATGGCGATGACTCAGAACGCAAAAGCTCGTTTCCTTCATCAGGTCGAAGCAGGGGACCGAGGCGGAGCTCGAGGGACCTTCTGCTGGGCACGGGGTGGCTCAGAGTGGCGGCGATTCGGCGGCGAGGTGTGGCTAGTGTTCGTCCAGAGGGAAAGATCGAGAGAGGGATGTCGCGGGAGAGAACAGGAGAGGATAAGGACGGGCAGGGTGTCGGCGCAAAGATCTTATCCTCCCCAGAGCACGACGCACGGTGGAGGGCAGGCGGCGGCGCTGCCACAGAGCCGCTTGGCATCGTTGTCGAAGACGACGAAGAACAGAGGAGGTCAAACCGGTATAGTCCGGTGTTGGGCTGGCTTGGGCCATGGACGGGTCGCGCTGGGTGGCAGAGAAAGAAAGGAGAGGGGAGCTGGGCTCGGCCCAGATGGTCTTGGCTCTATTTTTTTTCTGCTGAAACGTTTAATTATTTTTGTTTTTCCTTTTCTATTTGCATAAACATTTTGTAATTTGTTTTGATTATTTCCAAAATATAAAAACTTTTCCAAACATTTAAAATACTATGGATACCCTTATAACCATTTGGGTTTCCGAACTTTTTGACTATTTTCAAAATATTTTAAAACCATTTGAAGGTTTTCAAAGGGAGAAGGTAATTAGGGTTTTAGGGCTTTTGTGATTATTTCTCTTGCGTGCATTTTAAAATGATGCTCATGCTATGCACAAATCAAACCCTAATTAACATTAATAAAACTAGGGTTGTTACAATTCTATCCCCCTTAAAAGAATCTCGACCCAAGATTCCTAGGTAGGAAGATAGAAGGAACAGGGTTACACTAAACTTCGATGATCTTCTCGAAGAGGTTGATCCATACCACCATGACGAATGGATGAAGCGCTTCATAATCTTCGAGGTGGCTGCTCACACTAAGGAAGAGAGGGAATGACACGGAACCACAAACTGAGTATCTCATGGTCAACTTAGGGATAGATGTTTCACAAACATCTCTAAAGCCAACAAACATGAAACACGTCAAGGTAACGGAGGAAACAAAAGGAGATGATTTTCAAGGTGTTAGATAACTGGTCTTCATAAGGATTGAGACCATGGAGCTTGTAGAAGAGTTTTGACTTCTGAAGGAAGGAGAATTCCAACAGATGGGGAAAGGAACACAGACTTCGAGAGGTAAACCTCTACTAGACAACTTAAGTAGAGCTTTACAGGTGGAAGAGATAGATATCAATAAAACCAAGTCGTTGAACTACTTTTGACACAGAAGGGTCACTCTTTCATTCAACAGAGGGCCAAGACAGAAAGGTGTTTTGGTGTAGAGGGCTCATATGAGTCACAAGGAACATGTAACGAGAGAAACTATTGATTTCCAAAATCATGGTCACTCTTCGAACATGTTTAGAAAGCGGGAAGGAAACTCTTTATATCACTTTACACCACCAAGATGAATAGTTTAGAAGATTCCTGATGACAAGAGAAGAAAGAAACTTCATTCTCAGATTCCAAATACTTGGCATAACAAGACGCTTGCCATCGTAAAAGGGTCTGGAGGATTGACCAAGAGACATTTAGCAACACTACTTTAATTGTTCTCCTTGATGTTCGAGGTACTGATATCAAACTTTTAACAAGCCTTTGATAAGTCATCAAGTAAAGGTCAGACTTCGGATCCAAAGAAAACCATAAGCCCAATTCCCATGATAGATCATAGAAAATGCCTCATGAGGAGTGGTTGTTATTTCTTATTCAAGATAATGTGAAAGTAGGTCTTCCGGCTAATTGTGTCAACCATTACATCAATCTTGCCAGATGTTTAAAGAGACCTACGCCAAAACCTTGAGGAACACTAACCATCATATCTACTTGAGATTCAGATTTTGTTGAGTGGAGAGACACGTCAGACTCAGCATATCTGAATAGAAACTGTGCAACATTTACCACAAGGTAAAGTTACTAGATTCTCAAGACATGGACTTTAATGTCAAGCTCCAAAGATGAGCTAGATTGCATATTCCATGTATTAGCAAGTTATCAGAAGATAATTGCACCTACATGAATTGTTTGCAACGAAACACAACTGAATCCTTGTTGGGAAACACTTAGGAGGATATAGAAGTTTAGTTGGACTTCTTATCTTCCGTGAACAAATCAATCAGTGGCTTGGTGTGATTGGAGGATCTTCTCGAGATGTGAAGGTATCAACCTACCATATCAAGAATACCTCGCACATTTCTAACTTGGAATGATTCCCGGGAAAACAAAGATAACGCTACTCGAATCCACGATGACATCTTTCAACATTTGCACATGAACCAAATTAGGTTACTTCTAACATCCAGAACACATACTTTGAAATGGCACGAAGATGGTTATCAAAAGTTTCCAACATTAATGCTAACTATTCCATATGAGTCTGATATAACATGGAAAAGGTAAGGATGTCATCGATGGGCTCAATAACAAACTTATCTATACACTCCAAAAAGACGGAATCATATGTTGTATGAACAAGGCAGAAATACTGGCCAGACCAAAGAACATGAAGATGTACTCAGGTGAAACATCACGTGTAGATGCACCGACAGATTAGTCCTTGGAACTGAGTTTGATTCGACGATAACCCAGATCAAATCAAAGGCGGGGAAGATAACATATCCACGAAGGACATACTATCTCACTTCAGTACGAACAAAACTAGACATCCCTTAAGGAGGAACATAGTTAAATAGAACTTTTGTCTTACAACTCTCCAAGTTGTTGTTTAATCTCAACCAACTAGTCAAAGGGTATTCAGTACGGATCCTTGGAGAAAGGAGCAGTTCAGAGAACTTGCTGGCTCAAGAACTTGACAACACGGTCATGTGGAAACATGGCGATACTTCTAGTAGACATCTAGAATATCACGGACCGCCTATATGTCACTTAGTTTGAGAGGAATCTTGCTTAGTAAGGTAGGACGACATAGTCTCAGAGTTTTGGTACGAACCTAACTCTTTCACCGAAAAGGGTGCGCTAGAATAACAGACTTGGTAGAACAATCATCCTTTGCTTAGCGATTAGATAACTTAATCACGCTAAGAATGACACAAATGTCCTTTGATTTCAAGGCAATGACAATTGCTAATAATCTCAGATGACCACATTATTACGCACACGCAACTTTTCTGAGCGCGAACAACTCAGAAGAAAGGTGAGTAAAATGTGTAGAGCATCACTTTATTAAGAGGTATGGAACTCAGCACGACATCTTAGTATAAAATAGTGTGATACCTCAGGGTAGAATAGAGCATAAGCTAATCAACGTTTATTGATATGCGGATTACAACACTTTGACCTGGTCCTAGAAACGACGAAGTTCTGGAGTTTGTTTCTCCTGACATCCTGAAATGGTTTGTCATGACGAACCACAAGAGTATATTGCATCGGAAGACACCAATGAACATTTATTACTTGGATACCAGCTGGTAGACAAAGGTCAGAAAACAACAAAGAAGGAAGAAAGAACATGCTCAGAATAGAATACCGAGAGGTAGATGCATAAGTCAACAATCTTCCGAAAACCAATGCATAGAAAAGGAAGGTGTGGCAGAGTCACGAATACAGATGCGGGACTCACGAGGAGCACTCTTGTCGTGATCTATTTGGTTTCCATCAAAGAACATCTGCCATAACATGTGGTAGGGAAGTCCTTTATCGTCACTGTTCAGTAGCGACAATATCCATAAGCTTGAAGGCTATACTAGAAGAACTAGCCATTCTGAGGTAATGAGTAAACATTAACCATAGAGGTCAACAAAATGGATCTTGGGTTAAAGGTCAGCTTCATGTATAAGATTCGCAACACCGAAATCCAGCACAATTGGGGATCTTAGGTTCAAGTCCAAGGGTTAAAACCCAGAGAAAGGAGTAAATACTATCTTAGTACCTTAGAGGGTACCACAAGGTAGTAATCATGAGGTAGCTTCCAAGAGAAGAAACGACTTCTGAAGTACCCAAAAAAATGAAAAGGAGGCACACGAGGCAAAAGGAAACTTCGAGGCCTAGAACAGAACATTGAGGAACCATCAACATGATGTTGTGGACCCATAAAAAAGGGAGATCATGATGGAAAGAAATCTCTTAGGTGAAACGGAACAAGGGAAACAAGGAACACACACAACTGACTCTAGAGAACTTAACACTAGGTCAACTAGTTGAGAAACGACATGCCTGAAAAGGCACCTAAGCTTTGAAGGGAGAGACGAGATATCAAAACTTTTCCAAATCAACACAAGATAAGATGAACCAGAGTTAGAGCGAAACTGGATAAGGAGAAAAAGAAGCATACCAGAGTTTTCGCACATAATTTTCATCTTTGAAAATAGTTTTCACAAGTACTATACTCAACATCGACCAAAAGAAAGGTTTCCTACAGTTGGTACTGCTCTGATGCCAAAACCTGTGACACCCCGGATTAAGGCTAGAAAAATCCCAGAGCTTCGTCTGAACTTAAGCCTAAACTAAATCTCAAAAGCGTATAGAGAAAATCGGTAACACAATAGTGACCCTATGACACAAAAATTATTACAGCGAGCTCATAACTGAGCAGAGAACCAAAATGTTACAAGCAGAGGTCACTGACCACAAATATCAAACAACGGAAGGAAAATTATTCTATTAAGTATAGCAAACTTAACAAATGGCCTAAGAGGCCTCAAGCATAATGATGACGTCCAATCCATAGATCCCAGACTGCCGACTGGGAACTCCAAACTACTCGTCGATGTCGATGTCGATGTCGTGAAGAACTCATCTCGTCAACGTCCATTGTTATGGACTTGGGTTTTGGAGAAGATGGGGATGCTGGAGATCGCGGAACGGTTAGCAAACAAGCAACACGGGGACACGAGGTTTACCCAGGTTCAGGCCCCCGGAGGTAAAACCATACTCCTGCTTGTCTGCTCTTGATTACGACGGAACCGAAAATTACAGGGGTGCGCAGATGCAATCTGGCGTGGAGATGTCTATGTGAAAGTATGAGGTTAGAGATCTAGGTCATGCCCTCCGAGCCTTTATGTAGAGTTAGGCAGGTCCCAGGCACAGACCGAGTCGATTACAGGTTTTAGGGTTTACCCCTTTGAATTTTCTATCTACTCTAGTCTTGCTCTCCAAGGATCGGAAGGCGTCATGGGCCCTGGCCGCCCGAAAGTCTTCATGGGCCGACGTATATTTGTCGTGGGCCTTCCTTGGGCTGGACTAGGTATGCTGAAGTCGTGTACCCGCGGGGTATAACCATGTCAGTAGCCCCCGAGTGTTCAATCGAATCGCACATTCGGCTGAGGACTCTTCAATCCTTCGGGTGCAACTATGTCTTTCAAGAGAATGTGTAGGGATTGTTAATGCGTGTGCCTGACTCTCCCGACGGATCAGGGTCAGTTAACTGTCTTAGGACAAAACAACACGATCTTCTTTAGGTTCGAGTCCCTCGACTCGAACCCGGAACATATGATAGCGTAATTCGACTCAGGCCACGGAGGACTTACAGGAGTGGAATTCCAGTGAATTTAAATGATGTACCCAACGCGTCCGTCATGATTTTTCATCGCGCATGTTGGCACGGATTTTTACTAGCAGAGCGCAGTCATGTGCGTTACCAGGCCATCGGATGATATCTGTAGGTCTTATCTTTGTGTCGCAGACACAGCATCCGAATGTTTATCACCGTGGAGGTTTTTCGGGTGGCCAAGGAGGACTTTGCTCACTTAGAGTTTAATGGGGCAGAGCTGCCGAAAAATTTTGCGTGCTGATCCGAAGGATCGCAGTCGAAGAATTCATAGGGTGCGCGACCAGCGCTCCCTATGGGAGTAGCCCCCGAGTGTCTATTCGAGTCGTAGACTCGAGCAGAGACTTTGATTCAGCCGCTGCTCAGCTTCAGGTCCGTAGGACACAAATTTTTCAGATGCTTGAATCCATGCTCCCTATGGGAGTAGCCCCCGAGTCCGTAGTGGAGTCGCAGACTCGACGTAGGACTCGAAGAAATAGTTCATCTACGTAGTGATTTGTTCATTTTCGGGTACGCGACCAGCGCTCCTGATAGGAGTAGCCCTCGAGTAGTTAGTAGAATCGTAGATTCGAGTGAGTACTCTTAGCTTTGTAGCCGAAGAGTTGTGACTTTTGCAAGTATAGCTTTTGATGACGTCAGTGCTGATGATTAGTGACCTCAAGCGTCTGCTGCGCCAGAGATGACTTGACTAGACGAACATGGGTCCCACCTTCTGACCTTGAATTGACCAGTCACGCGTGGCGTGGAGATAATTACGGCGTCTCCTCGATTTCCACGCGTAGTGGACGGCGTGTGAGCGACGGTTCGCTGCGATGCTGACACATGTATGGTCAGATCTTGTCTTTGGCGTTAGGTCTTCTCGATGGACGGTCATCGTGCGTCTTCTTCGTCCTTATAATCATTGGGGAAAAATTAGTCTGTTTTCACCGCAGCCATTCTCGTTTCACTGCTCCATTGTTCTCTGCGATTTCTTGCTGCGTGCTGGAATATCCTCGGACATTTCCTTCTTCGCTCCTACGTTCTCGCCGCCGGCGCCGCGACACCGCAATGGGGAAGCCTAAGAAGTCTTCTTCTGTAGTTGGTACCAGCGCTGCTAGAGGCAAGAAGAGTGCTGCCGCTACCCGTGTCACTGACGGTGGCTGGCGACGATCGGAGATGCGGGAGAGCGATCTCCGCAAGCTTCGTGAGCGGGACTTAATCCCGCAAGATAGGGAGGCCGTCAAACTCCCTGTCAACGAGGTAATTCCCCGTCCCCCCGCTGGGTTTCGGGTTATGTTCCTTGCTTTTGTCCTTCGGGGCTTGTCCTTTCCAGTCCATAATTTCCTTCGTGGACTGCTTTTTCTTTATGGCATCCAGCTGCATCATCTTTCCCCCAACTCTCTTCTTCACATTGCTTGTTTCATTACTTTCTGCGAGTGCTGGCTCGGTATCGAGCCACACTTCGGCCTCTTCCGGAAACTCTATTCCGGGAAGAGGAAGTCTGGTTCTGATGGTGTTTATCCCATTGGGGGTTGCATCATCTCTCTTCGATCCAATCTTCTTATCTTCTCCTTTTCCATGTGCGAATTTGTCCAGTACTGGCAGAGGTGATGGTTTTACATCCGCGACTCCACGGTGGCTGGGTAGGATTTTGGTCTTGCTCCTTTCGACCCCTCCCTGAAAATCGTGCCGAAAAGGTCTTGGAAAAACCAGATCTTGGATGGCGAGGTAGCTGAGATAGAGGGGCTCTATCGTCGGGTGGAGGATCTCCAGTTGACTCCGGAGAAGGAGGTGAATGGTGTGGATATCATCCGCACCTTTCTCAAACGTCGGGTGCAGCCGCTCCAGGCTAGGGCACACCCGATGTTCCTTTACACTGGTCGTCGTGATCCGACTAGGGTTTCAGCCGAAGAATTCTCCAAGGGAGATCTCGACGGGGTCCTTCGTCCGCTGCTGAAGTTCAAGGCTAGAGAGGATATCCCGGGGAAGTCGCTGACTTCTCCGTTCTCTGCTTCACTTCCTGTTCAACAGGTGTAGATCCGGGACGTGCGCGTAGCGCTATTTTCGACTGCATTGTACTTGCATTTGTTTGCCAACAAATTTTCTACTTTTGTGCAGGAGTTCAAGGTGTCGGGCATGTCGCCACCGCTTCCCGAATTGTTTCCGGCTGCACCGGACAATGAAGTGGTGGATTCCATGTCTGAGCTGCCATCAGCGCGGTCTCCGGCTGAAGAGGCCAACGAGTCGAGCGAGGACCACACTCGCAAGCGGATAAGGAGCTCCAGGGAGTCTTCGGATGCCTCAACTCCGCCGACTCCTAGGAACCCGCTATGGCTTGAACGTCACAGTGATGGGCATGGAGGCTCTTCCTCTCCGATTCCTGCCGTTCCCGTGCGGGCTGTGGCACCGCACACGCCAGCGAAGCGGAAGAAGGAAGAAAAGAAGGAAGAGAAGAAGGGAGAGAAGAAAGAGGAGAACAAGGTCCGGAGGACCCCTCCCTTCTTCGACTTGAGCGAGCTTGACTCGTAAGTTTTCTTAGTCATGTATTGCCTTTTCTTGCTTGTTTACTTTGTTCGTGTGCTAACTTGTCCTTGTGCAGCCACTCCTCCAACGACTCCTCCAGTGATGGTGCTCAGGAGATGATGGGGAAGTCGAAGGTCGTGCTTCCTCCTCCTCAGACGGTGGCCACCTTTGAAGGCGCTTCTCCAGACCCTTCTCCGCAGGAGGTTCGGGTGGTTGCGCCTCAGAAGGCTGCAAGCGGACCTTTGGAGTCGCCGTCGAATCATGTAAGTAAATCTGCTTCCTGCTACGGGGGGAGCCCCCGAGCCTTTTTGGATGATCTATTGATTATCTCCTTTCTTCCTACCTCAGGGGGGAGCCCCCGGGCATCTGTAGGGTAGTTTGTTAGTTCGTTCTTCCTTCGAGTCTCGGGGGGAGCCCCCGAGCACTTTTCATGTGTGTAACTTGCTTCTGCTCGTTCTTTTGGGCGTAGCCCCCGAGCCCTTCTCTTGACTGGTGGTTCTTGTTTGCAGCCTTTTGTGCAAGGTGCCAACCAACTGGTGCAGCAGCACCTGGCGTTGGAGGCCAGCCTCAAACAACTTCAAGGTATTTTTATGCCTTGGCCTATGTTTTTTCTTGCATTGTGTCCTTCGATCCGAAATTTGTATTGCCTGTTGCAGAGGATCACAACGCCTCTCTTCATGAGATTGATGCCCTCAAAAAGAGCCTCGGTCAAGCGGAGAAGAAGGCCGAGGTCGCCATTACTGCAAGGGAGCGCTTCGAGTTGGAGTTGGCCAACGCGGACGAGTCTAAGGAGCGTCTGCAGTAGGAGGCTACGGACCGCGAGGAGCAGCTCGCCACCACCGCGGCTTCGCGCGAGAAAGAGGCCGTTTCGGGTGAGTATCTCCATCTGCATCTTTTCGATTTTCTTGTCTTCCTTTTGCAGTGTGTTTGTTCATACTGCTTCCTTTTTTTTCTTAGATGCCGCGGGCATTGAGTTTGATCGCGGTGCTCTGGAGCACATGAGTGCTATGGATGATGCTACTGCAGCGGTCTTCCGTTGCAGTACAGTTGTCAACTCGCTTGCCAAGGCTAAGGAGGTCCTTGGGCTCTTCTACATGGAGCTTATCCCCAAGGGCGTGGCCCTCGAAGATGTTGATGCCCTGGCGGAGGCGCTGTCAGCCGAAGCACCTGCGGCGTACAAGCGCAAGCAGAAGGGCATCGGCGCATCCGTCGGGCTGGCAATGGCCTTGGCGGCTGGAGCGGAGCTGGACCTTCCCCAGGTCACTTCCCGGATGCCGACGACTGCTGATGGATCCGAGGTAGCCTTCGCCACCTATGCTTCTCGCTGTAAGCGTTACGGGCCGAAGCTGATTGATCTGCTGGCCGAGTACGCGCTAAGGCAGCAGGGGGGAAGCCAAGGCGAGGCAATCCGGCTCCGAGGCTACTCAGGGTGCAGCTTTGTAGGCGTTGTAGTTATAGGATAGTTGTAGCTTCTTTTGTTGTAAATATTTTGATGAACAATCCTTGTGCCACGTGGTGGCTTTTGCTGCACTTTAATGAATGTGCTGAATTTCGTGCTCCTTCAACTGCTTGTTCATGTCCTTGTCTTTCTGTTAATCTAGGGTCCTTCCTGTCCTTCGGGTAGCGCAGCCCTCGAGTGCTCTGCTTCTTCGGGTGATCCCTTGGGGAATTTCCACTTGATGGATGGCACGCATATCTGTTCGAGGAACACACCTGGCGGCACCCGTGCGCAGGTGGAGCCGATGTTGGCGAGTCTATCGGCCTCCTCGTTGCTTTCTCTTCCAACGTGCCGAAGCTCGCAGCCGTCGAATTCTCCTTCGAGTGCGTTGTAGAGTGCGCGGTACGCGATCATGTTTTCGGCGTGTGCGTCGCACTCATTCATCGTCTGTTGGACGACAAGGTTGGAGTCACCGTAGATGACCAGGCGCGTTGCGCCGCAGAATTTTGCCATCCTCATGCTATGGATGAGGGCTTCGTATTCGGCCTCGTTGTTGGAGGCTCTGAATTTCATCCGGAGGACGTACTTCATCTGGTCGTCCTGCGGGGAGGTCAGTATGACCCCAGCTCCTACTCCAGCTTCGCGCTTGGAGCCATCGAAGTGCATCGTCCATGACTGCGACATGTCTGGGATGTCTGGCAGCTGCAGCTCCATCCAATGTACAAGGAAGTCCGGGAGGACTTGAGATTTGATTGTGAGTCCCTTCTCGTAGACGATGTCCAGGGGTGACAGTTTGATGCCCCATAGGGCCACGCGTCCTGTGGCCTCTGGGTTATTAAGGATGCTGTTCAGGGGTGCCTCGTTGACGACCATCACCTGGTGCTCTTGGAAGTAATGGCTCAGCCGTCGAGCCGTCATGAACACGCCGTAGGCGAGTTTTTGGTAGTGGGGATATCTATGCTTTGTTGGCGTCAAGACCTCGCTGAGGTAGTAAATTGGGCGTTGGACCCCGTGGGTCTTGCCCTCCTCGGGTCGTTCGACCACTAGCACGGTGCTGACCACCTGATGTGTGGCTGCTATATACAGCAGCAGAGGCTCGCGCTCCTTTGGCGTGACCAGGACGGGCGAGGTGGAGAGTAGTCATTTGAGGCTTTCGAACGCATCGTCGGCTTCGGGCATCCACTCGAATTTGTCTGTCTTGCGGAGCAGCTGGTAGAATGGCAGGGCCTTCTCGCCCATGCGGCTGATGAATCTGCTCAACGCCGCTATTCGTCTTGCAAGTTGTTGGACACCTTTGAGGTTTTTCGGCTTCTCCATGGCCATGATGGCCCGTATTTTCTTCGGGTTCGCCTCGATCCCTCGTTGGGAGATGAAGTAACAAAGCAGCTGACCCGATGGGACGCCGAAGGCGCACTTTTCAGGGTTAAGCTTGATCCTGTAGCGGTCGAGATTATCGAACGTCTCGCGGAAATCGTCGATGAGCGTTCTCGCCTCCCTGGTTTTGATGACTATGTCGTCGACATAGACTTGGACGTTGCGACCGATCTGGTCCTTTAGGCATGCCTGCATACACCGCTGGTACGTGGCACCTGCGTTCTTTAGCCCAAAGGGCATTGTGTTGTAGCAGAACACCCCGAACGGCGTGATGAACGCCGTTTATTTCCTGATCTTCGACTTTGAGTCGAATCTGGTTGTAGCCTGAGTAGGCGTCGAGGAAGGAGAGCTTCTCGCATCCTGCAGTCGAATCGATGATCTGATCAATCCGAGGGATAGGGAAGTGGTCCTTTGGGCAGTGCTTGTTCAGCGATGTGAAGTCCACGCACATCCGCATGATGTCCGTGTCCTTTTTGGGGACCATCACAATATTGGCGAGCCACTCGCTTTCCTTGATCTCCCTGATGAAGTTTGCAGTGAGTAGTTTGTTGACTTCAATCCCTATGGCTTCGGCCCGGGGCTCGGACAGTCTCCGGATGGACTGCTTGACTGGCTTGGTGTCTGGAAAGACGTTGAGTGCGTGCTCGGCGAATTCCCTGGGAACTCCTGGCATGTCCGCAGGACACCAGGTGAAGATTTCCAGCGCTCACGAAGGAATTCGATGAGCACGGTTTCCTATGCGAGGCTGAGATCGTTGGCGATCAGCGCCGTCTTGGAGGCATCCGTCGGGTGAACCTGCACCTTCTTTGTGTTGACGGTGGAGTCGAAGGAGATATCAGGTGCGTTTTGCCTTGCGACTGGGGGTGCCCCATTGTCCGTCACCTCGCGGAGCCTTACGAGATCCTCTTGCATGCCGAATGACTAGGAGATTCTGTTGAAGTCCCTGTCGCAGTGGTCCGATCGGGTGAAGCTCCCGTGGAACGTGATGACGCCCCTGGGTCCTGACATCTTTAGTAGTAGGTATGCACAGTGTGGTACTACCAAGAACCTTGCAAATGCTACACGCCCGAGGATGGCGTGGTATTGTGATGGCCAGTACACTACTTCGAACTCGAGCCACTCGCATCGGAAGTTATCCGGTTTGCCGAAGATGACGTCGAGCCATATCTTTCCCAGGGGGAATATGCCCTTTCCCGGGACAATGCCGTGGAACGTTGTGTCTGACTGTTCCAGGCTGCACAGTGGGATCCGCATTGCTGCTAGGGTGCTTGCGAACATCAGGTTGATGCCGCTGCCGCCGTCCATGAAGACGCGGCTCATCTCGAAACCTCCGATCTGCGCCTCAAGCACCAGGGCAGCGTGACCTGGGCGAGGGACCTGGCAAGGGTGATCCGAACGGCTGAACATGATGCAGGACTCCGATCCGCTGAGGTACTCAGGGATGGCGGGTGGGGTTGTCACGGCCAGGTTGATCTGACGGGTGATTTTCTTCTGCACCCTATTCGTTGGGTGCCCCTTCTGGATCATCAGTGCTCCCTTCAGCGCGGGGTACCCGTGCCTGCCGTTATTCTGTGCGGGTGCGATTGGGTGATTCGGGCCTCCTGGAGGTGGCGGTGGAGGAGCTCCATGCGCGATCTCACCTGGTGCGGGTGCGTTCCCGAATCCAGTGTTTGGGGCTTGCTGCCTGATCTGAGCCATGCTCTCGCTAAGTTTCTGGAACTCGCGGCAGTCCTTGAGCATGTGGCTTGCCTTCTTCTTACCATCATGCTTGTCGATATAGAAGTGGATGGTGCATGGACCCGATAGTCTTTCCTATGCTGAGGGTCCATCGTCGCGACCGCGGCGCTGCCACGACTGTGCTGGTCGTCCTCCATCGCGGAAATTACCTCCGCGGTATTCGCCGATGTTGCGGTTGGCATCGCTGCGGGGGTCAACGTAGCCAGCCGCGACCATGTCGGGTCCATCGCGATCGTCGTAGATGCGTGGTCTCCTCTTGCTATGGCGTTCTCGCCATCGGCCGTAGTCATCCTCTTCCTCCGAGTGCGCTCGATGGACGGAGTCCTCACCGTCAGCCCACTTGTTGGCGATGTCCATGAGGTGGTCGAGTGTCTTGGGCTTGACGCGCCCAAGTTCTTCCTTGAAGTCCTGGCGCTTAACACCGTCCTTGAAGGCGTCGATGGCCCTTTCTTCGGAGATGTGTGCCGCGGAGTTCTTTGTGTTGGACCAGCGCAGTATGTACGAGCGAATGGATTCGCTCGTTCGTTGAGTGCAGGCTCGCAACTCTTCGATCGAGGAAGGCCTCTTGCTGGTGCCTTTGAATTTTCGGACGAAACTGTACGCCATCTCCCCCCAACGTCGGATGGACCCTGAGGATAGGCTGCTTAGCCAGATCCAAGCTGCGCCTGTCAGCTGCAGCTGAAGGCATTGCATGGCGGTTTCCCTGCTTCCGCCGTGCAGCTTGACGGATGACAAGTGGTCACTGAGCCACGCCTTCGGGTCCTGTGTGCCGTCGAATTTCGGAGTGTCCGAAGGGAGCTTGAAGTTTCACAGCCTCTTTGTCCGTCGGACAGATATGCTGAAGCATCGAGCTTCGCAGAGTTCTCCTTCGTCCTCGTCCATCTCGGATTCGGACGAGCATACGCGCTTGGCGCGTGCCTTGTCGATCTTGCGCTGTGTTAGCTCGTTTCGAGTGTCGTAGTCGCGGATGTGATGGCGTGAGCTCTTATTCCTTCGAGGAAGGTCATGCTCTTCGTCCTCGGATGAGGGTGTGGGGCTGCAGTTGAATCTGACCGCAGCCTTCTTTTTTCGGCTCTGCATGAGCTTCTCCGTGGAGCGCAGCTCCGACGAGTCCGAGCCCGTTAAGCGCGGACTTGTGCATGGCCCTCTTTGGGTCCCCCTCCGGAGGTGGGTGGGACGCGAGGTACGCGGTGGCTGCCATGATCGTAGCTTGCAGCGTTTTTGGGATGACGTTGCTCTCGGCGTCCATCTCCATGAAGGACGCGTTGAGGGCTCGGGTCACCTCGCGGCGCTCTTTGGGGTCCATGTTCTCCATCCGAGAACGGTGCTTGTTCCCGTTGTTGCCATGTGAGCTGGAGCCGATGCCCATGGCGGAGAGCGCAGCTCCCCGCGCACTGGACTCCGAAGCTGCCTTCTTGCGCTTGTCCAGCACTTCCTGCACCTTGATCTGCTTCTTGTGCTCCTCGATGAGGAGCATGTGGTATGCCATCAATAGATCTCGTGAGGCATCGGCGGGCAGGATCTTGTTTCCTGCCACGACCTCGCGTGCTTGAGTCCATCCCTCCTCGTTGAGGTGGATGACCCGGTTGTTGTTTTCCCCGTTGAGTGGGGGGACTGGCTTCTTCTGTTTCCACCGTTTCTACCCTGCGGGTTGGGTGGCAGATTGTGTTCTTGGTCCTGGATGACCGCGGCGCACTGGTAGCCCTCGTAGATCGGTTTGCTGCTGCCACAGCTTTCGGATCCAGAACCGTAGGTCCCTTCGTCCGATGGCGGATCGCACAGATCGGAGTTGCAGTTGCTGCTGTCATAGGACTCGTCTGTTGACGATGTGGTGCATAGCACAGGGTGTGGAGCCCACGAAGCAGGCCTAATCAACGGCAGGGGTACCCGCTCTGGGAGGCGGAGAGTGCCGATCTGCCCCACATGGAAGTAGAAGCTCCCGAACAGGATCGCGAGCCCGTCGCCAACGGGCTCGAAGTCCTTCATGGTGGCCGGTGAGTGGGCGGTGAAATCGAAGGCGCCGAAGAGGAGATGACTCTCCGAAGCCGCGAAGTTGTAGATCGCTCGGGTTGGGACCGTCACGATCGCACAATCAGCGTCCCCAGTTCCCACAGACGGCGCCAATTGACGAGGTTTAATCTCGTCAACGCCCATTGTTATGGACTTAGGTTTTGGAGAAGATGGGGATGCTCGAGATCGCGGAACGGTTAGCGAACAAGCAACACGGGGACACGAGGTTTACCCAGGTTCAGGCCCCCGGAGGGAAAACCCTACTCCTGCTTGTCTGCTCTTGATTACGGCGGAACCGAAAATTACAGAGGTGCGCGGATGCAATCTGGCATGGAGATGTCTATGCGAAAGTATGAGGTCAGAGATCTAGGCCGTGCCCTCCTAGCCTTTATATAGAGTTAGGCAGGTCCCAGGCACAGACCGAGTCGGTTACAGGTTTTAGGGTTTACCCCTTTGAATTTTCTATCTACTCTAGTCTTGCTCTCCAAGGATCCGAAGGCGTCATGGGCCCTGGCCACCCGAGAGTCTTCATGGGCCGACGTATATTTGTCATGGGCCTTCCTTGGGCTGGACTAGGTATGCTAAAGTCGTGTACCCGCGAGGTATAACCATGTCAGCTGCAAAAGTATCAACGAAGCAAGGGTGAGTACAGGGTGTACTCCGCAAGACTTTTGGTTGGTGGAGTTATTTTGCACAAAGCCATCTTTGTTTTGTAAAACAAGGGGAGAAGAATCTCGACTAATCAGAATATTTTAAAAGGGGATAAGAGAGCGGTATCTCTAACTTTGATCATCTCTTGATATCCACTGAATCATCATCAGCTGAACCTATCTAGGATCACCCCCTCGATCCCTGAGGAAGCATCCTTAAGCACAAGTTGCTCAACTTGCCAAGTTTTACGATTAGGTTAAAGTTCTCTATGATCTTTGTATCTAGTTTGCAAGTCATCCATAATTGTGGACATGGATTTTCGAAAAGATTTAACCCTACAGGGGTGTACAACTTTACCCACACGTACCAACCGATTCTTAATGCCAGTTAACATTAGCCCTCTTCCTGGGAAGGCCGGCAGAGAGTGGTTGACCACGACCTTTACCTTGCTTTCGCGGAGACCATGAGTCACGCACTAGGGAGATGCCGCCGTAACGGGTCGAGTCCCGGAGCTGGTCCCTAATGATGTGTGCGGGGTTCAAGATTATGGATGCGAGCATCTCTTGTTCCCGGCCACGCTTACCTACCTGTTATGAATGCACCTCCTTCACCTCCATTCAAGAACATCCAAGATGCGTATGTCGAATGGAAAGCCCAAACTATGTGAATCATAGAATCTACTCGGCAAGTTAGTTGGTCGAGGGGGTTTCCTGGCCCCCCGTGTGGCTGTACGCTCGTCTTGGTCCATAGGCAAGAACTCGGGTCCTAGTAGTGGCAAGTATGGGACTGCAAAAACCACAACCCACGCGGCCTCCCATACAAGCCTTAGCATGTTTAACTTTCATGTCTGATCTTACCATGTCATCCTGTCAAACTAGGTTCATTCTCAGCTCTGATTCATCAAACGGATGGACCAGCGATAACAGCTAAGCATGGGTAAGCACAACAGATATAATAGATCTAGCAATGCTTCACAAGCTCAAACCCTAGTTATGCTATGAGCAGTGGATTAGGGAATTTAGGCTTCAAAGGTAACATGCATTAGATAGGATTACTCTATCAATCGATAAAATACTTTGGAATCGTGTAAACATGGAAAGAACGTAAATACTTTGAAAGCATAGGATTCATATGTATGTGTGGGGCTTCGCTTGCCTTTGCCTGTTGATATCCAGAAAGCAAAGGTTCCGATATAAGGTACTTGACTTGATTATAGTTGATCAAATATTGATCTTCGATCTTTGACGGTGGTGACCTCGGTCTTCAGTCTTAGACTTGATCTCGATTCCGATATCATATTCTACCGGAGAAGAACCAAACACCGGAAAGAAAGGAAACAATCAACACATGGAATTGATGCAATGCTCAAGCAAGGATGATGATATGACAAGTTTAATTGCATTCAAATAAACCCCTAAGGCATGCTTGACAACTTAATCGGGGTCCCGAGGGGTACAAACCCTAATTCGGGAAAACCCCAAATTCACATGAGAGGGTGCATTTAGTTCTTCTAGTTAACTTGCAATTGAAGTTGTTTAACAATGCATGATGATAGCTTAAATAGATAGATCTCATTTTTCTGAACATTTTGATATATTATTTGTATTTTTCTGAATTACATAATAAAAGTTATTGATTTTATAAGTTTTAATCATTTTCTGGAATTATTTAACTAAATAAAACCTTTACTGCGTCATTATGACCTTAGCACAGGGGGTGGTGCGTTTCTTACTGGGGCTGGGTCTAGCCCCAGTCACTGACTGATGGGCCCTGGGTTGGGACAAAAGGCCACACAGGACAAGCTTGGTCAAGGCCCACGTCAGGCACACGCATGCGCCACATCGACGCCACATGGGCTCGCCGGAGAACGGCCAGGCGGTGGTAGTTGGCGGCGCTAGAGGGCGAGCGGAGACACGGGAGAGGGCGTGTTCGAACAAGCGCAATGCGTTAGACCTAACTTCGGCGGCGCTACTGGCTATTGGTCGCCGGAGATAGCAGTTTGACGACGGGCAGCTGCAGCAGACGGCAGCGATAGACGCAGGAACGGACCAGAGAGGAGGGATACAACGGCGTGGTCCAGGAGAACTGGAGACTCACCCTCGATGTATGTCTGGCCTCGGCGAAGGCAGAGGAGGACGGGGTCGTCGGTAATGGCGAAGGCAGTGGTCGTCAGAGGCGAGAGAGACGGCGTCGATGGCGACGACTCAGAGCGCAAGAGCTCGATTCCTTCATCAGGTCAAAGCAGGGGACCAAGGCGGAGCTCGAGAGACCTTCAGCTGGGCACGGGGTGGCTCAGAGCGGCGGCAATTCGACGGCGAGGTGTGGCTAGGGTTTGGCCAGAGGGGAAGATCGAGAGAGGGAGGTCGCAGGAGAGAACAGGAGAGGATAAGGACGGGCAGGGCGTTGGCGCAAAGATCTTATCCCTCCCCAGAGCACGACGGACGGTGGAGAACATGCGGCGGGATCGACGGCGGCGGCGCTGCCACGGAGCTGCTTGGCATCGTCGTCGAAGACGACGAAGAACAGAGGAGGTCGAACCGGTATGGGACAGTGTTGGGCTGGCTTGGGCCATGGACGGGTCGCGCTGGGAGGCAGAGAAAGAAAGGAGAGGGGAGCTGGGCTCAGCCCAGATAGTCTTGGCTCTATTTTTTTCCTGCCTAAAACGTTTTATTATTTTTGTTTTGCCTTTTATCTTTGCATAAACATTTTGTGATCTGTTTTGATTATTTCCAAAATATAAAAACTTTTCCAAACATTTAAAATACTATGGAGACCCTTATAACCATTTGGGTTTCCGAACTTTTTGACTATTTTCAAAATATTTTAAAACCATTTGAAGGTTTTCAAAGGGAGAAGGTAATTAGGGTTTTAGGGCTTTTGTGATTATTTCTCTTGCATGCATTTTAAAATGATGCTCATGCTATGCACAAATCAAACCCTAATTAACATTAATAAAACTAGGGTTTACACCGCACCAAGCCCAAAGGGACAACCGGCCAGCACTAGGAAAAAGGGTCAAAACCTAGTTTGAATAATCAAACACTAGTTTTGGAAGGAGGGGAGACTTGGGAGGCCAAGTCCCCAACTCTTCCCCTTGTGGCCGAGTTGGGGGGGAGGAACTCGGCTAGGGTTGGGAACCCTCTTGGCCGCGCCCCACACTATATAAAGTCGGGTGGGGGCGCACCCCCTTGGCCCCTTGTCCCTTGTACCTCAACCCTAGACGCCGGCTACCCCCTCTCTCCTCCACCATCCTGATCCGGCTTAGGCGAAGCCATGTAGAAATCCTCCACCACCACCACCACACTATCGTGCTGCTGGGATTCCAAGGGGATCTACTACCTCTGTTGCCCGTTGGGACTGGGAGAGGAAGGTCTTCATCGACTCCGCACATGTGACCGAGTGCGGAAGCGCTGCCGGAACATGGCGCCAGAAGGATCGTCTACACGATCTTGAGATCGGCAAGTGATCGACTACATCAACCACGAGATCTAATCTTGCTAACTCTTTGGATCTACGAGGGTTACTTTTCTAAAATCTCGTTGCACCGATCTCGTAGATTAGATCTTGGCTTCGCCATAGATTGGATCTTGGTTTTGTGTGTTCTTGTGATGGAATTTTTTTGTTTTCTATGCAACGAACCATACAGATTCATATTCAAAATACGCTTCCAATGGTACAATTTTTGTGACATATGATTTATATATTGTGGACAAATTTTACGGTCAAACTATTTTCTCGAAGTACGTATTTGCCTTATAAACCGGAATGAAGGTAGTAGTTTTTTCTAAAAGTTTGGTCAAACTTTACATGGCTTGAGAGACAACTTCTCCAATGCATTGTTAGGAGACAACTTAACAATGCATATTATCCTAGGAGAAATAAATTGTTAAGAAACAACTTCTCCAATGCATTGTTTCTTAATTGGTGTATATACATTTAATGATTTAGATGACATGCATGCATTTGATTGGCCTAGCCATACTTTTTGTCTATAATTTTGTGCAAGAGGTGTTTTTTTTATCTACGATTGGAGTAAATCTTTTCCTCATTAACTATGGTGCCACATAAGCAAAATGCCTAGGATACACCGCTAAGAACCACCCATTGTGAAAGGCCTTCGAGTGAAGATTGGTTACCAAGTTGTAATATACTCGTAGATTCTACGGTTGCTAGTGATCATGTCACATAACGTAATTTCCATCTGACTCTCTCGTCTAGTGTGTTTGATTTCACAATTATTCTTTTCTCTCGGTCCCGTGAACTTAAAATACTATTGGTGCATGCAATAATTGATGAGAAAGGAGAAATTAACCGCATTCGTCGTCGCATGTACCCAAACGCTAGAGACGATATGCCGCAACACATTTCTCCAGAGGCAGGTTAGAACCCATGTCTTAGCCATCACTTTTGTGAGACCCTAAGCTCCAGTTCCACACGAGGTACACCGTCGGACTCGGAGGTTTCGCGACTATGGATTGAGCTAAACTAGTTTGACAGCTCTTAACTCGGTTGTCGATCAATGACCAAAATCCAGGCAAAGTCATCAATCAACAGAAACATGGAAAAGGTTGTGCAATAAAAAGTAGATATATTTATAGATTGTCGATCGTGGGCTTAATTTACGTCGTCCATCACCTCTAACATATATATGAGGTGGCTGGTCTTCCGATCCTGTACAAGTTTTGAACATCTCTCTATATATAACACGTTTGGTCTTCCTGTACAAGATGGAGGACAAAAAGTAAAATATACTATTCCCCTAAACTAGGATGCTGCTAGTCGATGGGTGGCTAAAAATTGAAACTAATGCATATCAGGCATTCGCACACGGTGAAATCAAATCATCGCTAATCATGGGTGGGCGAGAGCCTCTACTACGCTAATGATTCCCATGACGGTGTGAGATGGGCGAGCCAAAGTTTGTAGGAGAAAGGATTGAAGCTAGGCTACGGCCTGCTGCTCTCTTTGGTATATTTATTTTCAGCCTAAACATTTCCTTTATCCTTTTCTCATATTCTATTTCACAAAACCATTTAAAAACTGATCTTGATTAGGTTTAAAATACCAAAGGGTTTTGTGGAATGTTGAAAATATTTGAGGGATCCATAGTAACCAATTGGGCTCCATACATTTTTGTACTTTCAAAATTCAAAATCATTTGGGAGGTTTACATAAAAGGACAAAAATATGAAATTAATGTTTAGCGTTTTGTTTACTATTTAGAGAGCCTATTTTATTTACCATGTGATATGTAGAATCCTAGAGAATTAGTTTGTTTAATAATGGCCATAAGGGTCTTGGTTATGGCATCATATATGAAGAATATTAGTTGGTATAAAAACACGGTTGTTTGAATTTTTGGTTCAGTAGGTTGTGATCTTCATTTATTCCATGCTCACTTGGTTTTAGTGGTTAGGAACAAAGAATATAGACTTGTAGTTAACCATAGGGAATACTATTATAGTTAAATGAAAATAAGGAAAATGGTTTTAATAATGTAAACCACGTAGATAGGAGACTTGCTAAGACTTCATTTTTCTTCTTGATATTATGGTAGTGATGATAATATAGGTCCTACTATTTTTGAATGGACAAGATTTATATCGTACTCTTGTTGTCCACTACTTCTTCAATAATGAATTATCATTATTAGAAGATTGGCAATATAAGATATGCTTCTTATTTTTTTCGAAAAGGACACACCCGGCCTCTGCATCAATCGATGCATATGGCCTTTTATGAGTTCACTAGTTAAATGGTCGTGTGTTGCCACGTCATAACAAAGTTAGATATAGAAACATTGATCTAAACCATATTCTATTTTACAATGTGTACTGTGTGAAAGGTTTATGACTGTGTTGTGATAAATATCAGCTTATATTATACTCGCTATAAACAACCTAGCTAAGGCATGGAAACTTTCTGCCTGGAAGTGAGCAGCCAAAGAGGATCGTAGCATGGTAGCAAATGTACTTGAGCGATTCAGATCATGCTAAATGTAAACCCTGATCGTGGTCTGATCATTAGCTTTTCAGGAAAGACCGTCATATTAAGTTCACCATGTTTGCGCCCACATTCTAACTCCCTAAAAATAACCACGCTTGACGAGTCTTTCTCTTTCCTCCAAGCACCACTCTATAGGCCTTATTTTGCATAACATTAGAAGACATATACTGAAACAATTAACCATCCAACACATTGTATTTACATCTCAAGAATTTTTTCACAAGCCTGAAAAATGATGCATCAAATTTAGTGGAGCTAGAACAGTTCGGAACGAGAGCTGAACTCCTTCTGTTGGTTCAGATTTTTTCACCATCACTTTGTTCTCTTGAGCTCCTGCTTGGCTAAGACCTGCAATTATTAGTTTACCACCACTATGGAACTATCACACGAGTGTTGTAAGGCCTTACTAAGTTAAATGTATGACCAAAGATGGAAAAGGTCTTAATCAAATCTGATACTGAAATATGAATCATGATTTATAGATTCTTGCTTGCTGCAGAGAATTTCAGCCAAACCAAACATGTAAAAAAAGAACCGAAGTGCAAAGTGGATGCTTGCTGCAGAAAACTTCAGTGAACAGAACCATATTTTGTTACAACCCTCGCCTCCTTGACACAAAGTAAGAAAGCCTCCCGGTCAAAAAAAATTGCTACAAACGCTAAGAAGACAATATTCATACTACAGACTGTCACATAGTTTAACTCCCAGGTTTTGTTAGAAGAAATGCCAGGATGGTTTTAGATTGTAGGCTTGCTTAGCAAAGCAAAGTAAAATATGGGCCCATTTCTTCACCAATTTACAATGTAGGTGGAGGTAATCTACCATCTAGTTTGCTTAAATACAAGAGCTTTCAAAATAAAAATCTGACAGCCTCACATCTTAGAAAATTGTAAACGGTTTCTGGATGCCAAAAAAATTGAATGCTTGACTGTATTTGGCAAAATGTTTCCTGTAATGGTGTAGGTAGATAAAAAGCATAATCACCATAGCTGGCACAGAGTGACAGAGCCATACAAACATCAAGAATATACATGACTGTTTGGAAGTGAACACATATCTTGAGGGTGTCAAAAATTTCTAGAAAGTCCTTTGTGAAGGCCTCATTCACAAATGCTTCATTTCTAGGTATAGGAAGGGCCCTTTCAAGGGCTCCGAGCCATTGTCCTGGATGACCTAAAATATGCAAGCCGGGTGGAAAACATGATTTTGCATTTGCAGCCATGTGGTAAGCATACTTGTAGCTTGAATCATATTTGAAGTTGCCATATGGAAGCATGTGAAAATATGTAGTGTCAATGAATCAGGTTGGGTTTAGTTGTTATTGAGTAAAGCTAGAACAATGGCTGGAAGATGAGCTAACGTTCAAGATGTAGAGTTTTATAGATCTGAATTTTTTACATAAATTAAGGAATATTCCATATACCGCTTGCCTAATGTCAGGATCTTAGAAAGTTCAACATAATTGGAGAGAAAACAACAATGTAGATGAAAAGTTCTGCACCTGAATATTGGTTTGTCCACCTATAGTTCTGCTAGTGAGCAAAAAAATTGCACTATCTTGCGCCATTGACGAAGCTACAGGGCTATTGATTTTCTTGAACTCAACGAGAGCCTCCAAGAGTCGGTGAAGCTATCAATGGAGTAATCTTTTCAACTGAAGGAAGCCAAGATTAAAACTCACTTTTTTTCATAAATTGGTATTTTCCTAAAAACTGAGAAAAAGGAAGAAACACTAGTGAAAACAGGGCCATGTGTCCCGGTTGGTAAGGGGCTTTAGTCCCCGTTGCCTAACTGGGGCGGGGCAATCGGGACTAAAGCCCCAACCTTGCCCCACCAACCGGGACAAAAGGGAGTACACGTGGCCGCGGCAGAGGGCGAGGGGGGGAGCAACCGTCCCGGTTCGTAACACGAACTGGGACAAATAACCATCTGCCGCGGAAGAGATTTGTCACATTTCTCTGTCGCGACAGAGAATTCATTTTGGCAACTTTTGTTGCCGCGGCAGCATTTTGGCCACTTTTTGTGCCGCGACAGAGAATTCATTTACGTTGTTTTATTGTTTATTTAGTGTTTTGCACTCATCAATAAAGGAACCATTATATTACACAAGATCATCATGACAATATAGATCCAAGTGTCGAACATATTACATTCGATATACGGATCGAGTTCATGCACTACATACAATATAAGCCTTTGTACAATCCCTATCGTTTATACACACCGAATAGTATTTCCCTTTTGGGTTTAGGACTTCTGCATCAAAGAATCCCGCCAATTCCTCCTGAATTGCTCGTACGCGATCCTTTGGCAGAAGACCGTCCCGTAGACGTTCGATCTGATTTAAAAAAGGAGTCAGCCTATATGAATGAAACTAAACACAATTTGATGGTAATTAAAAACTATAGAAATTGTTTACGTTAAATTTCTGCCCTTCTCATAGCACGTCTGACGGATGAACTCGCAAACATAGTATCCACATAGATTGTTACCTGGTCCCTGCGTCAGGCACTTTACGAGAACATAGTTCAATCAAAATAATAATCAAGCATGATAATAACTGTATCAAAACTAGAATCAAAGAAATGCGCGGATATAGCTAGTGGTGCTTACATCTAGTGCTTGAAATGTAAGCTCCGCTTTCCAAACACCCCTAGCCTTGTTGGTGAACCATTTCTAAGCGCTGCCTGGCGAAGAAAACGAATAAAGAAGTTATTAATTACTTGATATCATAAAATTCACGAACGTTGCCGATATAATGTCGTAATGATTAGAATTACCGCTGGAGAAGCATCTGCATGTCCTTCCACTGTTCAAGGGGTTTATATTTCGAGTCCATGACTAGTACACGCCCTTTGTCAAGTTGAATGATTAACAGAATATAGTGGAAGCTGCGCATGCATAACTAATCAATTATATACTTAACATCGAGTAAGCGAAATAGAAAGTGTATATAAGACAATAACACTCGCTCGAAGTTGTAAGAAATAGTATTTCCCTTCTGGTTTCTTGAAACCTTAACGCGTGTACGATATTATCCTCCGTATCGTGGGGGTTTGTTTTGTGATTAGCTTGATGAACCAAATATGGGTCAATGAACCCAATGTCATAGATTTGTCCTCTGCTGCATTCGAGAATCTTTATTCTGCATATTATAGTATGATTATATACATGCAATAAACGAGGTGAGATAGCTAGAGACTAAATTAATTACAGAATTAGTACTTACAGACAATAGGCACTGATGATCGATTTGTCCAAGGCGTCTTGATTGAATAATTGAAATAGTTCATCAAATTCAATGGAAATCATATCATATATTTCTTTCCCATAATGCTTTTTTGTAACCCTCAGCACTATGCAGTTAGCCCCGGCCTTTGTGGCATGCATGTACCAGTTATGCAATCTTCGCATTTTTGTTGGAAGATTATTTACCTCCTCAGGTTTGACGAGAGGTTTGCCGTACTGGTATTTGTATGCTACTTCACTCACGGGGAAGTACTCTAACTGGGATAAGTACTGGGCAATACTCATACCTTGAGCAGCGGCAGCTTCTCCGTATTGTGCAACTACCTCTGGATCATACTGCTCTTCGGCTGCATATTTGCTCGACCCCACATTGGTATGGGAAATCACCTTGAGAGGGGCGCAAGACTGTTTTACTTGTTCTCCGAGCTGGGCAACAGATTTCTCGCTTGCATCAGTACTGCTCTTCGAGGCTTGTTGTGCCGCATGTGACTTGAGAATAGAACGATCATAGTCTGATGACAGCTTTGGCTCGGGTTGATGAAGAGTCTTTAGCATTTTGAACACTCTGGCTTTTTCTTATTTGGTGCTGGGGAACTATGGCTCTTTCGGCCGCCTCAGCTTAGCGAAAAACGCTGTCGTTTCTGCATCAATGATAGTCGTTGTCTCCTCTTCAGTACTGTCATAAGCTCTGTTGGGAGGAACCTTTGGTACTTTTGGAAGAGGCTCTTGTTTACGTTTCGGCGATCGCTTTCCACGATGCAGAGTAGCGGTGGTACGCTTACGCTTTTTATGCTGAGGCGCCGGCGATGGCTGCCATGCCGATGGCTGCGCCTAAGATTGGTGAGGCGATGGATACGGGTGAGGCGACGGACCCGGGTGAGGCGATGAAGACGGCTGCCGCGGCGGCGACGAACTCGCTGGAGACGGGTGAGGCGGCGGCGAAGATGGCCTTGGCGTGTGATTTCGAAGCACGATACATTCCTTTGACCATAGAATGGTGACGTTTGTTGCGTCTCCCAGTACAGTCACATCCCCTTCACCTGCAGGGTAATCAAGATCCAAAACTTCAAAGGTGGGCATGATTTCATCCACCCCGACAAGAGCATAGACCCGTGGAACCGGACGACAGTGGTAAGTTGGTGTGGGTCCAATTGGTAAGGCATAGCCGACCACCACCTTCATTGATATCTTCACAACTTTGACATGTAGCTCGCAGTGTATCATCTGTGTGATATCATCCACTGGGTAGCCAACAGGAGCCATCGTCGGTGCACCATTGTCATTGTCATCACCCGGGACCTTGGTGGAAGCCACACTGCTTTTTCGATTATTCGATAGGCCGGTAGCATCGAATGCAGGTTCTACCACCATGTGCTACTGAGATGGGCCGGTAGTACTTTGCTCTTTAAGTGCGTTAATTTCATCTTGTTGTTGTTTTATTCGGTTCTTCAATTATACGCATTCGCTCTTTCTGAATATCTGCTTCAACTTCTGCCTTGTCCTTTCTCCTCTGACGGCTTCTATCAGGATATTTATTCCTCTCTTCAGGAAACCTAGTCCTCCATGGTTTGGAGCCGCTTGTGTCTCGTGTTCGTCCATCATGTTCCTTATTTCCAAGGGCGAGTGTGAGATCATCATTCTATCTATCGGGAATAAAGTCCCCATCTTTAACAGCCTTTACTGCTTTTCTCATCTTCTCGATAGGCAAGGGGTCTTCTTTATGTTGTATGTTATATATACACATCCCTTCCGAGTCCAACGTGCCCCCATGCCCGTAAAACCAATTCCTTGCACGTTCGATCCAATCGTCTGTCTCTGGGATGATCTTTTTAGCACGCAGTTCATTCTCAAGTTTCTCCCACTAAGGAATGCCAGCCCTGTAGCCACCTTTCCCCATAGTATGGTGATACTTCTTGTTAGCAGCATTTAGCTTATTCGTTGCAGACATTTTCTTAGTTTTTTCTGATGTCTTGTAATTCACAAACTCAGCCCAGAATGGTTCTATCTTCTGAAACTGAATCTTCTTGAAATCCAGAGTCCTCTCTTTCACGACATAGTCAAGGTGCAATCTTTTCTTCTAGTTGGTGAAACACTGGGCCATCTTTTTCATAGCCCACTCCCTAACCTTAGCCTCCATGTCTCGCGCATGTTCTAAGGCGTCCTCAACTGGATCCTCCGCATTTGGATCCAGCTCTATCTTCGGTAGTTTGAAATTAATCATGAGCCTCTTCCACAGTAAATATTTGGCCACGGTAGGGAGAAATAAAGACGTTCCCTCTTCTTCCGCATCAGCAGGCCTATTCCAATTTCGAATGGTGATCGGGATGAAGTCCCTAACGATTACTCCGCATTGTGCCACAAATTTGGTTGCGACAACTTCGGGAGCAATCGGTTTGCCGTCTTCACCGATATGTTTGATCCTGAACCTCTCATGATCTTCCAACTTTTTGGTTGGGCCTCGTCCGCTCTTTTCAGTAGATTTCTTCGATCCGGAGGGCTAAAAGAAGAAAGATCGTCGTTACTATTTCTATATAGATAGCAGATGATTAATTAATGAATTAATTATATTACATGCACCTCGCCGGAGCGGTCGTCTTCTCGATCACACAAGGCATCGCCTTCTCCCTCGCGGAAGGCATCCCCGTCAACCTCAAACAAGTCGTCTCTTCCGGCAAAAAGAGGATCACCCTCACCAGAGTTATTCAGAAACGTCGATACATCTAAATTTTCTTCCCCACGGATCACACCTTGGATCAACTCTTCCTTTTCTTCGTCTCTGTCGTGTGGGTCCATATTTTCTGCATAGGTGGAAAAACGGATAAGTCAAAGCGGCTAAGGGATAATATTAGGTATGGTGTTGAGAGATATAAACCCTAATTTGGAGAAACCCTAATATATACATACACAATAATAAAAAATGAATTTACAATATCAGAAACCCTAATTCGGAGAAACCATCGGGCTCGGATCCTATTGTGAAGAACCAATACCGAAAAGAAAGGCGGCAATCAATCAACCCTTGGGTTCAGGATGCCCTGGCGAGGACACACCGGCTAACCCTAGGTACAACATCGATTCAACTGGGGTCTATGACAACTAATATCATGGCTAAGCATCTACAATTCGATGGCTATCAAGAAATCTTCGATCTTCGATGGTGTTGACCTCGGTCTTTGATCTCGATCTCGTATTCTACCGCGAAGAACTGAACGCCGGAAAGAGAGGAGAACAATCAACACATGGCATCGATGCAATGATCAAACAAGGATGATGAGATGACAAGTTAATTTGTATTGAAAATTAACCCTAAAGCATGCTTGACAAATTAAATGGGGTTCCGAGAGGCGCAAACCCTAACTCGGGGAAACTCCGGAATCACCTGTGAGGGGTTACTATGTTCTTCTAATCAAACTTGTCATTTAAGTTGCTTAACAATACATGATTATACCTTAAATAGGTAGGTTTCCTTTTTCTGAACATTTTGGTATGTTATACATATTTTCTGACTTATAAATAATAAGTTATTGATTTTACAATATTAAATAATTTTCTGGAATTTATTTAATCAATTTTAAAACATTTATGACCTCAGGCTGACGTCACCACAGGCTGGGAAACATTTCTCACTCGATCTGTGGCTACTCACAGTCACTGATGTCTGGGCCCCATGGGTTATTATTATTATTTCCAGAAAAGAATTACAGGAATGATTTTAATAAAAAGAAAAGAGGATATATTGCCTCATGCTGATGCCAGCATGACATCAGCAATGGGGATCCTCGGGTTGGGCTCAAATCCGTCGATTCGCTGCACGCGCGGGCTAGTGGGTAGGCTAGTTGGAAAGAGGAGATCGAGGCGGACCCAGTGGTGGCAGCGCCGCCCACTTGTGGTCATCGGAACAATGTCACGATGGCAGCGAGCGACGGAGCTTGCTTGGACACGGCACGCGGCGGCTACAGCAAGCAAGCAGGCAAACGGAGCTCGCCTTGAGCTTCTGAAATTCACCAAGAGCACGAAAAACTTGACGGCGGGGTTCGGGGTGGCCGGAATCAGCGGTGGAGGCGGTGGCTGGAGTCGGCGAGTCTCAGAGCGCTGGCGAGGAGCATGTTGAGGCGCGATAGCGGGGCAGCACGTGGAGTCCGACGGCGGGGCAGCGCGTGGAGGCCGACAGCGGGGCGGTGGTTGGGCAGCCTGACGGCGTCCGAGCGCTTGTCCTCGCGGCGGCGACGATCTGTTGCGGGTGAGTGAAGAGGAACGGGGAAGAAGGAGAAGGAGAAGGGGCGTCGTGTATAAAGGGGAGGGCGAATACGTCCCGGTTGATGCCAACAACCTGGACTAAAGGGTCATACGTCCCGGTTGAAGCCACCAACTGGGACGTATACTCCACCTTTTTTTCATCAGTCCAAGGGGCGCGCAGGGGTCTTTAGTCCCGGTTGGTGGACGTATGACCCTGTTTTCAAAAAAATCGGGAATTTTATCTCTGTTCCCGCCTTATTTTTTATTTTGAGGTTTAAATTTGTAATGTTTTTTAAATGATAATTACTTTGGAATTTAGAAAAACTTTAAACATAAAAAGTGTTTGAATTTGAATAACTAATGAAAAACCATTTTCTGTTTTTAAAAATAATTAATGTAACCATTTAAACTATGAACCATTAAAAATTAAAAATGAATTAACTTATATTTTTTGAATATTAATTTGGAATTTAGAAAAACTTTAAACATAAAAAGTGTTTGAATTTGAATAAATAATTCAAAAGCATTTTATGTTTTTAAAAATAATTAATGTAAATATTTAAAATTAAAAATGAATTAACTTATATTTTTTGAATATTAATTTGGAATTTAGAAAAACTTTAAACATAAAAAGTGTTTGGATTTGAATAACTAATTCAAAACCATTTTATGTAATTAAAAATAATTAATGTAACCATTTAAAATTAAAAATGAATTAACTTATATTTTTTGAATATTAATTTGGAATTTAGAAAAACTTTAAACATAAAAAGTGTTTGGATTTGAATAACTAATTCAAAACCATTTTCTGTTTTTAATTTGGATTTGAATTAACTTATATTTTTTATATATTAATGGGCGGGAAAAAAGGACGGGAAATAATGGGCGGGATGAAAAATTTATTAGGATAGATCTGGAATTAAAGTACATAACGCAACTAACACTAAGTTACATAGAAGAACTGAAAATTAAGATATATGGCCAGATTAAGCCACAATCGGCCGAACTAGTTTTCCAATGTTGGAGTGATTTGGTCATGCTCCTGCCTACACCTATAATACTCGCCACTGTAGTCGTCGTACTCTCCGCGGCCGTGGTCGCTGTCGTCCTCGGGGTCACCGTAGTTAAACCTTGAAGGCTGAGTACGAGTGGGCTGGACTTGAGGGTAGCACAGGCGGGGGTTAGAGTCGGCGGCCGTGTCGTAGGCCATGACGCTCTAGAGAGTCCGGTCGCGCCACCACAGCCGACGGCCGGCCTCGTTGAAGTTCGGAGGAGGTGGGCCGTCCTCCTCGTGTCTGGCGAGCGCCGATCCACGAAGAAGGCTTCCCAAGTCGGGAAATAGTCGGGATGCCATATAGGATTCCTCCGCTGCTCCGGCGTGAGCTCGAAGTAGTAGTGGTTCATGATGGCCATCCGACGCGCCATACCTAGAGGGACAGGAGGAACCGGCACGCCTCCGGCGCTCAGCATCCAGCCGATGGGGACACAGTAGCCCGGCGGGCAGGGGTAGTTCGAGGCGCAAAGCGCCTCCGCCTCCCTGGGGCTTAGTGCTACGGTGGAAGTCATGGGAAAGAGTGATGAGGTTGCAGATATGAGTTTAGAGATGTGCAATGACAATGGAGGCCAACCCTACATATATATAGTGAGAAATGGCAAGAAGATAACTGGAGGGAAGAACTGGCGGGAAGAATTGGGGGGAAAAATGGCGGGAAGAAATGGCGGGAAGAAATGGCGGGAAGAAAAATGGCCCATTTAGAACTTGCATTGGATCTCTGAAGAAACCACATATTGCGAGTCTAAAAATGATTTTTTCAAAAAATCACGGGCGTTAGATCATGTACCTGTAGTACAAACCGGACCCACTTCCTACCGATTCGGTAGACATTTGTCATTTTTACCTGGGATGGACGAAAAGGTTTGAGATGTCCCGGTTGGGAGATAGTCCATGTAAGGTGGTCTAGTATTTTAGAAAAATGGGACGGTAGCATTCTGAAACGGCATTTTGGTGGTTACTTCACAAAACGACCCATTTTTTGCGCTCGGAAAATGGAAAAGGGCTTTTCTGTGCGACGAAAAGGAAAACTTCCTCCTGCAACATTGTTATCCATACCAATATCCACATGCATGCATAATATGGGCACAGCATCACAAACTATGCCGTGATTCAGCATATAACATCGGTCATTTGGACCGAAAGCCATGAAACCTCGAACATGATAGGTCATTTTTTGAAGGTTTTTTCGAGACATGATCAATATACCAAGTCTGGTATTTTTCCTTTCAACTATGTCACATAATATGACACCACGCGAAGGATTTTCATTGTTTGGATTGTCAATATACTAAAGGTTCATCTTTAGTCCCGGTTGGAGGGATTTCGGAAGGCTGGGCCAGGCAGCACTAATGATAGGGGTGAGTGTCGACATTATGTCGTGCGGCGTGTACCTTGTCCTGGATGGTGTCACCAACCGGGACTAAAGATGAACCTTTAGTCCCGGTTGGAGACACCAACCGGGACTAAACACGAGTCAACACTAATAATAGGGGTGAGTGTCGACACAATGTCGTAAGTGTCGACACTATGCCGAGCTGCTTGTACTATAATAGGCATCCTTGTGAGTCCAGTCCTCCAGCCAGATTAAGGCATCTCTAATATTTTTTCGAGAGAAGGGACACCACTACGACCAGTTTCAGGGAGATGCCGCCGGATCCCAGTCCTCCGGCATCTCCAAGAAACTGGTCATAGAGGCACTACCTAATATGTGAAATTAGTTAGCTCCCAGGTGTATTGATCTAGTTAGAGAAGTTACAAGCTGCAAGATGGTGTGCGAGAGCAGGGACACCACTACGACCGGTTTCAGGGAGATGCCGCCGGAGCCCAGTCCTCCGGCATCTCCAAGAAACTTGTCATAGAGACACTCCCTAATATGTGACCACGCGCATTTGGAGATCAGATCTTAATGGTAAGTACGAATCGGGACAACTTCTTCATAGTTCGGGAAAGTCGTTCTACGAATCGGGACTAAAGGCCCCCTTTAGTCCCGGTCCATCCATAAAACAGGACTAACACTCAAGACATTTATTAATATTAAAAACTGAGACTACAAAACCGGGACTAAAGGCCCCCCTATATATAGTCCCGGTCAAGCCACAAACCGGGACTAACACTCAATACATTTATTAAACTTGGAAAATTGCAAACATCATAAGATATCCTGGCCAGACATGAAATAGAGTTACACAATATGAGCATGAACTTCTTGGTATATGTCCTTCCTTATGATCGCTTCAGACGTAACCAGGGATCATCTTCTTTACTTAACGGAATGCTTGGGTCTGTTTTCACTGTGAAGGGCAGAATTTCATCAAACTTATTATAATCTTCTGACATGTCTATCTTGTCCTCGATTCCGACGATGTTTCTTTTCCCTGAAAGAACTATGTGACGCTTTGGCTCATCATATGATGTATTCGTTTTCATATTTTTTCTTTTTTCGGTCTGGAGGACATGTCATTCACATAGAAAACCAGAGACACATCATTGGCTAGGACGAATGGTTCATCACTATAACCAAGATTGTTGAGATCCACTGTTGTCATTCCGTACAACTGGTCTATCTTTACACCTTCCCCATTCAGGTTGACCCATTTGCAGCGAAACAAAGGGACCTTAAAAGAGACTCCATAGTCTAGTTCGCATATCTCCTCTATGTAACCATAGTATGTGTCCTTTTGTCCATTCTCGTTTGTTGCATCAAAGCGGACACCACTATTTTGGTTGGTGCTCTTTTTATCTTGGGCGATCGTGTAGAATGTATTCCCATTTATTTCGTACCCTTGGAAATTCAATATAGTAGAAGATGGTGACGCGGCCAACAAGTATAGCTGATCTCCAACAGTGGTGTCATTCAAGAGATGTGTCCGCATCCAACCACCGAAAGACTTCATGTGTTCATCTGTAATCCATGATTCAGGCTTCCCCGGGTTTTTGGAGCGTACAATATTCTTGTGTTCCTAGATATACGGAGCTACCAAGGTGGAATTATGTAGAACTGTGTAGTGTGCTTTAGTGAAAGAATCCCCGTCCCTACATATCATTGCTTTCTTTCCCAGCGTGCCTTTTCCACTTAGTCTTCCCTCATGTCGCGAGTCAGAAACACCAACCGGCTTAATGTCAGGAATAAAGTCAACACAAAACTCAATGACCTCCTCTGTTCCATATCCCTTGGAGATGCTTCCTTCTGTTCTAGCACGATTATGAACATATTTCTTTAAGACTCGAATGAACCTCTCAAAGGGGAACATATTGTGCAGAAATACCGGACCGAGAATGGCAATCTCTTCCACTAGGTGAACCAGGAGATGCGTCATAATATTGAAGAAGGATGGTGGGAACACCAACTCAAAACTAACAAGACATTGTACCACATCCTTCTGTAACCTTGGCAGAATATCTGAATTGATTACCTTCTGAGATATTGCATTGAGGAATGCACACAGCTTCACAATGGGTACTCGAACATTTTCTGGTAGAAGTCCATGCAATCAGAAGCAACTGCGTCATAATCACGTGACAATCATGAGACTTTAGGTTTTGGAACTTTTTCTCTGCCATATTTATTATCCCCTTTATATTAGATGAGAAGCCAGACGGCACCTTGATATTGTAAAGGACTTCAAAAAATATTTCCTTCTCTGCTTTGGTAAGAGCATAGCTGGCACGACTTATGTGACGCCCTTTATCTATCTTGTTCTGTGTATGCATGTTCTTTGGTTCTTTCATAATTTTTTGGTCCTCCCGTGCTTCTGGTGTATATTTTGTCTTCCCATACACGCCTAGGAATCCTAGCAGGTTCACGCAAAGATTCTTCGTCACGTGCATCACGTTGATTGAAGAGCGGACACGTAGGACTTTCCAATATGGCAGCTCCCAAAATATAGATTTCTTCTTCCACATGGGTGCGTGTCCTGTAGCGGCGTCGTTCGGAACTGATTGACCGCCGGGACCCTTTCCAAAGATTACTTCTATGTCCTTGACCATACCAAATACATCATCACCAGCAGGGAGTTCAGGCTTCTTCCGGTGATCTGCCTCACCTTTGAAATGCTTGTCTTTCTTTCTTACGGGATGATTGGTCGGAAGAAATCGTCGATTGGCCAGGTACACAACCTTCTTGCATTTATGCAGATATGTACCTTCAGTCTTATCTAAACATTGTGTGCATGCCTTATATCCCTTGTTTGTCTGTCCTGAAAGGTTACTAAGAGCAGGAAAATCATTGATGGTTACGAAAAGCAACCCTCGTAGGTCAAATGGCTCCTGTTTGTTCTCATCCCACGCATGTACACCTGGTTTGCCCCACAGCTGTAAGAGTTCTTCAACTAATGGCCTAAGGTACACATCAATGTCATTGTCCGGTTGCTTCGGGCCTTGGATGAGCACTGGCATCATAATGAACTTACGCTTCATGCACAACCAACGAGGAAGGTTGTAGATACATAGAGTCACGGGCCAGGTTCTGTGACTGCAGCTCTTCTCCCCAAAAGGATTCATGCCATCCATACTTAGACCAAACCATAAGTTCCTCGCGTCACCTGCAAAGTCCGGGAAGTCTCTCTTGATTTTTCTCCACTGTGACCCATGAGCAGGGTGTCTCAACTTCCCGTCTTTCTTACGGTCTTCTTTGTGCCATCACAACAACCTGGCTTGCTCTTTGTTTCTGAACATGCGTTTCAACCTTGGTATTATAGGAGCATACCACATAACCTTAGCAGGAACCCTCTTCCGGAGGGGCTCTCCCTCAACATCACCAGGGTCATCTCGTCTGATCTTATACTGCAATGCATTGCATACCGGGCACTTACCTAAATTCGCATACTCCTTACCGCGGTAGAGGATGCATTCATTAATGCATGCATGTATCTTTTGCACATCTAATCCTAGAGGACAAAGAGTCTTCTTTGCTTCGTAGGTACTCTCGAGAAGTTCGTTATGTTTTGGAAACTTCGGCTTCATTATTTTCAGCATCTTTTCAAATGAGGAGTCAGATAGACCACACTCTGCCTTCCATCGCAGCAATTCCAGTGTGGTACCGAGCTTTGTGCTGCCATCTTCACAATTTGGGTACAACAATTTCTTGTGATCTTCTAACATGCCCTCTAACTTCAACTTCTCATTTTCTGTTTCACAGTCTCGCTTTGCATCAGAAATGACCCTACCAAGTTCATCAGCGGGCTCATCTGATGCCCGTTCTTCACCTCCTTCCTCTTCATTGTCTTCCATTGTAGTATCACTGTATTCAGGAAACATATGATGATAGTTGTTATCATCATCTTCTTCTTCACTGTCTTCCATCATAACCCCTCTTTCCCCGTGCTTGGTCCAGCAATTATAGTTGGGCATGAAACCTTTCATAATCAGGTGGCCGTGAATGATTTTCGAGGAAGAGTACTCCTTGTTGTTCCTACATTGAACACATGGACAACATATAAAACCATTCTCTTTGTTTGCCGTAGCCACATCGATAAATTTATCCACGCCTTTCATATACCCGGGTACACGCCGGTCACCGTACATCCATTCCCGACCATTCATCTACATCATATAAGTAAGTTTATCAAAAACAGGACATCATAAATAGTGAAATGACCAATTCACATCGACACATGCATTGTATCAATGACAGAGAAAAGATAAGATTGCTAACCTCAATCGAGGAAAATAAAGAGGAGAAAGATCAAGTGCGTCTCGGACACCTTCTATATTTTTGTTCTGTGAGAAATTAAACGGGATCATTCACTCAAACATTTCATCAAACACCTTGAATGCATGCATAGGAAAAAAATAAACTAGCACACCTTCCACTAAAGGCGTGTGCCAGGCCACGTGGCTGGCGCCCAACCTTTAGTCTCGGTTTGTGTTACAAACCGGGACGCATGCCCCCTACCAACCGGGACGCATGCCTCCGGCCCCCGTACCCGCTCGAACCGGGACGCGTGCCAGCATTAGTCCCGGTTCGTGGCGGAACAGGGACTAATGTTGTTAGGAGGCACGAACAGATAGCCTGTTTTCTACTAGTGAAAAGATAGCTCATTAGGAAACAAGAAATTCTACAATGAAAATTAGTATACTCACAAAAGGTTTACCAATGATTTTTTTTCATTAAATAGCATGCTCTTATTTCCAGCAAGTTGCTATAGAAAATATTATATTAGTCATTCATACGGTGAGAAACTTACAATAAAATCAATTTGTATGTATCTGGTGTAGCGACATCTACAATCCATTGCTGATGGACATGTGCTGCCAGGAACTATGAGTGGGCTGAAGCTCACAGCTTATTGTTCATGCTTATTGCGATAACTTTTTTCCTTTCTTGCTGCTTCGTCCTTGCTATTGGATCCTTTGAGGGTCTCCTTCCTATGAAATTTCAGCAACAAGTTAAATCTTAGGAGTCAAGTTTAGGTTTTCGTGGGGCAAAGCCTCCACAATATCTCGTATATATAAAAGCGAGTTACAATTACAACACGACAAGTACACGTATACAACACGTATACGAGACCGTTTCCAACACACCCCCTTAATCTGAACTACTACTACATACAAGATTCAGATTGGACCGGAAACGCTCTAACATCTGTCGTGTGACTGGTTTAGTAAATACATCAGCCAGTTGGTCATTAGTCGAGATAAATCTAACATCCAGCGCACCTGCAGCAGCTCGTTCCCGCACAAAATGGAAATCGATCTCGATGTGCTTCGTACGAGAATGAAAGACAGGATTAGCAGTCAGATAAGTAGCCCCCAAATTATCACACCATAAAATAGGTGCTCGCTGCCGTGATACGCCCGGTTCCCTTAGAAAAGACTAAATCCACATGGCCTCGGCAGCGCCATTCGCCAGCGCCTTGTACTCAGTCTCGGTGCTAGATCTCGAGACGGTAGGCTGCTTCTTCGAACTCCAGGAGACAAGGTTCGGTCCAACAAACACAGCAAAACCACTAGTGGATCGTCTGTTATCAGCACAACCTGCCCAGTCTGCATCCGTGAATATGCTAACACCGGTGGAATTAGACTTGTGAATTTGTAGTCCTGTATCCAGCGTACCTTTGACATATCTCAGAATACGCTGAACAGCTTCCTAATGAACCTCAGTCGGCTAAGAGAGAAACTGGCACACCTTGTTCACAGCAAAAGAAATATCTAAGCGAGTAAGCGTCAAGTACTGAAGTGCTCCAACCACACCTCGATACCGGAAAGAATCATCAGTACTAAGAAGAGCACCAGACCCACGAGACAGTGGCTCTGTCGTGACAAGCGGAGTGGAAGTGGGCATGCAATTCTCCATATTGACTCGATGAAGGAGATCAAGTGCATACTTTAGCCAAGTCAATGCCATGCCCCCTGAATGGAAGAACGCTTCCAATCCAAGAAAGTACTCCAGCTTGCCCAAATCCTTCATAGGAAAACTAGCTTCTAGGGACTGTACCAGAAGATTCACCACGGCAGGAGAAGAGCCAGCAATGACAATGTCATCGACATAGACAAGAATGTAAATCTGAGCAGTACCTCGAGAGAATATGAACAATGATGTATCCTCCTTGGAGGCAATAAACCCATGTTGAAGAAGTAGCTGACTCAGCCGAGCATACCAGGCACTCGGGGACTGCTTGAGGTCATAGAGGGACCGCTGTAGCTTGCAGACATGCGAGGGGAAGCGGGCATCCTCAAGACCAGGAGGCTGCTGCATATAGAAATCTTCATCCAAGTATCCATGGAGAAACGCATTAATGACATCCACCTGACGAAGAGTCCATCCATGGTAAACTGCCAGAGAGAGCACCAAATGAACAGTGGCTGGCTTCACAACTAGGCTGAAGGTATCTCCATAATCTATACCATGCTGCTGAGTGAATCCAAGGGCGAACATGCGTGCTTTATGCTTGTCAATAGATCTGTCGGGACGGTGTTTGGTCTTTGTTGGAATTATGCCCTAGAGGCAATAATAAAGATGTTATTATTATAATTCTTGTTCATGATAAAGTTTATATTCCATGCTAAAATTGTATTAAGCGGAAACTTTGATACTTGTGTGGTTTATGAACAACACCGTGTCCCTAGTACGCCTCTATGGACTAGCTCATTGATTAATGATGGTTAAGGTTTCCTAACCATAGACATGAGTTGTCAATTAATAATGAGATCATGTCATTGGGAGAATGATATGATGGACAGACCCAAATCAAGCAGAGCAATTAGATCGTGTCATCGTGTGTTCATCTTTGCGAAGCTTTTTCTTATGTCAAATATTGTATTCCTTAGACCATGAGATGATGCAACTCCCTGGTATCAGAAGAAAGCTTTGAGGTCATCAAACGTCATACTACGAGAGGGTGATCATAAAGGTGTCTCTCAGGTGATCGGAAAGTACTTGTTGGGTTGTATGTATCGAGATGGGATTTGTCCCTCCCAAGTCGGAGAGATATACTTCGGGCCCACTCGGTAATCGATATCAACACCGCTTGCAAGCACATGGTTAAGGAGTTAATCACAAAGTGATATTGGATTACGCAACGAGTAAAGTACTTACTGTGAACGAGATTGAACTAGGTATGCCGATACCGACGATCGGATCTCGGGTAAGTAAAATATCGTGTGACGAAGGGAATATATATGGGATTGATTGAATCCTGGCATCCTGGTTCATCCGATATGATCATCGATGAGTATGTGGGAGTCAATATGGGTTTCCAGACCCCGCTGTTGATTATTAATAGAAGATCATGTCTGCATATTCTCGAACCCGTAGGGTCACACACTTAACGTGTCTCGACGCTAGGATAGAATGGATAATTGGTTTATGAGTTTTTGTTCAGAGTCTCGGATGAGATCCAGGACATCTCGAGAGGTTCCAGAATGGTCCGGAGAATAAGATTCATATAAGGCAAAGTAGTTTTTGGATTTCGGAATTGTTTCGGATTGTTCGGTATTGTACCGGAAGCTTCTAGAACCTTCCGGAGTGGGACCAACGTGGCCCCACTTGTCGGGAGGGGGCGTGGGCCTACGAGGGAGTGCCCTGGCCGCATTGGGATAGGGGCACAAGGCCCCATAGGCCCAGCCCGCCAAGCCCTAGGGGAAACCCTAGGGAGAGCTTCTAGAAGGGGGGGAAACTTGCCCCCCACTCCTCCCTTGTGGCCGCCGGCCCTAGGCTTGGAGGAGGGGGCAAGGGTCAGCCTCCCACCTCTCTATATAAATAGGGCAGGGGCGCACCCTCCCCCCACACCTCCTCAACCCTAGCCGCCTACCTGCTGCCCTCCTCTCTCTCTCTCTCTCTCTCTCTCTCTCTCTCTCTCTCTCTCTCTCTCTCTCTCTCTCTCTCTCCCGACTGCGCGTAGGCGAAGCCCTGCCGCAAAAACTCTCCACCTTTGCACCACGTCGTCGTGTTGTAGATCCAATCTATCTCTCCACCCCACTTGCTGGACCGAGGAAGGAGGATACGTCGATGTGCCGTATGTGTGCATCTCTCGGAGGCATCGCCACTTGCGGTGTTGGATCCGATCAGATCGCGAGGAGGAGAAGGCTAGTACGACTACATCAACCACGTTCCGTTGAACGTTCCGCTGTGCGAATCTTCAAGGGTATGAAGATATCATCTAATCCCCTCTCGTTGTTTGCATCTCCTAGATTAGATCTTGGCTTCCCCGTTCGCATCCGTAGAAATTTTTTGATTTACTATGCTGCGAAACCCATCAGTGGTATCAGAGCTAGATCTATGCATAGATGTGTTTCACGAGTAGAATGCAACATGCTTGTTGCGGGCGTTGATGTTTTCTGTTGCAAGCCTCTTGTTTGTGTACTTCTTATGACGCGGGATAGTGAGATCAAAGCAGTCCAGGCCAACTTTACGCGACCTCGTTCGCGAGACCGGTTCCGCACTTGACGTGTGGCTTGTTCCACACATGCGGCTGGTGGATGCCAGTTTATCTCACTATAGTTGTCATGGGATTTACACCGGATGTTGGCAACCATAATATCACCGTTGTGGCTTTCCGTAGGTAAGAATCGTTCTTAGCTTGTTACTCCCATAAGCCACGTAAAACATGCAACAACAAAGTAGAGGCGTCTAACTTGTTTTTGCAGGGAGTGTTTCTGTGATATGGTATGGCCCAAGATGTGATGTGTATGTTGTATGCAATGATCATGTTTTGTAATGTTTCATGACTTGCATGTCGATGAGTACACAACCGGCAGGAGCCATATGGTTATCTTTATAATTGTGTATGACCTGTGTGTCAACTTCTTATACGCCATGTAATAGCTTTACTTTATCGCTAAGTAGTTAGCAATAGTTGTAGTTGCTATTCGTGGTGGAGGCAATCATGGTGGAGTGATGGAGATCATGCTGGCACGCACAAGATGGAGATCATTGCGCGGAGATTGGCTATACCATGTCACATAAAATTATATGCATGTGATGTTTATCCTTTTATGTATCTTATTATGCTTAGATCGCGATGGTACAATTATAAGATGATTCCTCACTTAAAGATCAAGATAAAACTGTGTTCTCCCCATGTATGCACCGTTGCGAAAGTTCGTCGTGTTCAAGCATCACGTGATGATCGGGTGCTATAAACTCTACGTTCACATACAACGGGTGCAAGCCAGTTTTGCACATGCGGAAATACTTGGGTTTGACTTGACGAGCCTAGCATGTACAGACATGGCCTCCGAACACACGAACCGAAAGGTTAAGCATGAGTCATATGAATGATATGATCGACACTTCGTTTTCCACCATTGAAACCACATCTCTTCTCGTGAAGATCGGATTAGGTGTGGTGAATTTGGATCATGTTCACTAAACAACTTGAGGGATGTTGAATTTAGTGGGAGTTCATCTAGTAATATGATTAAGTTGAACTAGTTATCATGAACATAGTCTAAATTGTACTTGCAAATTTTGTAGATCAAATGGCTAAGTCCAACTTCAACTTCAACGTTTTTGTTGAGAAAGAAAAGCTTAAGAACAATGGGTCTAACTTCACCAACTGGTTCCGCAATCTGGGAATCATTCTCTCTGGCGGACAAAAGGACTATGTCCTTGAGAAAGCGCTAGGTGACGCCCCTGCTGTAGATGCGCCGGCTGATGAGAAAGTTGTTTATCAGTCGTGCAAGGATGATTATGGTGTGATTAAGAGTACCATGTTGTTTGCTATGGAATCGGACCTTCAAAATCGTTTTGAGGAGTTCCCCGGGCCCTTTGAGATTCTTGAGGAACTGAAAACAATGTTTCAGACTCAGGCCCGTTCTGAGAGATATGAGATCTCTGAGAAATTCTTTAACTGCAAGATGGAGGAAGGGAGTTCCGTTAGTGAGCACGCCATTAAGATGTCGGGCTACACTCAACGCCTTGAGCAACTGGACTGCAAGATTCTAGAGAAGCTCAAGATTGGCAGAGTTCTGCAATCACTCCCTCCTAGCTACAAAGGTTTTGTAGTTACTCATAATCATATTGGTTCCATTGATACGATCACCAAGCTCTTCGCTAAGCTGAAAGCTGCGGAGGTGGACATCAAGAAAGATAATCATGTGCTCATGGTCAACAAGCCCCCCAGCTTTAAGAAAGGTAAGGGTGCAAAGAAGCCCTTCAAGAAGGGCAGCGACAAGCGCGTTGCCCCTGTAGAGAAGAAGCTCAAGTCTGGACCTAAGCCGGACACTGAGTGCTTCTATTGCAAGGACAAGGGCACTCAAAGCGCAACTGTCCGAAGTACTTAGCGGACAAGAAGGCTGGCACCATCAAAGGTATATTTGATATACATGTTATTGATGTTTTCCTTACTAGCACTCGTTGTAGTGCCTGGGTATTTGATACTGGTTCAGTTGCTAATATTTGTAACTCGAAACAGGAGCTAAGGAATAGACGGCGGCTAGCGAGGGATGAGGTGACGATGCACGTTGGCAACGGATCAAGAGTTGATGTGATGTCCGTCGGCACACTCTCCTTAGTTTTACCTTCGGGATTAGTTTTAAACCTCAATAAATGTTATCATGTGCCTGCGTTGAGCATGAACATCATATCTGGATCGTGTTTATTGCAAGACGGTTATTCATTTAAATCGGAGAATAATGGTTGTTCTATTTATATGAGTAACATCTTTTATGGTCATGCACCTGCTATGAATGGTTTATTTCTTCTGAATCTCGAAAGCGATGAAACACACATCCATAACATTGAGGCTAAGAGATGCAAGGTAGATAGTGATAATGCGACTTATTTGTGGCACTGCCGTCTAGGTCATATTGGTGTAAAACGCATGAATAAACTCCATTCTCATGGACTTTTGGAGTCACTTGATTTTGAATCATTTGACACGTGCAAACCATGCCTCATGGGCAAGATGATCAAAACCTCGTTCTCCGGAATAATGGAGCGAGCAACGAACTTGTTGGAAATCATACATAGCGATGTATGCGGACCAATGAGTGTTTCGACGCGTGGTGGTTATCGCTATTTTCTCACTTTTACTGATGACTTAAGTAGATATGGGTATATCTATTTAATGAAACATAAATCTGAAACATTTGAAAAGTTCAAAGAATTTCAGAACAAAGTGGAAAACCATCGTAACAGGAAAATTAAGTTTCTACGATCCGATCGTGGAGGTGAATATTTGAGTTTTGATTTTCTCACGCATCTTAAAGCAAGCGGAATAGTTTCACAACTCACGCCACCCGGAACACCACAGCGCAATGGTGTGTCTGAACGCCGGAATCAAACTCTATTAGATATGGTGCGATCAATGATGTCTCTTACAGATTTGTCGTTATCATTTTGGGGTTATGCATTAGAAACCGCTGCATTCACTTTAAATAGGGCACCATCTAAATCCGTTGAGACGACATCGTATGAACTGTGGTTTGGTGCTAAACCTAAGTTGTCGTTTCTGAAAGTTTGGGGATGCGAAGCTTACGTCAAGAAGTTGATGTCGGACAAGCTCGAACCCAAAGCGGAAAAATGCATCTTCATAGGATACCCTAAGGAAACTATTGGGTATACCTTCTATCACAGATCCGAAGGAAAAGTGTTTGTCGCAAAGAACGGATCCTTTCTTGAGAAGGAGTTTCTCTCGAAAGAAGTGAGTGGGAGGAAAGTAGAGCTAGACGAGGTTATTGAACCTTCTCTTGAGTTGGAGAGTAGCGCAGCACCTGAAATTGTTCCAGTGCCGTCTGCACCAACAATAGAGGAAGCTAATGACAAGGATCATGAAGCTTCGGACGATGCTACTACTGAACGTCGCATGTCGACAAGGTCACGTGCCCCTCCTGAGTGGTATGGCAACCCTGTCTTAACTGTCTTGTTGGTAGACAACAGTGAACCTGCGAACTATGAGGAAGCGATGATGAGCCCAGACTCTGAGAAATGGCTAGAGGCCATGAAATCCGAATTGGGATCCATGAGCGAAAACCAAGTATGGACTTTGGTGGACCCTCCTAGGGACCGAAAGGCCGTTGAGTGCAAATGGATTTTCAAGAAGAAAACGGACGCAGATGGTAATGTTACTGTCTATAAAGCACGGCTTGTCGCGAAAGGTTTTCGACAAGTTCAAGGTGTTGACTACGATGAGACTTTATCTCCCGTAGCGATGTTTAAGTCCATTCAGATTTTATTAGCAATTGTTGTGTTTCATGATTATGAAATATGGCAGATGGATGTCAAGACTGCGTTCCTCAATGGCAACATTGATGAGGAGTTGTATATGATGCAACCCGAAGGTTTTGTCGATCCTAAGGATGCTGATAAAGTGTGCAAACTTCAGCATTCCATTTATTGACTGAAGCAAGCATCTCGGAGTTGGAACCTTCGTTTTGATCAAGTGATCAAGAGCTTTGGATTTGTTCCAAATTTCTACGAAGCTTGTATCTACAAGAAAGTGACTGGGATCTCAGTGACATTTCTAGTACTATATGTGGATGACATATTGATTATTGGAAATGACATTGACATGCTTAACGATGTGAAGAGTTATTTGAACAAATGTTTTTCAATGAAAGACCTAGGGGAAGCTGCTTATATATTGGGCATCAAAATCTATAGAGATAGACAAAGACGCCTGATAGCTTTAAGCCAAAAAACATACCTGGACAAAGTTCTGAAAAGGTTCAAAATGGATAAGGCAAAGAAAAGTTCAGTGCCTATGTTGTCAGGTAAGATATTGAGCAAGGCTCAGTGTCGAGCTACGGTAAATGATAGAGAAGCTATGAGCAAAGTGCCTTATGCCTCGGCCATAGGTTCTATCATGTATGCCATGCTGTGTACTAGACCAGATGTGTCCAATGCTCTTAGTTTGACGAGCAGATACCAAAGTGATCCAGGAGTGGAACACTGGACAACCGTGAAGAAGATCCTAAAGTATTTAAATAGGACTAAAGAAATGGTCTTAGTCTATGGAGGTGATGAACAGCTCGTCATAAAGGGTTACGTCGACGCTAGTTTCGACACCGACAAGGATGATTCTAAATCTCAGACAGGATACATTTATATTTTGAATGGAGGAGCTGTGAGCTGGAGAAGCTACAAGCAAAGCGTGATCGCGGGATCTACAGTAGAAGCGGAATACATGGCTGCTGCAGAAGCGTCAAGTGAAGGAGTTTGGATCAGGAACTTCATCACTGAGCTTGGTGTGGTTCCAAGTGCCTTGGACCCACTGGAGATATTGTGTGACAACACTGGCGCCATAGCACTGGCTAAGGAACCAAGATATCATCCAAAGACCAAGCATATCAACCGCAAGTTTCATATAATTCAAGATTATATAACAGATGGAGATCTAAAGATTAGCAAAGTACATAAGGATCTGAATGTCGTAGACCCGTTGACTAAACCTCTTCCACGAGCAAAACATGATCATCACCTTAGTGCCATGGTTGTTAGATTGTTGCCAGATGTAAACTAGATTATTAACTCTAGTTCAAGTGGGAGACTGTTGGAATTATGCCCTAGAGGCAATAATAAAGATGTTATTATTATAATTATTTTTCATGATAAAGTTTATATTCCATGCTAGAATTGTATTAAGCGGAAACTTTGATACTTGTGTGGTTTATGAACAACACCGTGTCCTTAGTACGCCTCTATGGACTAGCTCATTGATTAATGATGGTTAAGGTTTCCTAACCATAGACCTGAGTTGTCAATTAATAATGAGATCGTGTCATTGGGAGAATGATATGATGGACAGACCCAAATCAAGCAGAGCAATTAGATCGTGTCATCATGTTCATCTTTGCGAAGCTTTTTCTTATGTCAAATATTGTATTCCTTAGACCATGAGATGATGCAACTCCCTGGTATCGGAAGAAATATTTGAGGTCATCAAACGTCATCCTATGAGAGGGTGATCATAAAGGTGTCTCTTAGGTGATCAGAAAGTACTTGTTGGGTTGTATGTATCGAGATGGGATTTGTCCCTCCCAAGTCGGAGATATATACTTAGGGCCCACTCGGTAATCAACACCTCTTGCAAGCACGTGGTTAAGGAGTTAATCACAAAGTGATATCGTATTACGGAACGAGTAAAGTACTTGCTGTGAACGAGATTGAACTAGGTATGCCGATACCGACGATCGGATCTCGGGTAAGTAAAATATCGCGTGACGAAGGGAATATATATGGGATTGATTGAATCATGGCATTATGGTTCATCCGATATAATCATCGATGAGTATGTGGGAGTCAATATGGGTTTCCAGACCCCGCTGTTTATTATTGATAGAAGATCATGTCTGCATATTCTCGAACCCGTAGGGTCACACACTTAACGTGTCTCGGCGCTAGGATAGAATGGAATATGAGTTTTTGTTCGGAGTCTCGGATGAGATCCAGGACGTCACGAGAGGTTCCAGAATGGTCCGGAGAATAAGATTCATATAAGGCAAAGCCGTTTTTGGATTTCGGAATTGTTTCGGATTGTTCGGTATTGTACCGGAAGCTTCTAGAACCTTCCAGAGTGGGACCAACGTGGCCCCACTTGTCGGGAGGGGGCGTGGGCCTATGAGGGAGTGCCCTGGCCGCATTGGGCCAGGGGCACAATGAAGGGTTTCACAGCATAGTAAATCAAAATTTTCTACGGAAGCAAACAGAGGGAAAGCCAAGATCTAATCTAGGAGATGCAAACAACGAGAGAGATTGGATTAGATCTTCATACCCTTGAAGATTCGCACAGCGGAACGTTCGTCGGAACGTGGGAGATGTAGTCGTACTCGCTTCTCCTCCTCGCGATCCGATCCGATCTAGCACCACAAGTGGCGGTGCCTCTGTGAGATGCACACGTGCAGCACCTCGACGTCTCCTCCTTCCTCGGACCAGCAAGTATGGTGGAGAGATGGATTGGATCTACAACACGACGGCGTGGTGTATATGGCGGAGAATTTCTGCTGCAGGGCTTCGCCTACAAACAGTCGGGAGGGAGAGAGGAGGGCCAGCAGGGAGGCTAGGGCTTGGAGGAAGGTGTGTAGGGAGGGGGGCGCACCAGCCCTCTATTTATAGAGGGGGGCGGCCAGCCCTAGCCTCTCCTCCAAGCCTATCTCTAGTTTAAACAATTTAAACTCTCCCTTATCTAGAAATCCTATCTTATCTTATCTCTAGTTTAAACGATTTAAACTCTCTAGGATCGGCTGGGCCCTATGGGGCCTTGTGCCCCTGGCCCAATGCGGCCAGGACACTCCCTCATAGGCCCATGCCCCCTCCCGGAAGGTGGGACCACGTTGGCCCCCTTCCGGAAGGTTCTAGAAGCTTCCGGTACAATACCGATTAATCCGGAACAATTCCGAACTCCAAAAACTGCACTGCCTTATATGAATCTTATTCTCCGGACCACTCCGGAACCTCTCGTGATGTCCCGGATCCCATCCGAGACTCCGAACAAAAATTCATAAACCAAGTATCCAATCTATCCTAGCGTCGAGACACGTTAAGTGTGTGACCCTGCGGGTTCGAGAATATGCAGACATGATCTTATATCAATAATCAACAGCGGGATCTGGGCACCCATATTGACTCCCACACATTCATCGATGATCATATCGGATGAACCACGATGCCAGGATTCAATCAATCCCATATATATATTCCCTTCGTCTCGCGATATTTTACTTGCCCGAGATTCGATCGTCGGTATCGTCATACCTAGTTCAATCTCGTTCATAGCAAGTACTTTACTCGTTCCGTAATCCGATATCACTTTGTGATTAACTCCTTAACCACATGCTTGCAAGCGGTGTTGATATCGATTACCGAGTGGGCCCGAAGTATATCTCTCCGACTTGGGAGGGACAAATTCCATCTCGATACATACAACCCAACAGATACTTTCCGATCACCTGAGAGACACCTTTATGATCACCCTCTCATAGGATGACGTTTGATGACCTCAAAGCTTTCTTCCGATACCAGGGAGTTGCATTATCTCATGGTCTAAGGAATACAATATTTGACATAAGAAAAGCTTTGCAAAGACGAACACGATGACACGATCTAATTGCTTCGCTTAGTTTGGGTCTGTCCACCATATCATTCTCCCAATGATATGATCTCATTATCAATTGACAACTCATGTCTATGGTTAGGAAACCTTAACGATCATTGATCAATGAGCTAGTCCATAGAGGCGTACTAGGGACACGGTGTTGTTCACAAACCACACAAGTATTAATGTTTCCGCTTAATACAATTCTAGCATGGAATATAAACTTTATCATGAACAAGAATTATAATAATAACATCTTTATTATTGCCTCTAGGGCATAATTCCAACAGTCTCCCACTTGCACTAGAGTCAATAATCTAGTTTACATTTGGCAACAATCTCACACCCATGGCACTGAGGTGCTGATCATGTTTTACACGTGGAAGAGGTTTAGTCAATGGATCTGCGACATTCAGATCTGTATGTACTTTGCTTATCTTCAGATCTCCATCTGCTATATAATCTCGGATTATATGAAACTTGCGGTTGATATGCTTGGTCTTTGGATGATATCTTGGTTCCTTAGCGAGTGCTATGGCGCCAGTGTTGTCACACAATATCTCCAGTGGGTCCAATGCACTTGGAACCACGCCAAGCTTAGTGATGAAGTTTCTGATCAAACTCCTTCACTTGACGCTTCTGCAGCAGCCATGTATTCCGCTTCTACTGTAGATCCCGCGATCACGCTTTGCTTGCAGCTTCTCCAGCTCACAGCTCCTCCATTCAAAATATACACGTATCCTGTCTGAGATTTAGAATCATCCTTGTCGGTGTCGAAGCTAGCATCGACGTAACCTTTTACGACGAGTTGTTCATCACCCCCATAGACTAAGAACATTTCTTTAGTCCTATTCAGGTACCTTAGGATGTTCTTCACGGCTGTCCATTGTTCCACTCCTGGATCACTTTGATATCTGCTCGTCAAACTAAGAGCATTGGACACATCCGGTCTAGTACACAGCATGGCATACATGATGGAACCTATGGCCGAGGCATAAGGCACTTTGCTCATAGCTTCCCTATCATTTACCGTAGCTGGACACTGAGCCTTGCTCAATATCTTACCTGACAACATAGGCACTGAACCTTTCAATGCCTTATCCATTCTGAACCTTTTCAGAACTTTGTCTAGGTATGTACTCTGGCTTAAAGCTATCAGGCGTCTTTGTCTATCTCTATAGATTTTGATGCCCAATATATAAGCAGCTTCACCTAGGTCTTTCATTGAAAAACACTTGTTCAAATAACTCTTCACATCGTTAAGGATGTTGATGTCATTTCCAATAATCAATATGTCATCCACATATAGTACCAGAAACGTCACCGAGCTCCCACTCACTTTCTTGTAGATGCAAGCTTCGTAGCAATTTGGAACAAATCCAAAGCTCTTGATCACTTGATCAAAACGAAGGTTCCAACTCCGAGATGCTTGCTTCAATCCATAAATGGAACGCTGAAGTTTGCATACTTTATCAGCATCCTTAGGATCGACAAAACCTTCGGGTTGCATCATATACAACTCTTCATCAATGTTGCCATTGAGGAAAGCAGTCTTGACATCCATTTGCCATATTTCATAATCATGAAACGCAGCAATTGCTAATAAAATCCGAATGGACTTAAACATCGCTACGGGAGAGAAAGTCTCATCGTAGTCAACACCTTGAACTTGTCGAAAACCTTTTGCGACAAGCCGTGCTTTATAGACGGTAACATTACCATCCGCGTCCGTTTTCTTCTTGAAGATCCATTTGCACTCAACGGCCTTTCGGTCGCTAGGAGGGTCCACCAAAGTCCATACTTGGTTTTCGCTCATGGATCCCAATTCGGATTTCATGGCTTCTAGCCATTTCTCAGAGTTTGGGCTCATCATCGCTTCCTCATAGTTCGTAGGTTCACTGTCTTCTACTAACAAGACCGTCAAGACAGGGTTGCCGTACCACTCAGGAGGGACACGCGACCTTGTCGACCTGCGACGTTCAGTAGCAGCATCGTCCGAAGCTTCATGATCCTTGTCATTAGCTTCCTCTATTGTTGGTGCAGGCGGCACTGGAACAATTTCAGGTGCTGCGCTACTCTCCAATTCAAGAGAAGGTTCAATAACCTCGTCTAGCTCTACTTTCCTCCCACTCACTTCTTTCGAGAGAAACTCCTTCTCAAGAAAGGAACCGTTCTTTGCGACAAACACTTTGCCTTCGGTTCTGTGATAGAAGGTATACCCAATAGTTTCCTTAGGGTATCCTATGAAGACGCATTTCTCCGCTTTGGGTTCGAGCTTGTCCGGCATCAACTTCTTGACGTAAGCTTCGCATCCCCAAACTTTAAGAAACGACAACTTAGGTTTAGCACCAAACCACAGTTCATACGGTGTCGTCTCAACGGATTTAGATGGAGCCCTATTTAAAGTGAATGCAGCGGTTTCTAATGCATAACCCCAAAAAGATAACGGCAAATCAGTAAGAGACATCATTGATCGGACCATATCTAATAGGGTTCGATTCCGGCGTTCAGACAAACCATTGCGTTGTGGTGTTTCGGGTGGCGTGAGTTGTGAAACGATTCCACTTGCTTTGAGATGCGTGAGAAAATCATAACTCAAATATTCGCCCCCACGATCAGATCTTAGAAACTTAATCTTTCTGTTACGATGGTTCTCCACTTCATTCTGAAATTCTTTTGAACTTTTCGAACGTTTCAGATTTATGTTTCATTAAATAGATATACCCATATCTACTTAAGTCATCGGTAAAAGTGAGAAAATAGCGATATCCACCGCGCGTCGAAACACTCATCGGTCCGCATACATCGGTATGTATGATTTCCAACAAGTCCGTTGCTCGCTCCATCATACCGGAGAACGGGGTTTTGATCATCTTGCCCATGAGGCATGGTTCGCATGTGTCAAATGATTCAAAATCAAGAGACTCCAAAAGTCCATCAGAATGGAGTTTCTTCATGTGCTTTACACCAATATGACCTAGACGACAGTGCCACAAATAAGTAGTATTATCACTATCTACTTTGCATCTCTTAGCCTCAATGTTATGGATGTGTGTTTCATCCCTTTCGAGATTTAGAAGAAATAAACCATTTACAAGAGGTGCATGACCATAAAAGATGTTACTCATATAAATAGAACGACCATTATTCTCCGATTTAAATGAATAACCGTCTTGCAATAAACACGATCCAGAAATAATGTTCATGCTCAACGCAGGCACATAATAACATTTATTAAGGTTTAAAACTAATCCCAAAGGTAAAACTAAGGAGAGCGTGCCGACGGCCATCACATCAACTCTTGATCCGTTGCTAACGCGCATCGTCACCTCATCCCTCGCAAGCCGCCGTCTATTCCGTAGCTCCTGTTTCGAGTTACAAATATTAGCAACTGAACCGGTATCAAATACCCAGGCACTACAACGAGGGCTAGTAAGGAAAACATCAATAACATGTATATCAAATATACCTTTGATGGTGCCAGCCTTCTTGTCCGCTAAGTACTTCGGACAGTTGCGCTTCCAGTGACCCTTGTCCTTGCAATAGAAGCACTCAGTGTCCGGCTTAGGACCAGACTTGAGCTTCTTCTCAGCAGGGGCAACGCGCTTGTCGCCACCTTTCTTGAAGGGCTTCTTTGCACCTTTACCTTTCTTAAAGGAGGGCTTGTTGACCATCAACACATGATTATCTTTCTTGATGTCCACCTCCGCAGCCTTCAGCTTTGCGAAGAGCTCGGTGATCGTATTAGTGGAACCAATCTGATTATGAGTCACTACAAAACTTTTGTAGTTGGGAGGGAGTGATTGCAGAACCCTGTCAATCTTGAGCTCCTCTGGAATCTTGCAATCCAGTTGCTCAAGGCTTTGAGTGTAGCCCGACATCTTAATGGCGTGCTCACTAACGGAACTCCCTTCCTCCATCTTGCAGTTAAAGAACTTCTCAGAGATCTCATATCTCTCAGAACGGGCCTGAGTCTGAAACATGGTTTTCAGCTCCTCGAGAATCTCAAAGGGCCCGGGATAGTTTTCAAAACGATTTTGAAGTTCCGGTTCCATAACAAACAACATGGTGCTCTTAATCACACTATAATCATCTTTCCGCGACTGATAGACAGCTTTCTCATCAGCCGGCGCAGTTGCAGCAGGGGGGTTACCTAACGCTTTCTCAAGGACATAGTCTTTTTGTCCGCCAGACAGAATGATTCTTAGATTGCGGAACCAGTTGGTGAAGTTAGACCCATTGTTTCTAAGCTTTTCTTTCTCAGCAAAAACGTTGAAGTTGAAGTTGGACTTGGCCATGTGATCTACAGTATTTGCAAGTACAATTTAGACTATGTTCATGATAAATAGTTCAACTTAATCAAATTACTAGATGAACTCCCACTAAATTCAACATCCCTCAAGTTGTTTAGTGAACACGATCCAAATTCACCACACCTAATCCGATCATCACGAGAAGAGATGTGGTTTCAATGGTGGACAACGAAGTGTCGATCATATCATTCATATGACTCATGCTTAACCTTTTGGTTCTTGTGTTCCGAGGCCATGTCTGTACATGCTAGGCTCGTCAAGCTAGACCCAAGTATTTCCGCGTGTGCAAAACTGGCTTGCACCCGTTGTATGTGAGCGTAGAGTCTATAGCACCTGATCATCACGTGATGCTTGGACACGACGAACTTTCGCAACGGTGCATACTTGGGGAGAACACAGTTTTTATCTTGATCTTTAAGTGAGGAATCATCTTATAATGCTACCGTCGCGATCTAAGCATAATAAGATACATAAAAGGATAAACATCACATGCATATAACTTTATGTGACATGGTATAGCCAATCTTCGCGCAATGATCTCCATCTTGTGCGTTCCGGCATGATCTCCATCACTCCACCATGATTGCCTCCACCACGAATAGCAACTACAACTATTGCTAACTACTTAGCGATAAAGTAAAGCTATTACATGGCGTATAAGAAGTTGACTCGCAGGTCATACACAATTATAAAGACAACCATATGGCTCCTGCCGGTTGTGTACTCAACGACATGCAAGTCGTGAAACATTACAAAACATGATCATCGCATATATTATACACATCACATCTTGGGCCATACCATATCACAGAAAACACTCCCTGCAAAAACAAGTTAGACGCCTCTACTTTGTTGTTGCATGTTTTACGTGGCTTATGGGAGTAGATGCTAAGAACGATTCTTACCTACGGAAAGCCACAACGGTGATATTATGGTTGCCAAACTCCGGTGTTAATCCCATGACAACTATAGTGAGAGAAACTGACATCCACCAGCCGCATGTGTGGTACAAGCCACACGTCAAGTGCGGAGCCGGTCTCGCGAACGACGTCGCGTAAGGTTGGCCTGGACCGCTTCAATCTCACTATCCCGCGTCATAAGAAGAACACAAACAAGAGGCTTGCAACAGAAAACATCAACGCCCGCAACAACCATGTTGCGTTCTACTCGTGAAACACATCTACGCATAGATCTAGCTCTGATACCACTGAAGGGTTTCGCAGCATAGTAAATCAAAATTTTCTACGGAAGCGAACAGAGGGAAAGCCAAGATCTAATCTAGGAGATGCAAACAACGAGAGAGATTGGATTAGATCTTCATACCCTTGAAGATTCGCACAGCGGAACGTTCGTCGGAATGTGGGAGATGTAGTCGTACTCGCTTCTCCTCCTCGCGATCCGATCCGATCTAGCACCACAAGTGGCGGTGCCTCCGTGAGATGCACACGTGCAGCACCTCGACGTCTCCTCCTTCCTGGGACCAGCAAGTATGGTGGAGAGATGGATTGGATCTACAACACGACGGCGTGGTGTATATGGCGGAGAATTTCTGCTGCAGGGCTTCGCCTACAAACAGTCGGGAGGGAGAGAGGAGGGCCAGCAGGGAGGCTAGGGCTTGGAGGAAGGTGTGTAGGGAGGGGGGCGCACCAGCCCTCTATTTATAGAGGGGGGCGGCCAGCCCTAGCCTCTCCTCCAAGCCTATCTCTAGTTTAAACAATTTAAACTCTCCCTTATCTAGAAATCCTATCTTATCTTATCTCTAGTTTAAACGATTTAAACTCTCTAGGATCGGCTGGGCCCTATGGGGCCTTGTGCCCCTGGCCCAATGAGGCCAGGACACTCCCTCATAGGCCCATGACCCCTCCCGGAAGGTGGGACCACGTTGGCCCCCTTCCGGAAGGTTCTAGAAGCTTCCGGTACAATACCGATTAATCCGGAACAATTCCGAACTCCAAAAACTGCACTGCCTTATATGAATCTTATTCTCCGGACCACTCCGGAACCTCTCGTGATGTCCCGGATCCCATCCGAGACTCCGAACAAAAATTCATAAACCAAGTATCCAATCTATCCTAGCGTCGAGACACGTTAAGTGTGTGACCCTGCGGGTTCGAGAATATGCAGACATGATCTTCTATCAATAATCAACAGCGGGGTCTGGGCACCCATATTGACTCCCACACATTCATCGATGATCATATCGGATGAACCACGATGCCAGGATTCAATCAATCCCATATATATATTCCCTTCGTCTCGCGATATTTTACTTGCCCGAGATTCGATCGTCGGTATCGTCATACCTAGTTCAATCTCGTTCACAGCAAGTACTTTACTCGTTCCGTAATCCGATATCTCTTTGTGATTAACTCCTTAACCACATGCTTGCAAGCGGTGTTGATATCGATTACCGAGTGGGCCCGAAGTATATCTCCCCGACTTGGGAGGGACAAATTCCATCTCGATACATACAACCCAACAGATACTTTCCGATCACCTGAGAGACACCTTTATGATCACCCTCTCATAGGATGACGTTTGATGACCTCAAAGCTTTCTTCCGATACCAGGGAGTTGCATTATCTCATGGTCTAAGGAATACAATATTTGACATAAGAAAAGCTTTGCAAAGACGAACACGATGACACGATCTAATTGCTTCGCGTAGTTTGGGTCTGTCCACCATATCATTCTCCCAATGATATGATCTCATTATCAATTGACAACTCATGTCTATGGTTAGGAAACCTTAACCATCATTGATCAATGAGCTAGTCCATAGAGGCGTACTAGGGACACGTTGTTGTTCACAAACCACACAAGTATTAATGTTTCCGCTTAATACAATTCTAGCATGGAATATAAACTTTATCATGAACAAGAATTATAATAATAACATCTTTATTATTGCCTCTAGGGCATAATTCCAACACACCAGGCCCCATAGGCCCAGCCGGCCAAGCCCTAGGGGAAACCCTAGGGAGAGCTTCTAGAAGGGGGGTGAAACTTGCCCCCCACTCCTCCCTTGTGGCCGCCGGCCCTAGGCTTGGAGGAGGGGGCAAGGGGGAGCCGCCCACCCCTCTATATAAAGAGGGCAGGGGCGCACCCTCCCCCCACACCTCCTCAACCCTAGACGCCTACATGCTGCCCTCCTCTCTCTCTCTCTCTCTCTCTCTCTCTCTCTCTCTCTCTCTCTCTCTCTCTCTCTCTCTCTCTCTCTCTCTCTCTCTCTCTCTCTCTCCCGACTGCGCGTAGGCGAAGCCCTGCCGCAGAAACTCTCCACCTTTGCACGACGCCGTCGTGTTGTAGATCCAATCTATCTCTCCACCCCACTTGCTGGACCGAGGAAGGAGGATACGTTGAGGTGCCGTACGTGTACATCTCTCGGAGGCATCGCCACATGCGGTGTTGGATCGGATCGGATCGCGAGGAGGAGAAGGCTACTACGACTACATCAACCACGTTCCGTTGAACGTTCCGCTGTGCGAATCTTCAAGGTATGAAGATCTCATCTAATCCCCTATCGTTGTTTGCATATCCTAGATTAGATCTTGGCTTCCCCGTTTGCATCCATAGAATTTTTTTGATTTACTATGCTGCAAAACCCATCAGAAGATCCATTTGCTGCCAACAATGTTAACTCCAGCTGAGCGAGGCACCAAAGTTTAGGTCTGAGTATCATGAAGAGCAGCCAGCTCCTCATCCATCTCCACATGCCACACTGCCTCCCGAAGAGCATCCCGGTGTGAGGTGGGAGCGGCAAAGAACGCATGATGGATGGGGTTATACCGGACTGTGCCATCGTGGTAGGTCTTCTCGCACCGTGTATGATCTCGATAACGAGTGACCATTCCGTGTACGGGGGCAATCGCCGGAGCCTCCGACGAATCAGGAGGCGGCTCAGCTAAGGGCGTCGCGGCCAGGGGCTCCTAGATCTCTCCAGTAGAGGGTGACACGGGCTGGCGGGAGGGGCTGGGCTGGGCCGACGCGGCAGGCGACGGGGAGCCAGGTGAAGGCGACGTCCCCATGGGCTCAGAAGGCCCAGCGCGAGGAGACGTGGGCGCGGAGGTGGGCGACGTTGGCTCATTGGAAGACGTGTCGGAGCCATGCACGTCGCTGGTGTCTGTAGTTGCAGCTCCAGGGGTCGTCGTAGGTACCTGAGACGGCATCAAATAAATACCGCCTGACACAGGCATGTTAGGAGACAAATAGGACAGGTCATATTTACGCACAGATACATCCGGGACCGGTTCATCCATAGGAAAAGTTAGAGCATGCTCAAGCACGATCTAGACTAGAGAAGGGGAAAACGTCCTCATCGAACATAACAAGCACGATCTAGACACTTGTAGCCTTAATGCATAGGAATATAACCAAGGAAGACACACATCTTGGAGCGGAACTCAAGCTTGCGGGAATTATATGTGCAAAGACTAGGCCAACAAGCGCACCCAAAAATCCGAAGAGAGAAATAAGTGGGCTGAACACGGAAAAGATGAAACAAAGGTGTCTCCTTGTTAAGAACCGGCGTGGGAATGCGATTGATGAGATAACATGTCGTGAGAAACGCCTCGTCCCAGAACCGAAGAGGAAGGGAGGAGTACGCAAGAAGAGCAAGGACGGTCTCCACCAAATGCCGGTGTTTGCTCATACGTTGTAAACGTGTCTATAATTAATGATGTTTCATGCTTACTTAGTATCCACTTTGCTTTGCTTTGTCTACACTTTGAGGTATTTTTATACGTTTTCTGGGACTAACCTATTAACAAGTTTCCACAGCGCCAGTTGTCTGTTTTCTACTGTTTTTGGTTTCAGAAAAGCCATAAAATAAATATTCCCGGAATTGGACGGGACAAAAGCCAAAGTCAATATTTCACCGAGGAGAACACGGAGCCAGAAGACGAGACGAAGGAGGGCCGCGAGGGGCCCACACCCCCCGGCCGCGCGGCCAGGCCTATCCCGCGCCTGGGGGTGGTGCGGCCGCCTCGTCAATTGCATTGCTCTGTTCAGTATTGCATTGCTATGCCTTGCTCTGTTCTATCAATTGCCCCGCTGTAATTTGTTTACCCAGCATGTTATGTATTTAACTTAAGGAGAACACCTCTAGTGAACTGTGGACCCTGGTCCAATCTTTACCATTGATACATATTCCACTGTTACTGTTTACTTTCTGCAAGCTACCATGACCTTCCACACCATACGTTTAATCCTTTGTTTTCAGCAAACCGGTGAGATTCACAACATCACTGTAAGTTGGGGCAAATACTTGAGTTTGTGTTGTGCATGTTTCCAAGTTGTTAGAAACACCTTTGAGTTGTTTCCTTCCTCCTACTGGTTCAATAACCTTGGTGTCATACTGAGGGAAGACTTACTGTTGTGCTCATCATACCTTCCTGTTGGGTTCTCCCAACGAAGCTCTATATCTGAGCCATCAAGACGTTTTCTGGCGCCGTTGCCGGGGAGTCCTTCACAACCTTTCTCTTTACTTTGTTTTTGTTTTGCTTAGTTTTTCTTGCTTCTTTTTATCAAAAATTCCATAAAATATTAGTTTCGTTTGGTTTTCTTTTTCTTATCAAAAACACAAAAAAATAGTTCCTACTCTAGCTGCTGCTGTTGTTGGCTTGCTCCACCTGTGCAAAAATGAACTCTGCTGAGAACACCAAGTTGTGTGACTTCACTAGCACAAAAAACAATGATTTCTTGAGTACACATATTGCTCCACCTGATCGTGATGCTACCTTTTATGAACTTAAGCATGCTTTGTTGAATCTTGTGATGAAAGAGCATTTTTCTTGTGCTAGTTCTGATGATGCTTCTGCCCACCTCAATAACTTTGTTGAACTTTGTGAGATGCAAAAGTATAATGATGTAGATGGAGATATTATTAAGCTCAAATTGTTTCCTTTCTCCTTGAGAGGAAAAGCTAAAGAATGGTTGCTATCCTTGCCTAGAAATAGTATTGATTCTTGGATTAAGTGCAAAGATGATTTTATTGGAAACTATCCTCCTGCTAAGATTATATATATGAGAAGTGAAATAATGAAATTTAAACAACTTGATAATGAACATGTTGCTCAACCTTGGGAAAGAATGAAATCTTTGGTAATGAATTGTCCCACTCATGGACTGACTGCTTGGATGATTATCTAGACTTTTTATGCAGGGTTAAACTTCTCTTCAAGAAATATGTTGGATTCCGCTGCTGGAGGTACCTTTATGACCATTACCTTGGGTGCTACAACAAAACTCCTTAATAATATGATGGTCAACTTTTCTGAATGGCACACTAAGAGAGCTTCACATGGTAAGAAGGTAAATTCTTTTAAAGAAACCTCCTCTTTGAGTAAAAAAATTGATGTTATAATGGCTATGCTTGCTAATGGAAAAACTCATATAGATCCAAATAATGTTCCTTTAGCCTCTTTGGTTGCTCAACAAGAGCAAGTTGATGTGAACTTCATTAGGAATAATAATTTTGGCAACAATGCTTATGTTAATAACTATAGGCCTTATCCTCCTAATAATGGCAATACTTATCATGGTAGATCTGGAATACCGAGTGAAGATCGGATTCTTAAAGGTTGAAAGATCCTCTAAAAACTTCATGCAAATGCAATATGAGAAAAACAAAATATTCACAAAAACTATGGAAGAACAATCTGCTATCTTGAAAAATATTAGTCATCAACTTGAGAATTTGAATAGGGAAATTCCTAGTTTACAGTCCAAAATTTTGAGTGCTGAGAAAAATATTTCATCTTTGTCTGAAGCACAATCCTCTTTGATTAATAAAATGGCTGCTAAACCTGAAACCTTGGAAAGTACCTTTGCTGCTACCCATGCCATACAAGTTACTATTGATGAAAATGTTATACTGTTAGCTAAACTACATGCTAAGTGCGAAAAAGAAGCTGAAATTGCTAGAAACAATAGTGTTTGTACTATTACTACCACTAATATGGATGCAACCAAACCACAATAAATTCCTCCTACAACAATGCCTAAACCCAATAAGTCTACTACCTGTGATGCTAAGTTCGATTTTGATCTTGATGGTTGCAATATCTCTGAAGTGATTTTGTTCCTACAAAAGCTTGATAGAAGTCCTAATGCTAGTGATATGAATGTGGCTTTCAAAAAACACATTACAGATGCTTTCATTAAAATTAAGGAAGAAAAATTGAAACACAAAGCTTCTATTCCTAGAAAAGTAGAAGATAGTTGGGAACCCATTATTAATATGCAAGTGAATGACTTTGATCTCAAAGCTTCATGCGACCTTGGTTCTAGTGTCTCTATTATCCCTAGAAAGATTTATGAAATGCTTGATTTCCCACGTTTGGAAGATTGCTATTTGGATGTCCCACTTGATGATAATGCTAAACAAAACTCATGGGGAGTGTTAATGATGTTCTTATTATGGTTAACAATGCCTATGAACCTGTTGGTTTCTATGTTTTGGATGTTGAATACAATGCTTCTTGTCCTATTACTTTGGGAAGACCTTTCCTTAGAATTGTTGGTGTCATCATTGATATGAAAGAAGGCCCATTAAATATCAATTTCCATTAAAGAAAGGTATTGAACACTTCCCTATGAGGAGAGAGAAGTTACCTTTTGCTCCTCCTTTGAAAGCAAAATTTGATGTTAATGCTTCTTCATTTGAAAATACTTGATTCTTGGTTCTTGTGCCTAACTTAAAGGCCTTAATAAAAAGTACTTCTTAGGAGATAACCCAATAGTTTTCTTGAGTCTTGGAAGCTATTACTTCTATAATAACCTCTCCTTATCCTTTTTATTTGATTTTTATGCCAAGAATAACCTCTAATGAGAGGGAAGTAAGATTTGGGGAAGTGCTGTCCCAAAACAGATTTTTGTGCTCCACTGTAAATATTCGTGAAAAATCTATATAAGTCGGATTGACCTGTAATTGTCTGTGTAAATCCCCCAGTTTGTTAGATAATTTTCATTAGTTCAACACTTTTTGATTTGAGCAACAGAAGGTCTTCAAAAAAATTATTTCTACCTGCTGGTCTGTTTCGACAGATTTCTGCCATTATTTGCATTTGCCACTTTATCGATTTATTTTTGGGTTCTCTTGGGAAAATTGAAATTTTTGAGGGAATTTCTACAGTAGCTTGTGTCTGTATTGAAAGTTTTTCTGTTTTAAAACTAAACCCAAAGGTTTATTATCTTTTGAATACACTAATGTTGCTAATGAAGATTGTGTGAAGTTTTCTATGAAGGAAAATTTTCAGGTGTAAGGGAAGAATGATGTAATGAGATGAAGAATGGATAAAAGCTCAAGCTTGGGGATGCCACCCCGTGTCACCGCAAGAAATATTCAAGAGGTACAAGCGTCAAAGCTTGGGGATGCCCAAGGCATCCCCTTCTTCATCAATAAAAATCCCAGGTCTTCCTAGACACTTCGTTTTTTTGTTTCATGCATAGTTGTGTTGTTCTTGGAGCATCTTAGTTTTTGTTTTTGGTTTTTGTTTGTTTAGTTTGCTTGAATAAATTAGTTGGACCCTCGTTTTCGCTGTGTTGTTTCAAATAAGTTGATTGGTGTTGGAAAGGAGTAGGAAGTTCTTGCTTATAGTAGTACAAACAGGAGCTTGTTTTGACTGTGGCTTAGACTTTATCATGGCATGCTAGATGTTGTTTTGACCTTATGCTTAGTGATTATTGCTGTAGCATGACTTGTTCCAAACAATTGAGATTTCTTAATGTGCCTTGAAAGAATCATGCGTTGTTTTAGCATACAAAAGTATAGTATTGTGGTATTCTCCCATGATGCTTTGTTTAGGTTGACTTGGCACATGCTCACACCATGTTATGACTATGAACCAGTAACCTTAGCGTGTATGATCATTTAGATTTTGACTTGTGGTACCACTTTATGTTTTGATTAGTAATGTTTTGTCGCTCTACATGATTATGTCCATTATTGCTCTCTTAGTTGGTCGCTCCCAGTCTTTTGCTAGCCTCCACTTGTATTGAGTAAGCTCTACTCATGCATCCAACTTCCAAGAAACCAAGTTATGCCAAAGTGTCCACTATAAATTCCTATGCATGGTGTTTTACACCATTCCGAGTATATTCTTGTTTTATCTATCTTCCAAATTAAACTTGTTATGTGAAAGTTAGTGATTAAAGCTCTCACAAAATTGATGGCACACTTTATTTTTCTTGCCCCTAATAAACTTGAACCATTGTGTCATCTATGTTGTATATGCTTGCACTTATACATTGGGAATTAATAGAACCATGCTGTCATGGGGAACGCTTTCAACATTGCACCTGTACATTGTACCCAGTTGATATCATGCTCTTTTGTTTGCAGATGTCGTCGGTGAAATAAAAGTGGAGCTTGTAAGTCCATGGAGTTATGCATGTGTGTTAGAGAAATGCCTGGGCCGCTAGCCTAAGCCATGCCTAATCATGGTGGAAACTTGCAGCATCACCATAGTGAGCAATATATGAAGCATTCTTCTTATAAAAAAAGAGACACAACAAAAAGGAGTTAAGATTGGGGATGCTTCATACGTCGGAAACGTATCTATAATTTTTGATGTTCCATGCTTTCTTAGTATCCACTTTGCTTTGCTTTGTCTACACTTAGTATCCACAAAGCAAAGCAAAGTAGATACTAAACAAGCATGGAACATCAAAAATTATAGATACGTTTCCAACGTATGAAGCATCCCCAAGCTTAACTCCTGCTCGTCCTCGAGTAGGTAAGTGATAAAAAATAATTTTTGAGGTGACATGCACCATCAAAATCAAGATCAAACCATTTGCAAGCATTGAAAGCTTGGATCAAAGAACTCTAAACATGAGCATGAAAGATGGAGTTCTAACAGTAAGACGAAGTAACTATGCATGCAACGTGAAAGATTACAAACAAAGATCGTGAATAACATGCATTGAAAAAGTTTGTTTGTTTCACATATAGAAAACATAGCATACTGGCATTCAGCTTGTCCCTCATGGAGTAGAAAATAGATGCATAGGACACCTTCAAAGTTCATAAGAGTGACTAGATACAAATAGCACAAGAACAAGTAATATCAACGATATGCATCAATCAATAACTTTTGGGACAATGCACATAGAACTAAGAATGGAAACTATGCTCTCTTAACTGGTGCCTAAGGATAGAAGGTGAAGACTCAGTATAAAAGTGGAAGAAACGCCCTTCATAAGGGAAGCAGGGATTTCAAGTTTCAAAAAGAGCTTCCAAAAATTATGGTACTTTTTAGCTTTCAGTCCTCATTGCCCCAATCATAAGCATATTGAAGTGATTAAGGTTAAAGTGAACAAACTATGGAGTATATGCTTGACAAAGTATAAGTTGGCAATCTCATGTCCCTTCAATACGAGAGACGCACCGCATGCTACTCAACTTTAGTCATCGGTAAGTTCTTGTCATAGTAAGTACATGTGTATCATAGAGAACCACCAACGGGGTATCCCTTGCACATGATAGAGGAGCTATCCCATAATCAAAATGACAAGAAAAGCAGACAATAAGCATCTCAGCAATCTTCTTATTTACCATGGGAAAATGGTGCTTTTTCTCTCTTTCCTCTTTTCAATATGTCTTTTTTTTATAAGAGGAAAGCTTCATAGATTTCATTATGGTGATGCTGTAAGTTTCCACCATGAATAGACATGGCTTAGGCTAGCGACCATGGCGTTTCTCTAACACACATACATAAATCCATGGACTTACAAGCTTCCTCTTTATTCCACATAGACGACATCCATAGACAAAAGATCATGATATCAACTATTTACAAAGTGCAAGTGCAATGTTGAAAGCGTTTGTAACACCCTTGGATTGGCCCTATGCAAGTTTTAGCAACTCCCACCAAACCTGCATAGAAATGATTCAAAGGTGCCCACCAGGCACTTTCGTGCGGGTGGAAAACGAAGTAACACCATTACACATTAGTCCATGATGGAACCCACAGAACAGATATATACAACGACTCAAAGAGTCAAGAATACAAATATACAATACAAAGATCCACATTCACCTTGAAAACGATATAGCATACGACTACGGACAATATGCAAATTGAGCTAAGAGCCCTGAAGAATAACCAATGGCGTCCATAACCCTGCCTAGGCCAAGCCGGAAGGATAACCCTGCTAACGACGTCGATTTCAAACCTGCTTAACAAAAGTGGTGCTGACAAGGGGCAAAGGAAAAAATAAAGCGGTCAGTACTGAGGCCAGTACACAGCGAGTCTTAGAATTCGGCAGTCCTCGCCTACGTAGGTATGGTGGACTGAAGCGGCAGTGAAGCATGCACTAAACAACCCATAGAGACTTGATACAACTATCGGCTATCAGAGAAAGATGAGAAAGACCTATTCGGATCCAACCTGATACTACCTCCAAACATACCCATCCTGGTATTTCCCCCTCGACACCAAACGAGGAAGTCAAGCCGAGGAAACTCACACTGTTGGCAGTTTTATTCATTCGTTGCATGGTGATTATCCAACTTTCTAGTCATATCAGATACAAGTCAAATTTATAACAGCAAACTTTAGTTATAGTTGTCTATGATCGAGATACTGTGCTCCAAGTCGTCCATAACCGCGGACACGACTTTTCGAAAAGATTTAACGCTGCAGGGGTGCACCAAAGTTTCCACATGCACTTTGACCCTTTTTGCCAGATCAGTTAACATACTTCCATAGGTATGTCGGCAGGGCCTAGGACACGACGCTTTCCCTGACCCAAAGCAAGCACATGGGGTCCACCCGAAAGAGCTACCCATATGAGGTATAGATAATCCTCCTCGTACAGACTCTAGGGTTGCGTACACTTGCACGGGAGCAGAGGTCATGGACAAAATATTCCCGTGACAGAGTGCCGCACCTACGCAACAGTAATAAACGCTCATCGAGCAACAGGTAATAAACATGGCATAACATGGCATACATGGCATAACGTGGCATGAAAACTTCAAACTAGTTTGTGCCCCCGGTACAATACTTTGAAATTAGGTACTAAGCCGACAGGGGTGCCCACACACCCCACATGTGGTTAGCGCGCTCAGTCTTAGAACATGTGTCAAGAACTCGGGTCCTAGGTGGACACAAGTGGGCGGTTAACAACCAAATCTCAACTATTACCCACCGGTGCCTCTTCATTAGTTATATCCATTTTAATATTTAATTAACTAGCTGTAATTAAACCCACAATCATATCCACCTTTATGAATATTCCAACCCCCAACATCAGTGGAACATTGACGACGTGAAGCAGCACCTAAGCAAGCGACTACGACTCGCAAGGCCAACTGTCTACCAATCAATAGGTAATAGGATGTGTCCAAGGCAATATAATGACTGCAAGGGATATCACGGGTACAAAAAAAACTAGAGCATCGCAACACAAACATCAATAGATCAACAGGAGGAAATAAAGACTATAAAAGTAAGATAGGTAGAAAGGGGGAGAATGCTTGCCTAAAAACATTGCTGAAGGTTCATCCGAAGATCGGGTCGACTCTCGCATCAACTCATCGGAATAATCCATGAAGAAGCAAAGCACTAGAAGAAACACCGGATGCACTATTTAATACTACGGAAGAAGATCAGGCATGCTGCATGTATGATGCGTGAAACGGCAAAAATGCGATGCGATTAGGCAATATTAAGCGGAACCGGGGTACGGACAATTAATTATATGGTTCAAGTTGTTTAGGTACCCCACAATTTAAATGTTGTCCTATAAAGGCAAAACATGACATTGGTTCGCTACACAGATTTAAATGGGACCAATATTAGACTAGATTCGCCCGCATATGGCCTCCATATTTAATTTATGTGAATCGGCATAAGGCACCCTAAACACACAAGATGTATGCAAGTATGAATGATTATATGCAACAAGATATATCCTTTATAAAAATAGGGCTTGGAGCAAAAGGGGTCACACATTGATCCAAAGTTCTAGGAGGCTCGGAGGAGGGTTCGGTCTTTGGACTCCGGGAGCGAGGTCTTGGGGTTCGACAGGATTCAGATCCGGGAAGGCGATCTTGGAGCGGCGCCGGGTTCAGGATCGGTCTTCGAGTTCCAAGTGGACAATCTTGGCTTCCGAGGCTCTTCGGGTTTGGATGAAAAACTTGGCGTTCGGCTTATGAATCTTGTGCACCGTCATATCTCGAAAACATCCAGATGGTCATAAGTTTGGCCCAATACTTGCGCATACATCACTATTGCACCATGCATCCTCACCTCAACAACATTACCTCCACATCATCTCTTCTTACCAGTACATCAGGGAGAGCCTGACGGGTGTTGAGCTGCAAGGCATCCATGGCAAGACGCGAAGGTCGGGTCGGCGACGAGGATAGGCGGCGAGGCATCCATGGCGACGACCACAGCAGAGCTCGGCCAGGGACGGTCGAGGGCGCGCGGACACAAGCGGTGTTGCATAGAGTAGGTCCGGGCAGAGGGCGGCCGTCGGGGAAGACGTCCCTGGCGGCTCTAGAGGCGGGCGACGTCGGCGGAGGCTCAGAGGCGCGCGCGAGGCAGCTCGCGAGTGAGGAAGACGGCGGAAACAGAGCGGGTCGGCTCCTGGTGGCAAGTCCAAGGGGAGGTCCGGGAAGAGGGCGTCCCGGCAAACCTGGTGAGCGGCTACGCCGGCTCGAAGAAGAGGCAGGACGACGCCCTGGTGGACGGGAGGAGCAGAGGGAGGCCGAGCATGCGGCCGCGACGGTGGTCACTGCGATGCAGGCGAGGCAGAGAGAGGCTGCCAAGCATTGCAGTGGTGGGCGCGCAGGGCGAGGGGGGAGTCGGGTCGCGATGGGAAGGTGGAGGCGAAACTGGCGGAGGGGATTGCGGGAGGAAGATAGTAGAGGTGGGGCGATGGGGGTTCGTGGGCGGAGCGAGTGGGGTGGACGGGGTCCTCTGGTGGGGCCAGGGGAACGTGACAGGGGCAATCGCGGGCAGAGGGGTGTACCGTGGGGGTGTGGGGGCGACATGGCCGGTGTTGGAGATATGCCCTAGAGGCAATACTAGATGTAGTTATTATTATATCTTTGTGTTTATGATAAATGTTTACATTCATGCTATAACAGTATTAACCAGAAACATTAATACTTGTGTGATTTGTAAACTAGATTAGAGTCCCTGGTAAAGCCTCTTTATAATACTAGCTTGTTGATTAATAGATTATCATGGTTTCTTGATCACGAACATTTGAGATGTTGATAATAACAAGGTCATATCATTAGGAGAATGGTATGATGGACATACTCCTATAGATAAGCGTAGCATAAAGATCAAGTCATTTTAATAGTTCAATTGCTATAAGATTTCTGATATATAGTAACCTAATTCCTTCGACCATGAGATCATGCTTATCACCATCACCGGAAAAATGCTTTGATGACATCAAACACCACACCGTAACTGGGTGGCTATAAAGGTGGCATTGAGTGTTCGGAAAGTATGGGTTGAGACACATGGATCAAGAGTGGGATTTGTCCATCCATATGACGGATAGATATACTCTGGGCCCTCTCGGTGGAATGTCATCCAATTCGCTTGCAAGCATGTGAATGGCTCACAAGGGATCACATACCATGGGAACGAGAAAAGAGTACTTATCGGTAACAAGGTTGAACTAGGTATGCAGAGATACCGATGATCAAAACCTCGGATAAGTAAACTATTGTGAGACAAAGGGAAATTGGTATCGGATGTAAGTGGTTCATTCGATCGCAAAGTAATCGTAGAAATATGTGGGAGCCACATGAATTACCAGATTCCTCTATTGGTTATTGATCGGAAAAGTGTCTCGGTCATGTCCGCATAATTCACGAACTGTAGGGAGACACACTTAAGGATTCGATGTTGTTGAGTAGTTATGGAATGATGAGTAAGATACCTAATGTTTTTTGGAGTCTCGGATGGGATCCAGGATATCACGAGGAGATCCGGAATGGTCCGGGGAATAATATTCATATAAGGAAAGTCCTGTTTCGGAGTTGGGGAATGATTCCGGTGTTTTCACCGGGAATGTTCTAGAAGGGTCTGGAAGGTCCGGCACTCCGGAGGGGAAGGGTACGTGAATGTGTCATGACAATATGGAATGGTTGCATCATGTACTAGGTCACTTGGCTGGGCAAAATAAAGGGAGAAATCAAATCCTAGTTTGAAAGTCAAACGCCAATTTGAAAAAGTCAAACGGCAAGTTTGCTTGGTCGAGGGAGAGTAGGAAACCTACTTGGGGAGGAGTTCCCCTCCCTCCACCCGCCGGCCAAGGAGGCCGAGTTGGGGGAGGACTCCCTCCTTCCAACCCACCACCCTGCACCTATATAAGGAGGGGTAGGGCTCCCCTACCCCACACACCCAAAACCCTAGCCCTCTCCTCCAAGTCGCCGGCGCCACCACCTCCTTGTGATGCCGCCTAGGGCACCTCCAACTCGGCGAGTTGGGGTGTTTCCCAAACCCTAGCCGCCGGCTACACCCTCTCCTTGGTGCCCTCTAAACCCTAGATCACCAAGGACTCTCTCATAATCCACCATACTCGCTCCGGCTTAAGGCGAAGCCCTGCGAGATCTCCCCTCTACTTCTAACACCACGCCGTCGTGCTGCCGGAATCGCGAGGAGAGTGCTACAACCTCTGTTGCCTGCTGGAACAAGGGAGAGGAAGGTCTTCATCGAGTACCGAACGTGTGACCAACTGCGGAAGCACTGCCGGAACGCAGCGCCGAAAGGATCGTCTACGCGATCTTGAGATCGGCAAGAGTACGACTACATCACCCACGAGAATATGCTCTCGGTTACCGCTTTGGAATCTTCGAGTGTGAGTTCCTCTATCGACTCGTTGCTACAATCTAGTAGATAGATCTTGGCTTGTTTGTTTGCATGCGGTAGAAAATTTTGTTTTCCATGCTACGAACCCCTACAGCCGGGAGGAAGAAGCATGTGTGTTGTGTGTGTTGTGTGCGTCTGTGTGTTTGGGTTGGTGGCAGCGGGGTGTGTCTCCAGGGGTGGATCGGGCAGGGGCTAGTGTTTGGGGAAAGGCAGGATCTAGGGTTAGGGTTAGATGTTTTAGACTTTAGGAATAAAGGGGTGGTAGGTGGCTACGGGCTGGGCTTTTGGGTCTGTCCCGCGGCTGCCTCCCCCGATAAAATATTTAAGGTTTTTATATTTTATTTTAAAGCCTTTTGTAAATCGTTTTTAGACAAACAGAGATATTCGGAAACACCGATGTTTTGATTTGAAATAAAAGAGAGGGGATTAATATAGAAAACAAAATGAGGCTTTTAGGGAAATAGTTTTAGGTTAAAAGATGCATGATGTCATGATGATGCACAAAGTATTATTTAACATGTGATTTTCAAGTAGTGGATTTCCCAGGGTGCTACAGCGTTCCCCATGACAGCATGGTTCTGCTAATTCCCAACATATAAGTGCAAGCATATACAACATAGATGACACAATGGTTCAAGTTTATTAGGGGCAATAAAAATAAAGTGTGCCATCAAGTTCGTGAGAGCTTTAATCACTAAGTTTTCACATAACAAAGAGACTTTTTAACTAGAAGATAGATGAAAACAAGAATATACTTGGAATGATATAACACACCATGCATAGGAATTTATAGTGGACACTTTGGAATAAGTTGTTTTCTTGGGAGTTGGATGCATGAGTAGAGCTTACTCATACAAGTGGAGGCTAGCAAAAGACTGGGAGCGACCAACTAAGAGAAAAATAATGGCCATAATCATGCAGAGCAACAAAACATTACTAATCAAAGCATAGAGTGGTACTACAAGTCAAGGACTAAATGATCATATAGGCTATGGTGACTTGTTCATAGTCATAACATGGTGTGAGCATGTGCCAAGTCAACCCAAACAAAGCATCAAAGGAGAATACCACAATACTATGCTTTTGTATGCTAAAACAATGCATGATTCCTTCAAGGCACATTAAGAAATCCCAATTGTTTGTAACAAGTCATGCTACAGCAATAATCACTAAGCATAAATTCAAAACAACACCTAGCATGACATGCTAAAGTCTAAGTCACAGTCAAAGCAAGCTCCTCTTGTACTAGTCAAGCAATGACTTTTTACTCCTCTCCAACACCAATAAACTTATTTGCAACAACACAGCAAGAATGGGGGTCCAAACTACTTTATTCAAGCAAACTAAAATGAAAACTAATACGCTCCAAGAACAGCACAACAAACCATGAAACAATAAAAACGAAGTGTCTAGAAAGACCTAGGCTTTTTATTGATGAAGAAAGGGATGCCTTGGGCATCCCCAAGCTTTGAAGCTTGTACCTCTTGAATATTTCTTGGGGTGACACGGGGTGGCATCCCCAAACTTGAGATTTTTTCCATTCTACATCTCATTACATCATTCTTTCTCTACGCCTGAAAATTTTTCTTCATACAAAACTTCACACAATCTTCATTAGCAACATTAGTGTATTCAAAAGATAATAGACCCTTGGGTTTAGCTTTCGAACAGCAAAACTTTCACTAAAAACACAAGATACTGTAGCAATTCCCTCAAAAATTTCAATTTCCCAAAAAGAACCGAAAAAGGAATCAATAAGAAGCAAATGCAAATAATGGCAGAAATCTGTCAAAACAGACTAGTAGGTAGAAACCGATTTTTTCAAAGACCTTCTGTTGCTCAAATCAAAACGTGTTGAACTAATGGAAGTTTGCTAACATACTCGGGGATTTATACAGAAAATATCATCTCAATCCGACTTACAGAAATTTTACACGATTTTTTACGGTGGAGCATAAAAATCTGTTTCGGGACAGCAACTCCCCAAATCTTACTCCCCTCTCATTAGAGGTTATTCTTGGCACAAAAAGCAAATAAAAAGGATAAGGAGAGGTCATTACTGAAGTAATAACTTCTAAGACTGAAAAAAACTTTTGGGTTATCTCCCAATAAGTACTTTTCTTTAACGCCTTTAAGTTAGGCACAAGAAGCAAGAATCAAGTATTTTCAAATGAAGAAGAATTAAGATCATTACTCGAAATCTCTTCAACTAGGAAAGGTATCTCATCCAAATGAGTTTTAGAGGATCCTTTCTCATCTCTCTTAGGTTCACTACTTTCATCAAATGGATTTTTACGAACAATCCAATCAAAATTCTTTTCTAAGGCTTCATGCATTCCTACAAGTTTAAAAGGTATGGTTATCTTAATTTCCTCTCTGGGTTTGGTTTTATCTAAAGTACCCATAACATATACACATGAGCCTAGCATATTAAAACGTTCAAAGCCCTTTTTTGCTTCCTTAGCAACATCATTTAACTCTTTAAGTAAAGTTTCTAATATAAAATCTCTCTTTTCAGGATCCTCTTCTTCTTTTAGTTTAAGAAACAAAATTTGCATCATGGGGTTAAGGTTAACAAACCTAGCCTCCAACATATGAACTAAAGAAGCTGCAGCAATTTCATAATTCGGAGCAAGCTCTTCTATAGATCTATCCTCGATATCCTCATGTTTGCTAACATGATTAAAGAATTCTTCAATATTTTCTTTTCCAATTATGGAGCCACTAACTATTGAAAGGTCTTTCAGGGTGAGCTTGGGGATCAACATGGTGAGCTAGAGCAGGGTTACAACTAGAGTAGGAGCTAATTATTTTGTGTTTTTGATAGTAGAAAGCAAACCAAACTAAACTAATTTTTTTGGAGTTTTTGATAAAAAGAGGCAAGAAAAACCAAGCAAAACAAAAACAAAGTAAAGATAAAGGTTGTGAAGGACTCCCCTTGTGAAGACGTCCTTAGCCTCCCCGGCAACGGCGCCAGAAAACTTGTTGATTGCGCATTGTTGACGTTCGGAGACCCCAAGACCAAGGTGTGATGAGCACAGCAGCAAGTTTTCCCTCGATAAGAAACCAAGGATATCGAACCAGTAGGAGGAAGGAAACGACTCAAAGGTGTTGCTAGAAACTTGGAAACCTGCACAACACAAACTCAAGACTTTGCCCCAACGAACAGTGAGGTTGTCAATCTCACCGGTTTGATGAAAACAAACGATTAACTGTATGGTATGGAAGGTAATAGTGGTTTGCAGAAATTAAACAGTAAAAGTAGAAGATATATCAATGGTAAAGATTGGACCGGGGTCCATAGTTCACTAGAGGTGTTCTCCTTAAGATAAACAAACATGGCATGCTGGGTAAACAAATTACAGCAGAGCAATTGACAGGACTGAGAAAGGCATAACAATGCAATACTAGACATTCATGATCCTATGAGATTCGATTGGGCAATACAACAAGATACACAGACCGTCATCCAACTGCATCTATGACTAGTAATCCACCTTGAGGTTATCATTCGAATCCCCTACAGTATTAAGTTGCAAGCAACGAATAACTGCTTTAAGCAAAGTGTGTATGGTAAACAATCCACTTGTTCCATGAATAAGAGACTATTGTTTTATCCCAAGTGGAAACAACACATCTACATCCTTACAGATTTCTTTCACATCCATTAGATTAAATAGAGGCATGAACCCACTATCGAGCATAAATACCCCCTCTTGGAGTCACTAGCATCTACTTGGCCAAGATAGCTACTAGAAACGGAGAGCATTTAAAATCGCAAAAAACACAGACATGATAGAATCAATAAGACAAAACCGTAAATCAGTCTGACATAGTAATATCAATATCCATCGGATCCCCGCAAACACAACATGCATGATTACAAATAGATGATCTTTATCATGAACGGAGCTCACAAGATCTAAACATGGTAGCACAAAGGAGGAGATACAACCATCTAGCTACTACATGGACCCGTGGTCCAAGGTGGAACTACTCACACTTTAGACCGGAGGCTGGCATGATGAAGAAAAAGGCCTCCGGGATGATCTCCCCTCCGGTAGGGTGCCGGGAAGAGCTTCAGATCCCCCGATCTAGGGACGATGATGGCGGCGGCTACGAACTGTTTCGTGGAATATTGATCGGGTGCCTAGGGTTTCTGTATTGGGGGGTCTTTATAGGCGAAGAGGCGAGGCAGGGGGACGCACCCCCAGGCGTGGGGTGGGCCCACCCGCGCGGCCAAGGGTGTGGCCCCCTGGTGGCTCTCCTCCGTCTCGTACTCTGGATTCGTGTTCCCCAAGGTAAAATATTGACTTTGGCTTTTGTCCCGTCCAATTCCGAGAATATTGATTTTCTGTCTTTCTGGAACCAAAAACATAAGAAAACAGGCAACTGGCACTGTGGCATCTCGTTAATGAGGCACAGTAGAAACATGAGTGGACATAGAATAAGATAGTTGATGAATCTTAGCTCGCTGACAAGCATCACACACTAATGGGGGTTCTTCTGAACTAGTACAAGAAAGCTCATGACTCTTAACAATAGAGTTGACGACATTATTTGCTGGATGACCTAAACGTTGATGCCACTGAGAGGGCGACACCTAGACACTAGAGGAGGCATGGCGAGTGGATGAGGATGATGCACGGTGATACGGAACGGGATAAGCTCCTCCATGGCTTCTATCATGAAGGAGGATGCGCCGGGTTGCCTTGTCCTTTACAAAAAAGCATGACGGTGAAATTCAACAAACACCTCATTGTCGCACACAAGACGATAAACGGAAAGAAGATGTTTGCTAATGCGAGGGACATGCAAGATATTTTTAAGTTGGAGAGATGAACCGGAAAAATACGAATGACCAATGTGCGCAATAGAAAAACATGCACCATTAGCCACCTGGACCTGGTCGTTCCCTCCATAGCGCTCGTGAACATGAAGACGTTCAAGCTCGCTGGTGAAGTGATCCGTAGCCCCGGAGTCCATCACCCAGGGCTGGTTGTCGGAGGAGCTGGTGGAGGACGAGTTGCCGGCGCGGTTGTTGAAGTCCTGGTTGAAGAGGCGGTGGCAGGCGTAGGCCTCATGTCCCCAGTATTTACATATCTGACACCTAGGGCGCTTGCTGCCGTCGTTACGACCACCACCATTGCCGCCTCCGTTGCGGCCACCACCATTGCCGTCGTTATTGTCGTTGCCGCCTTGGAGGCCATTGGCACCATTGCGGCCATCGTAGCCGCCTCCCTGAGTAGCGCCATTGTCGCCTTGGCGGTTGGGCGCAGGCTGGCCAGTGCCAGCGGTAGACTGCCCTCCCACGTAGGGAGCGAGGAAGATCCCCTTGGGCGGCACGCGGCCGCCGCGGAACGCGGCGTTCATAGATGACCACCCCTCCGCCATGCTCTGCTGAGCCTGCAAGGCCTCATAGGATAGAACTAGTGAGTAGAAGGCAGAGTAGGTCATCTTGGTGTTGGCAACACCGAGAGAGGCAGCGATAGGGTTGAAGGCCGATCCAAGCCCGGTGAGGATGTGGTCGATGATCTTGTCGTTGTTGATGGGGGCGCCAGCAGTCACCATGACATCGGCAAGGCCCTTCATCTTATGCATGTACTCTGTCGCGGACAGATCCTCCTTGGGCAGCGACTCGAGTTGCCCCCTCATTTGGCAAACGTTGGTGCGCCTCTGCGCGCCGAACATGGCGATTACGGATGCCCAGATGGCATGTGTCGTCTTGTAGCCGACAAGCTGGCACACGATGTCATCGTCCATCGCGGAGAGAAGAAGGCCCTTGACCTTCTGATCTTGAGTCCACAAACGGAAGTACTCGGGGTTGGCGACGATGGTCGCAGCATCACCGGTGCCCTAAGTTAGGGTTTCGTCCAAGGCTGTAGTGGTGTCGTCGAGATGGCCGTGGAGGCTAGCACCGGCTAGGATCAGTATGGCGATCCCCTTCCACATCATGAAGTTCCCCCGTCCGAGCCGCACGAATATGGCGGTCAAGGAGGAGCGTGCCGATGCCGATGCTCCCGGGGCGGAGTCTATCGAACCGATCGGTGCGGAGGCGACGATGGAGGAAGACGTAGCCATCTCCGAGAGGGCGGCGGAGGACGAAAATAGAGCGGCGGCGGTCGAAAATAGAGCGACGGCGGCGGCGGTGAGTAGCGCGGCGACGGCGTCGAGAGTGGGGCGATGCGGCGTCGCCGACGGCGGAAAGGGGAGCGGGATAGGCTCTGATACAAAGTCAAGTCTAGGGTTTCGTGGGGCAAAGCCTCCACAATATCTCGTATATATAAAAGGGATCAACCTACAGTTTTACAATTACAACACGACAAGTACACATATACAACACGTATACGAGACCGTTTTCAACACAAGGCAGTATTTTCTAGGTTTATAAAATTTACAGTATATATAAAAAAATTAGTAGATTTAGATAAGATAATAAATTTACTTTACAAGACACCAAAACAAGTTTCAAGAGACACAAAGTTAAGGCTTAGAGAATGCAAATCCCATGTGGATGAAAAAAGTGCCGACAGAATGTGAAATAGACCTTCCCTACCCCGCTACCACAAGCACTTCGTGTGCATCAAAATATGACGCAATTTTATAATACTAAAATAAAAAAGCAAAAAATTGTTCTATTTTCTTTTAGAAATGAGCATATATTAATATCACACGGATACTAATTAGACTTAGTCTCTACAACAACGTATACCTTATTGGCAATACAGATGCAAACAGCCGAAAAAGAAGAAGAATTACGTAAAAGAAAAGTTCCGCTACATCAATTAGATCCTTAGTAGCAGCGACACTAACCCACCAGAACAACACCAGAAGCCCAACATCTTCAATAGCAACACCTTCAAGAAGAAAACGGAGCACAAGCACCATCATCGCCTGATCAAAGATCGTAGGTTTTCACCTTGAAGAAAGTCCTCGCTCACAAAACAATGTCTTCAACAAGGTCATTGCCAGGCACAACCAATTAAGGTCAGACATTCGATTTTCACCCTGCAAGGTAAGACTATGAACTCCTCCTGTGCTGCCGCCCCTACTTTCCGATGCCGATGCTACCATTCACGAATCACCAAGAAAATTCCTCATCGCCACTAGCACTCGAGCCACCATAGCTAGTTCATAAATCTTGGCTTCCATGACATTCTCCACATACTGACATCATCATGTAACTAAAGACATGTTTCATGATGGCAACAGACTGCAGAGCTTCCCGCTCCCTCTGAAACCAAACGATCAGAAAAACAATGGTTACGCGCGACCGAATCCCATCCATTCTAGCAATCGTATCGATAATTCTATGGTCGGGGATGTAAAAGGAGGAAGAAGCGCCAACTTTAAGTGCAGGCATTTTTCCAGCGGTACTAGACCGCTGGTGCCCCCTCGCTCCCACTCTCGCACTCCGTGTGGTCTCTCCTTGCCCCCGTTGCCACCCCACTCTTCTCGCTCCTCCGGCATGGCCCTCTTGTTCGCCGGATAGTAGCAAATGAGAGGCGAGCTGAGCATCACGGGCGGTCCTCTTGTTCGCCTGAGGACCGGCATAGAGATGCGTCCTTCGGAGCGAGCACGCTGCGACGGGTAGATCGGGAGGGGCGGCATCTCTCTCGTAAGTCGGCACGATGGTGAGATCATTTGACGTCCTGCCGCTTCGCCGAACGCTGCCCACGCTTTGCCTTGGTCATGTCATTCGGTCGTGTGGTACGTTGTTCATCCGCTCGCGGTTAGCTGCTAACAGATGAATCGGAGCTCAGTACAATATTGCTATATTCTACAAATAGTAAACTTCTGTCAGAACACCATGTTTATGTTGTTAGCACAGCCCCAGCCGTCGACTACTTTTCGACGACACCGACGACAAAGTTTCGATGAGACGACGCGCACATATACATAACTTTCGCCCAGATGCACGTAGCTGATCGATTCTTTTAATCCAACTAGTATACTCACACACGCACACAAAACAATTTTAATGGCCAAAAACTCTTGTTGAGCTTTGTTTTTTCTCTATTGCTTCTTAACTCATGGTGTATTTTACAACCTGGGATATATATATATATATATATATTATATATATATATATATATATATATATATATATATATATATATATCAGGATTCTAGTATATGCCTATTCGACTACAAGCCCAACTCTAATCCTAGTACTAATCATACATACAAGTATACGGATTAGACTCAACACACGTCTCGGTGCACTGCTAGACCTATACGTCTACGATTTGTACTCATCTACGACGTAGCACATGATTCCGTCCAGCATCCGACTCGTGCTTATTCCTAACACATGTTACGTGTACCAAACCTGGAGCTTGCCAAAAACCATGCATGTTGGCGCTTCCATGGGGCTAGCTGCAGCACCAAGAGCGAGGGTGTCACACTCACGTACGTTGTAGCCATCATAGAGACACTACCCGATTACCTCATGGAGCGCGTGGGACGGAGGGAGGGGGGGGGGGGAGGGGACGAAACCCCCGCCAATGTTTATGTCGCACCTTAATAGCGATCAGTTGAAACGTTAATCTCTCCCCTCCACGACTAATTTCGCCCCACTGTCCGTGTGCAGCTCACGTAAAGGTTGCCCCTTTGAGGCCCATCTGATCTGCCTTGAAAGCTAGGCCCTGCAAAGAGATTGGCACTATTAGTGCAAGGCCCAAATGTGGCAAGCAGCAAGGGTTATCGACATGCAAATCACAAACAACACGCAGGCAATAATCAGCAGGCACATAGATCGGATCCTTGTTTCTTCTTCCATCGCCGCTTGTCTACTGTGCCGTCTGCCGCCAAGGCTTCGGTTCATCAATTCCAAATATTCAATCGAAGATCTGAGAAAGCAGAAGCCATCCAAAGCACAGCTTCGGTGCACGGCCGGTAGGCAACGCCGTCAACACCAGGGACACCGAGGTAATAAAACATTACTTCCTCCGTTTTAAAATAGATGTCTTAGATTTTTTCAAAATTTAAATAAATTTATATATTAAATAGTGTTTAGATTCATAATTTTTTTGATAAATTTGAGACATCTATTTGGAGAGGAGGGGGAGTAGTTTACTCGTATATTTTTTCTACACCCTCTAGTCCATATTTATGATCTCAACGTTATCTAGAATTGTATATATCTAGTTAAGTATTTAGGTTTATATCTAGACAAAATTGAGGCAATTAATATGGACCGGAGGTATTAGCTAATTTTGATCGTGCCTTAGGACAAGTCTTATTCTTCATATTAAATCAGTTTGTGTCTTCAAATTTGATCGACTTTTTCGATTATCCACTTGTTCTGTGTAGACATGAAAAGAAGAGAGGCAGAATTCGTAAAATTTTCAAGCCAATCCATTATCCATATTGCAGAAAAAGGGCATATTTCCAATATATACCTTATAATATTTAGGGTATTGTGAGATATTTTTTTTAGTAATTTTGATGCTTCTATTTCTCGCCCCCCCTTATCCTCCAATCCTAGCTTCGTCCCTGCGCGTAACAACGTGTGCTTGAGCGTGCGCACAGCACCGTCCCGACGTGAAGCTCGCGTCCGACTGGGCACTGCCGCCAGCAGTGGTACACCGCCGCCTAGTGCCCAGTAGATCGCAGCGGCACGATATGGGAGAGGGGGAGCTGTTGGGGATATGCTATATGGGTTCCTCATAGCATGTCTCTTATCCGAATAACAAGGGTGCCCATAGTTGGTAGCATGGCCCATGGCCTGCTGGGCGGCCCAGTTAGATGGATCTAGAAGGGAGGCCCATGCCGAATAAAGGAAGGCTACGAAGGAGTCATCGACGTACCCGGAGCCTTGGAGTGCAAGACACGCTAGACTAATAATAGACCGTGTAGGACTCTATAACCTGTCCGGCTAGGACTTTTCCCTGTAATCCTAGGACCTGGCGACTATATAAGTCGGGCTTACGGGAGCCGTTAGGGCACGATCAAAGACATCTACACATAACCTCGCACAGCGAACCTATCTGTGTAACTCGGCGTATTGCCATTATAGTGATTTATAGCAGGAGTAGGATTCCACCACCGTTGTGGGATCTGAACCTGGGTAAGCTGTGTTACCTCGTAACCGTCAACCGTTCGCCTTCCCCCACATCTCTAAACACGCACTGTGAGGACCCCTCCATGGCGTACTCGTCGGCAATACCACGACAGTTGGCGCCCACCGTGGGGCAATAGGCGCTTCAGGCTCTTTAGCGGGCGAGGACCAAGATCTTCACGAGAATCGGCGAAACTGTAGCCATCGGTCGCATTCTCTTCTCCGGCAACGTTTCGATCGTCCCTCCCGATGATTTCTGTATCCCGGCGAAGACGAACCCTACACGGTGTTCGATCTTTCCTATCGGAGACATCCACCTCTTCATTGGCGAAACCGACTCGGGCACTAGTTCCCTGGGAGTCAGAGGAGCATCAAGACCCGCACGGACCGCCTACGGGCAGGATACGTCCGCGGAAGGATCGATGTCGGATCTCTCTTTGGAGTTTGCCGGCAAAGATCAGAAAAATTCAAGGCCCACCCAAACCGCCCATGTGCAGGATATAACGGTGGAAGATCACTACAAGTTCGCCTGCTTCGTCCGTGTGTCTGGACATCAGAGATCCAAGTTCGTCGGCGTGGTTACCATCTTCGATCTAGCGCGTTGCGTTCGGAGAGAGGGCGAAAACCCCCGCGATTACCTTGCCAGGTGGCTCTCTATACGAGCCGATCTGGCCCACTACCCCAATGATGATGCTATGTATCACTTCGTGGAAGGGATGGACCAGGGAACGCTTATCCGGCATTCTCTAAGGTGGCAGCAAGCTTCAGGACGCCTCACCTTCGAAAGCATGGTGAACACCGTCAATAGCTACGCGGAGGCCGACGGGGCAGCTCAGGCGGATCTTGTGCTCATTGGTGGAGCGCCGCCGCCTCAGCAACCGCCACCACCGCCTCCGGCTGCCATCGCTGCAGTTGCACCACCACCTCCATTCATCATCCCTGCTATTGCACCTCCACCCCCCTCATCGAGGGAGCCCTGGCACCCTCCGACTCTATGATTGACGCGCTCTACGCCGACTTCAGTGCAGATTCGGAGGAGATAGATTTCAGTCTAGAGGAGCTAGACTTTGCCATGCAGGAGATGGAGGAGGAGTACACGCGCGACGAGCAAGCCAAGAACGTCGTCACGTCCCGAGGGGTGTTCGTCACCATTGGGACGGCGATGGATAAAGATCAGCCCGGACGAGCTCTGCCTACAGCTCTGGACAAAGGGAAGGGACCACCTGTTGCTGCCGACAATGATCGCGCAAAGGTCATTCACCCTCCACCTAACCCAGTGCAAAAGCCGCAGGAACTTGGCACTGGCCCGAGCAATAACAACACCGCAAACTTGCCGCCTCCAGCATCTACGTCTGTTGCTGCCCAAGGTACTCCAGCTGATAGAGTGATGTACGACAATCTCCTCGTCGAGCCACTGACCGTAGCTCATATCCGGAACGTGAACCAGCTTGACGAGAAGCGCCAGCAGCTGCTGGAGGAAGCGCAGGCTATCACGGAGCAAGGCGCAAAACTAGATCGTGATCTGGTCAACCCACAAAAATCCATAGAGAAAGCTAGAGAAATGGAGGCCGAGTACAAGACTCTGCTGCAGCAGTAGAAGGCCAAGAAAGCTTTGGCTCGCGTCATCAACGATCTTGGTGTGCGGCGAAATCTAGGATGGGCTCCCCCGAAGCCGGCACAAGCCAAGCCATACATTGACAGTGAAGGCAGGCAGGTGATGCCCACTCCTCTCCTCAACCTCGCCATCGCCAAGACCCTTCTAGAGCAGGATAGATCGCCTGAGGCGGTGGACCAGGTCTATGACCTAGTGGCCAAGGCGGTAAAACAGCAGGAAAAGTCCACCTCTCAGAGGCTTGAGTCTGACCCAGCGCTTTGCCAGTCTAGCCAGTATAAACCGCCAAGGGACAGATCTCCTCTTGATGTCGGGTCCTAGACGGGTTCATCAGAATGAAGACGGAGGGATGCGCGCAACAGGAAGGATGATATCCCCATATCCTCCGACCACGGAGGTAAGGCCCAACCTCGTCGACCATCGCCACTGCCGCGCTCACCCTGACATCGCGAAGACACCAAGGCTCACCGTCGTACGGATATGCCCCCGCCAAGGCAGGGTGGCATCGTCATCCGCGATAACGCGGAGCAGACCCGTCATGACGGAGAGCGCAACCAAGGACACAAGAGCAGGTCGCGCATGACCCTTCGCGTCCGACAAGAAACCATGACAAGCGTGAGGCGTCGCAGGAGGGTAACAGCAAAAAGGCTAACCCACCGCAACCGCCGCCTCCGGCGCCACCTAGCAGTCACCATGGCGGAGGGGCCCCGCGTCGTTCACGCAACCCATCCCCCGTGGACAAGAAAAAGCGAAGCCCAGAGCCATACGACGCACGTTCGCGGATAGACAAGATCCACGAGGCCCGGGAAGGACCATACCTGGGACCACGTTGCTTTGGACTTGCAATACGGTCCGCAACTTACCCCAAAGGTTTCCGGATTGACAAGACCATCAAGCCCTATGACGGCACCGCTAAGCCAGCTACATGGTTGCAAGACTGTGGCAACGCGGTGGAGATCGCCGGGGGTAACCCCAACGTTGCCGTCAAGTACCTCTCATTGATGTTGGCGGGCACGACCCGTCAATGGATTGATGACTTGCCGAAGAAATCCATCTGCAATTGGTTGGACATGCAAGAAGCGTTCACCAAGAACTTTGAGGGTACATACAAACGTCCCTGCACTGTTGTCGATCTTCAGGGGTGCGTGCAAGAGAAAGACGAGACATCTCGCGCCTACCTCTCCCGCTGGCTGGATATGAAGAATTCCTGCGCAGGAGTGCACGCTCAAACCGCCATGGCCGCCTTCATCGATGGGTTGGAAAGGGGAACATTGCTCCGACATAAGCTGAAGCGCTTGCAGGACAAACATCAACAAGACTTGAATCAGATGATTCAGTTGTCCAGTGAGCTCGCAGATGCTGATGACGATGCTCGCGGCTCTCTGCCGGCAACGGCCGTTCCAACTCAAGCTCGGAGGAACAACAGCATAAAGCGGAAAACCGCTCCAGAAGAAAAGCAACCTCCCGACATGGTCGTTATGACCTTCGCAGGACGAGGTGATGGCGGACAACGTGGCCGAGGACGGGGAGCTGGTCGTGGGCAGCAGCGAGGAAGTGAAACTACCTCGACAGCGCTCCGCGTTCCCTAAACCTACGAAGAGTACCGCGATATGTCGTGCCTCGTAGACCTCGATGTCAACGGCAAGGCCACCCACACCAATCGACACTGCAAGTTCGTCGACAACCTCAAGGAGGACCCGGAGTCCGGCTACAAGCGAAGTCGGAAGAACAGACCGCGAGGCAAGGGCAAGGGGAAGAAGGAGGAGGAGGAGTCCAAGGATTCAAGTGGCATGGACGAGGACGTTGACCCTAAGCACGCCGCCAAGAGCGACGGCTATAGGGTTCGCAGCATAGAAAACAAAAAATTTCCTACGATGGGAACAACTATGTACCAAAATCTATCTACTAGATACAAGCAACGGGTGGATATACATCCATAGAATACATACCCTCAAAGACCGTATAGCGTTAACGAGGTTGTACTCGTGGATGATGTAGTCGAACGCTTGCCAATCTCAAGGTCGTGATGAAGTCCATCTGGTCCAGCCGGTCCAGCACCATCACGTCCAGCACCGCCAAGCAGTGGTGCATCTATGATCGCACACACGTCCGGGTACCCCGACAACCTTCGTGCCCTCGCTCCAGTGAAGCAGCGGAAGCAACAAATCCTTCCAGAAAAATCCACCGGGAACATGTATCTCGCTGATCCGAGACCATGGGAAATTCTAAAGAGGGGAGAGTGATCCTTCGCGAGGAGGTGTACTTTGAGAGGATGAGAGGGGGGCCTTTTATAGGGAGAGGGGGGCACCCCAAGGGAAAGGGCGGATCTACCATCCCTCTAGCCTGGGCAGTCGCCCAGGCTTGCCGACGCTCGACGCCTTGTATTTTTTGACTGTCTGTGAGGATTTTGTTCAAAAAAATGGTGTTTTAGACATGTTTGCCCAGGCTTCTAAAATCTTCTGGGTCCGCCACTGCCCAAGGGGCATGGCGCGCAGCCATGGTGGCTGCCCCTACCTCTTCCACATTCATGTGGGTGGAACTCCCACTGAAAATGAAAAGCCTCCACTCCCATTAAAAAGCCTCCACTCAAAAATCCACTCACATGTATTAAATTTCCACCAAATTTAATGCAAGCTCTCATTTAAATAAAACGCTTTTATTTATTTATTCAGAATTTTGTTAATTACTTTAATTAACAAAAATTCACATAAAACCCCTTACAACATTTCAATTTCACATGAAGAACCAGTTTCAGCAATTTCAACCGAAACAATTTCGGTGTCTAGTGAAATAAATTCCTGCGCTTTCCTTTTTCTTTCTCTGGCATATTATTTGCTCCAAATGGTGTAGGTATCCCTTACGTGTGTCACCCTACGGTTCGCGAATAATATAGACATGATCGAGACCCCTCTCCGATCAATAATCAGCAGCGGGACCTGGAGATCCGTACTGACTCCCACATATTCAACGGCGACTTCTGTGATTGTGTGAACCTTATATGCATGTAACTCAATCCCTTTGTCTCGCGATATATTACATGTCCGAGATTCGATCATCGGTATCCCCATACCTAGTTTGATCTCGTTACCGACATGTACTCTTTTCTCGTTCCCGTGATATAACATTCTACTGATCAAATCACTTGCTTGCAAGCTAATCAATGTGATATCACCGAGAGGGCCCAGAGTATATCTATCCGTCATCGGTATGGAAAAATTCCACTCTTGATCCATGAGCCTCAACATAACACCTTCGTAGCACTGAACCCATCTTTATAGTCACCCTGTTACGGTGTGACGTTTGATGTTATCAAGATACTCTTCCGGTGTTAGTGATTGACATGATCTCATGGTCTAAGGACTAAGATTACTTCGTATGACGTTATAGCAATATAAACACAATGACCTTGATCGTAATGCTATATTTCGGATGAATGTTCTTCACATCATTACACTAATGTTGTGACCTCGTTATTAACAACATCCAATGTCCATGATGAGGAAACCTTTGATCATCTTGTTAATCAACGAGCTAGTTTATAAGAGAGGCATAAGTAGGAACTTCCTTTTTGTTTATTAAACACACATGTATTAAGGTTTCCGTATTAATACAATTATAGCATGCAAAATAAACATTTATCATAAATAAGGAATATGATAATAACCACTTTATTATTGCCTCTCGGGCATATTCCCTTCAGTCTCCCACTTGCACTAGAGACAATAATCTAGTTTGAAAACTTTGCGTATTGAACACATATGGCTTTCTAGTGTTCCATATACGCAATTGCAAGTGGTTAACATAATCTACGAATCTGACTCTTCAGGTCCTTGTGTATTTGCATGTCTTTGCATCTCCACGCATCACTCATTCTCTAATGAGATGGCATTATATAAATTTGGTCTTTTGGTGAGACCTTTAGTTCCTTGCGGTTAAATCATGTCGATACTATTGTCGTACAATATATCTTTAGTGTTAGCACGTTGCGAACCACACATTAGTTTGATAACAAACTACTTGACACAAATGCCCTCGTTTGCTGCTACTATAGCAGTCATATACATAGCCTTTTGTTGTAGTATCCGTCACAATGTCTTAACTTTGGACTTCATCCAAATCCGTCATGGAAACTCCTTTCCATTACATTATGCCACCCATAGTTTAAATTGAGATAAACTTAATTTGTATCTTGTGACAAAACTAATATCAGTGTAACGCTTTACAATGAACTATTTGTAATTGTTTGTCACCTCTACACAAATATATTCTTAGTTCTTCCAAAAGATCATAAGAATATCCTTATTATCGTCCAATGATCATTTTATGATTCATTCTGGTGTATGCTCATAACACTTAGAGCATAGGACATATCTGGATGTGTACATATCATGGTATGATTGATCAAAACATTCTCGTGATTTCACTAATCAAGTGTCAAAGCACTTGAATCTTGTTTCACTTATCAAGTGTCGAGACACTTGAGTCTTGATTCAATTCATTTCCATGCGATAAGAACCGCTTCTTTTCGTTTCTATATTGAACTCCTTCAATATCGCATACACGTACGTTTGGCACAACCATATTAGCATCACGGTTTATCCGCTATAGACATTCATGCTAAATATTCGAGTTTTGCCTAAGTATTTCATCGAAATGAAATTCTTAACCTTTGTCAATAAAAGAAACATCATTTCTAATCAACAAGATGTCCTCCACATAATATATTAGAAATATGTCTCAACGCTCCCACTTAATTTCTTGCAAATGCAAGCATCTTCATCGTCTCCTGATGAAAACTCCTTTTTCATCACGGTGAAGATTCCAACTCCGTGATGCTTCCTTCAACCATTGAAGTTTGCATGCCATTTTTAGCATCCTTTGAATTAACAAAACCCTTTGGATCGTGTCATGTACACATCCTAGGTAACCATTCTATTAAAAGAACTTTGTTTTGTTTATTCATCTACCATATACCAAATTATATATAGTGGTTGCTACTTTAATCCGTCCAGACTAAATATCGCTATGAAAGATCAAATCTTGTCATTCTCAACTCTTTGAACATTGTCATAAAATACTTTACGACATGTCGACTATTTCATAGATGTGAAACATCCATGTCTCTTTATTTATAGATCCAAATACGACCGAGAGGTTTTTACACCTTTCCGAAGGGTCTTCCAAGTTTAAAACATGATTTCTCGTGTATGGAACTATCACGGATTTTATGGCTTCAAACCATTTGATAGAGTCAGGGCCCATCATCGCTTCTTTGCATGTAGTCGGTTCATCATTATCAAACAATAATGATTTACTCTCAAATCTCAATATTTGATTGTTTATCCGACCGACTTGGTTCAATAAGAACTTAGATCTCCGTGACCACAACCTTTGAGGCACATAAGCTATGAGCATTATGGCAGCCTCCGGAACGATTTCCGGTGCGGCACAACTCAGCACATTTTGCTAAGGTTCGTTAACCTTATCAAAGTTCTATTGTCCTCCCACTTAACTTTTGCGAAAAAATCCTTTTTCAAGAAACTTCACATTTCAAGTGACGAACCCTTTTGTCCTTGGTGTTTTGGAGGAATATCCAATTGTTATTCGAAATAACCTACAAAGACATGCTCATCCGACTTCGGTTGTAAACATCTTACTTATGTTTAGCATACCAAAATTTAAGAAATGACAACTTGGGTTTTACCCCAAAAATAACTCATATGGTGTCATTTCAACGGATCAAGATGGAGCTCTTTTCAGTGTAAAAGCGGTAGTCCCTAAAGCTTTAATCTTTTAAAACACAATGGCAGTTTTATAAATAACACCTTTGATCCAACCATGTCACACAAGGTTTCATTACAAATCTCAAACACTCCATACTCCTATGGTGTTTTGGGAGATGTAAATCTAGGTTTTTTGCTAAACTTGCAACTCAAATAAATCCCTTTATGATAAAATCATAATTCATTTATTTTCTTGTTACACTTGTAACTCAAATAAATCCCTTATGATAAAATCATGAACCATTTATTTTCTTGTCACAATGATTTTCACTTCATCTTGAAATTCTTTGAACGTTTTCAAATATTTCACACTTCTTTCTCATTAAGTGAATATTCACTCAAATTTCCGGAGAAAGCATACGAAGTTGAAATCCATCGCTTATGACTACACATAAAGGACTACATACATTGATATGTATAAATTCCAATATTTTAGTCGATCGTTCTTCTTTGGCCTTTGAACGAAGTTTTAATTATCTCGAGGAAAGTCTCACAAGCGTCATTTGATCAAATCAAAGAATCCAAAAATCCATGAAAATGGAGATTCTTCATGTTTTCTTTCCAATATAATTTAAACAGCGATGTCACTTCATAAGTGATCTTTCAATCATTTGTCTTGCGACATTTTAGCATTAAGTTTTATGTATGTGATTTCTCCAACTATATTTGTAAATCATCCATCTTATATGGAATACGGTAATTATTGGAACAACCTTTGTTCTCATAATACCCGATTTAAATAAAATTTATTAAAAGAAATCTTGAAGTCAAGCTTTGATGTCAACGAGAAATACAAACAACGGTTTGTTTGTTTTCGATGAACATCATCACATATTCTCTTGCTAGTTACTTAGGCCATTGTGGTTCATGAATTGCGTCGTTCCGTATGAAATTTCATACCAACCAATTCGGTATCCAATACCCAAGAACCACATTGTTTAACAAGCAAAGCATACAATCATAACATGTATATCATCCATATACCTAAATTGGATATTTCCAATCTTTTCTTTTCTGCCAAATATACTTTATAGATTCTCTTTCAGCATTTCCTTTTCCTTTTAAAAGAATCTATCAACATCAAAAGTGGCGCCATATACATGACACATAGTCCAAAGCGTGTATGTCCAAATAATAATACCTTTGGACTTGCACTTTGAAGTAGATCACCATCATCAAATGATCGGTATTCTTTCAAAATCCATTCTTTAGTAATCTTTTTAGTGTAGTAAACACTTTACATACATCTTCTATTCACCCTTATCATGACAACTTTCATGATCAAGCTAATGTAGCTTATAAAGGAGAATCGTGAGTATAACATTACTTTCCAAAACTCTTTTGGGTGATTAGGATGTCTAGCATCTCCAATCTTTGTAAATTCTCATCCAATATGAGAACATATATTATACTCTATCATATTGGAACCAAAACATTGTTTCAGATATCGTTATATCTGCCACACATGATGGTTTCTGAAACAATTCTTTCAGCTCCTAGATAAACTTGATATTAAAACAATCAAGAATCATGGAGGCAAACATGATACTTAAGATACTAACACTGGAATTGTTACTCTCGATTTACTACCAATTATTAAATTTCACGGAGTAAACAGAGTTTGCTGAAAGTTTGCAATAGGACTTCAAACTTTAGATTGACACTCAACACAATACGATACCAGTTCGTAAAGTAAATATCCAAAATTCTATAGTTCTATTATCTCAATTACAACTAAGCATAAGGTGGTGAATGAATGCCAATGACTACAACAAATTATGCAAATTCACTTTGATTTAATTTATGATAAATTGAGTTCAACTAATCCATATTACGAATGAACTCCCACTCAAAAACGACATCCCTCATGCCTTTTTGGTGATTACATGAAACAAATCCACTACACCAAGTCCGATCATCACGTGAGTCGATGTAGGTTCAAAGGCGAGCATCCAAATGGTCATCATATCAAAACATATGACTCATGCTTAACCTTTCGGTCCGTGTTCCGAGGCCATGTCTGTACATTCTAGGATTGCCAAGTAAGAACCTTAGTATTCGCATGTGTAACTGTCTTACACCCGAGATATGCTCGTGGATTCAAGTACACCCGATAATCACGTGATGTCTTGAAACGACGAAACATTGTCGGTGCATACTTAAGGAAGAACACATTTTTATCTTGATATCTAAATGAGGGATCATCTTATTATGCTAATAAAATGCCAAACAAGCAATATAAGATGCAATCAAACATCACATGTTTGTAAGTGAAATGTTATGGTTCTTGCATATGATCTCCATCATGTGCACCGTGGTATGATCACTATCATACCTTTATGTGTAAGGCCAAGGTCTATGGAACTTACATGCTATGTGTGTTGTAAGAGTATCATCTCATACTTCTACTTACAACATTACCATATCATGACACTAGCCCAGCAACAATCTAAACTAGACGCCTCTAATTTATCTATTGCAAGTTTTACGTGGCTTAGGGCTTTCGAAGATAGAACCGTTCTTACCTACGAACATGAATCACAACAAGGATAACCAAATTGTTGACAACTCGTTGCAAATTAGATATTGACTATAGTAGGAGAGACAGACACCCGCTAGCCACTTATGCAAAAATAGTTGCATGTCAAGCGTGGAACAGGTCTCATGTGCGAGGACATGTAAAGTTTGTCCGGGCCGCTTCATCCCACCATGCCACCAATATCCAAAGTACAGCTAAGAAGCAATAAAATGATAATCATCGCCCACATACTCATATGTGTTCTACCCATGCAAAGCATCTACGCATAGATCCGGCTCTGATACCACTGTAGGATTCGCAGCATAGAAAACAAACATTTTCCTACGATGGGAACAACTATGTACCAAGATCTATCTACTAGATACAAGCAACCGATGGATATACATCCATAGAATACATACCCTCGAAGACCGTATAGCGTTAACGAGGTTGTACTCGTGAATGATGTAGTCGAACGCTTGCCGATCTCAAGATCGTGATGAAGTTCATCTGGTCCAGCCGGTCCAGCACCATCACGTCCAGCACCGCAAAGCAGTGGTGCATCCGTGATCGCACACACGTCCGGGTACCCCGACAACCTCCGCGCCCTCACTCCAGCGAAGCAGCGGAAGCAACAAATCCTTCTAGAAAAAGCCACCGGGAACATGTATCTCGCTGATCCGAGACCATGGGGAAATTCTAAAGGGGGGAGAGAGATCCTTCGCGAGGAGGTGTACTTTGAGATGATGAGAGGGGGGAATTTTATAGGGAGAGGGGGGGGCACCCCAAGGGGCATGGCTCCCAGCCATGGTGGCTGCCCCCACCTCTTCCACATTCATGTGGGTGGAGCTCCCACTCAAAATGAAAAGCCTCCACTCCCATTAAAAAGCCTCCACTCAAAAATCCACTCACATGCATTAAATTTTCACCAAATTTAATGCAAGCTCTCATTTAAATAAAACTCTTTTATTTATTTATTCATAATTTTGTTAATTACTTTAATTAACAAACATTCACATAAAACCCCTTACAACATTTCAATTTCACATGCAGAACCATTCTCAGCAATTTCAACCGAAACAGTTTCGGTGTCTAGTGAAATAAATTCCTGCGCTTTCTTTTTTCTTTCTCTGGCATATTATTTGCTCCAAATGGTGTCGGTATCCCTTAAGTGCGTCACCCTATGGTTCTCAAATAATGTAGACATGATCGAGACCCCTCTCCAATCAATAATTAGCAGCGGGACCTGGAGATCCGTACTGACTCCCACATATTCAACGATGACTTCTGTGATCGTGTGAACCTTATACGCATGTAACTCAATCCCTTTGTCTCGCGATATACTACATGTCCGAGATTCGATCATCGGTATCCCCATACCTAGTTTGATCTCGTTACCGACATGTGCTCTTTTCTTGTTCCTGTGATATAACATTCTAGTGATCAAATCACTTGCTTGCAAGCTAATCAATGTGATATCACCGAGAGGGCCCAGAGTATATATTTCCGTCATCGGGATGGACAAATTCCACTCTTGATCCATGATCCTCAACATAACACCTTCGTAGCACTGAACCCATCTTTATAGTCACCCTGTTACGGTGTGACGTTTGATGTTATCAAGATACTCTTCCGGTGTTAGTGATTGACATGATCTCATGGTCTAAGGACTAAGATTACTTCGTATGATGTTATAGAAATATAAACACAATGACCTTGATTGTAATGCTATACTTCGGATGAATGTTCAGCACATCATTACACTAATGATGTGACCTCGTTATTAACAACATCCAATGTCCATGATCAGGAAACCTTTGATCATCTTGTTAATCAACGAGCTAGTTTATAAGAGAGGCATAACTAGGAACTTCCTTTTTGTTTATTAAACACACATGTATTAAGGTTTCCATATTAATATAATTATAGCATGCAAAATAAACATTTATCATCAATAAGGAATACGATAATAACCACTTTATTATTGCCTCTCGGGCATATTCCCTTCAACGGCAAAGGCAAGAACCCCTTCGAGAAGAAGGCGGCAGTTTTGCATACTTTCCTTGGCACCCCCACCGTCCGACAACAGAAGACCTCTATGAGGATACTGATGGCTACTCTACCCCCAGTTCCCCAATTCCTGCGCTAGTCGGAGATTCCAATTACTTGGGACAGGAAGGATCACCCAGACCTCATCCCTACGGAGAACCAACACGCCATGGTCATCAACCCTTTGATTGACGGCAATGAGTTCACCAAATGTATGGTGGATAGGGGAAGCAGCATCAACATCATGTACCTGGATACACTGCAGAAGATGAACTTGACGGAGGCAAACCTAAGGCGGACCAACACCATCTTCCATGGCATAGTTCCTGGTTGGGAGGCTCGGTCCCTTGGGTGCATCACACTTCAGGTAGCCTTTGGTGATGTTAATAATTACCGCCAAGAGCGCATGACCTTTGAGGTGGTCCCCTTCAAGAGCGTGTACCACGTCATATTAGGCCGCGACATATTCCACACCTTCATGGCCAAGCCATGCTTCGTCTACAACAAACTCAAGATACCCGAACCAAACGGTGTCATCACCGTATCCGGAAGCTTTGCCAAAGCTAGGGACTGCGAGATTGGAGAAGCAGCCTACGCGGAAGCTGTCCTCTACAGCGAAGAATTCAGGGAGATCCAGAGCAAGGTCGATGCCTCGGATATGCCCGCGTCGAAGAAACAGATTTCGGACTCCGCTCTAGCATTCAAGGCCGCCATCGAGACCAAGCCGGTGGAACTTGTGGTAGGCGATGTCTCCAAGACCACCGCCATTGGGACGAACCAGGATCCCAAATAGGAAAGCGCGCTCATCGAGTTCCTCCGTGAGAACAGGGACATCTTTGCCTGGAAACCTGCCGACATGAAAGGTGTACCTAGGGAACTTGCCGAGCATAGCTTAAACATTGATGCAAAATGCAAACCAGTGAAGCAACCTCTACGACGCTTTAGAGATGAGAAGAGACGCGGCATAGGCAAGGAGATAGCTAGGTTACTTAAGGCTAGTTTTATCCGAGAAGTCCTTCACACCCAATGGGTGGCCAATCCTGTACTTGTCCCCAAAAAGGGAACCAAAGAATTAAGAATGTGCGTTGATTACACCGGCTTGAACAAAGCATGTCCCAAAGATCCGTTTGCTTTGCCTCGCATTGACCAAGTGATTGACTCGACGGCTTGCTCGGAACTTTTGTGTTTTCTCGATGCATACTCGGGATACTACCAGATCAAGATGAGGAAGTCGGACCAATTGGCCACTTCATTCACTACCCCCTACGGCATGTTTTGCTATGTTACGATGCCCTTTGGGCTGAAAAACGCAGGTGCTACGTACCAGCGGATAATGCAACGTTGCCTACACGATCAGATTGGTCGGAATGTTCACGCCTATGTGGACGACATAGAGGTGATGTCTAAAAAGTCAAATGACTTAATCTCCGACTTAAAAGAAACCTTTGATAACCTCCGAAAATACAACATGATGCTTAACCCTAAGAAGTGCGTCTTCGGGGTTCCAGCCGGCAAATTGTTGGGCTTCATCGTTTTCCAGCGTGGAATCGAGGTCAACCCGGAGAAAATCAAGACCATCTTAAACATAAACCGTCTGGCATGCCTAAAGGACATTCAACAACTAACAGGTTGTGTTATAGCAGTTAGTCGGTTCGTCGGCCAACTTGGAGAGAAGGCTCTGCCACTATACAAGTTGCTGAAGAAGGCGGACAAATTCATGTGGACGAACGAGGCAGATGCAACATTGAAGCAGCTCAAGGATATTCTTTCCTCAGCACCTATCCTTGCAGCACCGGAGCCTGGTGAGCCCCTGTTAATTTACATGGCGACCACCAACTGGGTAATCAGCATCGTCGTCATGGTAGAGCGGAAGGAACCATGCTATGAGCACGGAGTCCAATGACCAGTTTACTATGTAAACAAGGTCTTGACGGAGTCCAAGCAGCGTTACCCGCACTACCAGAAGATAGCTTATGGAGTATTCCTTGCTTCTCGGAAGCTGAGGCACTATTTCAAGGAGCACCTGTAGGGTTTCGTAGCATGGAAAACAAAAATTTTCTACCGCATACAAACAAACAAGCCAAGATCTATCTACTAGATTGTAGCAACGAGTCGATGGAATAACTCACCCTCGAAGATTCCAAAGTGTTTAACGAGAGCAGATTCTCGTGGGTGATGTAGTCGTACTCTTTCCGATCTCAAGATCGCGTAGACGATCCTTCCGGCACTGCGTTCCGGCAGCGCTCCCGTAGTCGGTCACACGTTCGGTACTCGACAAAGACCTTCCTCTCCCTTGTTCCAGCAGGCAGCGGAGGTTGTAGCACTCTCCTCGCGATTCCGGCAGCACAACGGCGTGGTACCGGAAGTAGAGGGGAGATCTCGCAGGGCTTCGCCTTAAGCCGGAGCGAGTATGGTGGAGTATGAGAGAGATTTGGTGATCTAGGGTTTAGACACACCAATTAGAAGGCTCTAAACCGGAGGCTAGGGAAATTAGAAGCTCTAACTTGACGGCTTGGGAGAAATCCCTAGGCTGTGGCTAGGGTTTAGGTTTAGAGGAGAGGGACTTGTGTACTAGGAGGGGCAGCCCTGCCCCTCCCTTTTATAGGTGGGAGGCGCGGCCAAGGGGAGGGGAGTCCCTCCCCAACTCGGCTTGGAGGTGGGCCGGCGGTTGGAGGAGGGAATCCCTCCCCAACTCGGTTTCCCACTCCTCCTCCTCTTTCCAAAACTTGCCGTTTGACTTTCAAACTAGCCGTTTGACTTTTCAATTTAGGATTTAAATAAACCCTTTATTTTGACAGCAAAGACACCTAGTACATGATGCAATCATTCCAACTTACAATGGCACATTCATGTACCCTTCCCCCCCCCCCCCCGGAGTGCCGGACATTTCGGAACCTTCTAGAATGTTCCCGATGAAAACACCGGAACCATTCCCCAACTCCGAAACGGGACTTTCCTTATATGAATCTTATTCTCCGGACCATTCCGGATCTCCTCATGATATCCCGAATCCCATTCGAGACTCCGAACAACATTCGGACTCTTTCTCATCATTCCATAACTACTCAAACAACGTCGAATCCTTAAGTGTGTCTCCCTACGGTTCGTGAATTATGCGGACATGATCGAGACACTTCTCCGAACAATAACCAATAGAGGAATCTGGAAATTCATATGGCTCCCACATATTTCTATGATTACTTTGCGATCGAATGAACCACTTACATACGATATCAATTTCCCTTTGTCTCACGATAGTTTACTTATCCGAGGTTATGATCGTCGGTATCTCTGCATACCTAGTTCAACCTCGTTACTGATAAGTACTCTTTTCTCGTTCCCGTGATATGTGATCCCTTGTGAGCCAGTCACATGCTTGCAAGCTAATTGGATGACATTTCACCGAGAGGGCCCAGAGTATATCTATCCGTCATATGGATGGACAAATCCCACTCTTGATCCATGTGTTTCAACCAATACTTTCTGAACACTCAATGCCACCTTTATAGCCACCTAGTTACGGTGTGGTGTTTGATGTTATCAAAGCATCCATCTGGTATGCATGATCTCATGGTCTAAGGAATTAGATAACTATGTATCAGAAAGCATATAGCAATTGAACTATTAAAATGACTTGATCTTTATGCTACGCTTATCTATAGGAGTATGTCCACCATATCATTCTCCTAACGATATGATCTTGTTGTTAACAACATCTCAATGTTCATGATAGGGAAACCACAATCATCTATTAACCAACAAGCTAGTATTATATAGAGGCTTTACTAGGGACTTCAAATTAAGTTTACAAATCACACAAGTATTAATGTTTCCTTGTTAATACTATTATAGCATGAATGTAAACATTTATCATAAACACAAAGATATAATAATAACTACATTTATTATTGCCTCTAGGGCATATCTCCAACAGTCTCCCACTTGCACTAGAGTCATCTAATCTAGATTACATGGTAATATACCGAACACCCATGGCAGTTTGGTGCTGGTCATGTTTTGCCCTCGGTAGAGGTTTAGTCAACGGATCCGCCACATTTAGATCTGTGTGTACTTTGCAAATCTTTATATCCCCATCTTGGATATGTTCTCGAATAGCGTGAAAACGTAGCTTGATGTGCTTCAGCTTCTTGTGTGACCTTGGTTCTTGCGCATTGGCTATGGCGCCCATGTTATCACAGTAGATAGACATTGGGTCTAGCGCACTAGGAACCACACCCAGCTCTGTAATGAATTCTTTCATCCATATTGCTTCTTGTGAAGCCTCCGAAGCAGCCATGTATTCCGATTCAGTTGAAGATCTCGCCACAACGCTTTGCTTTGCACTCCTCCAGCTAACTGCTGCACCATTCAAAATAAATACGTATCCAGATTGTGATTTAGAATCATCCGGATCGGTGTTCCAACTAGCATCGGTGTAACCATTAACAACGAGCTGTTCATCACCTCCATAAGAAAGAACCATATCCTTAGTTCTTCTCAAGTACTTAAGGATGTTTTTGACCGCTGTCCAATGATCCACTCCTGGATCACTTTGATATCTGCTAGTTAGACTGACAGCATATGCAATGTCGGGTCTAGTACATAGCATGGCATACATTAGAGATCCTATGGCTGAGGCATAGGGAGTCTTACTCATCCTTTCTCTATCTTCTGCCGATGTCGGACTTTGAGTTTTACTCAAGGTCGTATTGGGCAACATGGGTAAGATCCCTTTCTTGTTATCTTCCATTCCAAACCTCTTTAGAACTTTGTCCAAATATGTACTTTGTGACAATGATATTTGGCGTTTTGATCCATCTCTATAAATCTTTATGCCTAATATGTAAGCTGCTTCGCCAAGATCCTTCATTGAAAAACTATTATTCAAATATTCCTTGACACTATTAAGAAGGTCTACATCATTCCCAATCAACAATATGTCATCTACATACAGTATCAAGAATGCTACAGAGCTCCCACTCACTTTCTTGTAAATACAAGCTTCTCCATAAGTTTGTATAAAACCAAAACTTTTGATTACCTTATCAAAACGTTGATTCCAACTTCGGGATGCTTGCTTCAATCCATAGATGGACCGTTGAAGTTTGCATACCTTGTTAGCATCTTTAGGATCGACAAAACCTTTGGGTTGCATCATATACAACTCTTCATCAATGTCTCCATTGAGGAATGCTGTTTTGACATCCATCTGCCATATCTCATAATCATAATATGCAGTGATTGCTAACATAATCCTCACAGACTTTAGCTTCGCTACTGGTGAGAAAGTCTCATCGTAGTCAACTCTTTGAATTTGTCGAAACCCTTTTGCGACAAGTCGAGCTTTATAGACAGTAACATTACCATCAGCATCTGTTTTCTTCTTGAAAATCCATTTGTTCTCGACAGCCTTCCGGCCATCCGGTAAGTCCACCAAAGTCCATACTTGGTTTTCGTACATGGATCCTATTTCGGATTTCATGGCTTCTTGCCATTTATTGGAATCTGGGCTCATCATTGCTTCCTCATATGTCTCAGGGTCATCGGTGTTGTCCACCAACATGACATTCATAACGGGATCATACCAATCTGGAGTGGTACGAGTTCTTGTTGACCTGCGAGGCTCTGTAGTAACTTCAACCGAAGTTTCATGATCATCATCATTAGCTTCCTCTCTTATTGGTGTAGGCACCACAGGAACTTCTTCCGGCGCTGCGCTACTCGCAATTTCGAGAGAAGGTTCGACAACCTCGTCGAGTTCTACTTTCCTTCCAGTCACTTCTTTCGAGAGAAATTCCTTCTCTAGAAAGGATCCATTTTTAGCAACGAAGATTTTGCCTTCGGATCTATGATAGAAGGTATACCCAATAGTTTCCTTCGGGTATCCTATGAAGACGCATTTTTTCCGCTTTGGGTTCAAGCTTGTCCGGCTGTAACTTCTTTACATAGGCTTCGCATCCCCAAACTTTAAGGAACGACAATTTAGGTTTCTTCCCAAACCATAATTCATACGGTGTCGTTTCAACGGATTTAGACGGTGCCCTATTTAAAGTGAATGCGGCTGTTTCTAATGCATAACCCCAAAATGATAGCGGTAAATATGTAAGTGACATCATAGAACGAACCATATCTAAGAGAGTTCGATTACGACGTTCAGACACACCATTACGCTGTGGTGTTCCCGGCGGTGTCAATTGTGAAAGTATTCCGCATTTCTTCAAATGCTCGCCAAACTCGTAACTTAGATATTCACCTCCATGATCAGAACGTAGAAATTTAATCTTCTTGTTACGTTGATTCTCTACCTCACTTTGAAACTCCTTAAACTTCTCGAAAGTCTCGGACTTATGTTTCATGAAATAGATATACCCATATCTACTCAAATCATCCGTGAAGGTAAGAACATAACGATAACCACCGCGATGCTACATTCATTGGACCACACACATCGGTATGTATGATTTCCAATAAGTCCGTAGCTCGCTCCATCATACCAGAAAATGGAGTCTTAATCATTTTACCCATCAGACATGCTTCGCATCTTTCAAGTGATTCAAAATCAAGTGATTCAAGAAGTCCATCGGAATGGAGTTTCTTCATACGCTTCACTCCAATGTGACCAAGACGACAGTGCCACATATAGGTCGAGTTATCGCTCGATTTCAAACGTTTAGCCTCAATGTTATTAATATGTGTATTTCCACCATCGAGATTCAACAAGAATAGACCATCTATCAAAGGTGCATGTGCATAAAACATATTACTCATATAAATCGAACAACCATTATTCTCGGATTTAAACAAGTAACCGTCTCGCAATAAACAAGATCCTGATATAATGTTCATGCTCAACGCAGGCACCAAATAACAATTATTTAAGTATAAAACTAATCCCGATGGTAGATGAAGGGGTAGCGTGCCGACCGCGATCACATCAACCTTTGATCCGTTTCCTACGCGCATCGTCACCTCGTTCTTCACTAGCTTCCGTTTATTCTGCAGCTCCTGTTTCGAGTTACAAATATGAGCAACCGAACCAGAATCAAATACCCAGGCACTACTACGAATACTAGTGAGATACACATCAATAACATGTATATCAGATATACCTTTCTTCTTGATGTTGCCGTTCTTCAAATCCGCCAAGTACTTTGGGCAATTCCGCTTCCAGTGACCTTCTCCCTTGCAGTAAAAGCACTCAGTATCAGGCTTGGGTCCAGCCTTGGTCTTCTTCGTCGGCGTGGTAACTTTCTTACCACCCTTCTTGAAGCGTCCCTTCTGCTTAGACTTGCCTTTCTTGAATTTGGTGGTCTTATTGACCAACAACACTTGGTTCTCTTTCTTGATCTCCACTTCTGCAGACTTTAACATAGCAAACAGTTCTGGCAACTGCTTGTTCATGTTCTGCATGTTGTAGTTCATCACAAAGTTCTTGTAACTTGGTGGTAGTGATTGGAGGACACGGTAAATCCTCAAAGCATTAGGAATCACTATACCCAAGCTTTGAAGTTTGTTTGCGTGCCCAGACATCTTAAGCACATGCTCACTGACGGATCTGCCCTCTTCCATCTTGCAGTTAAAGAACTTTTCAGAAGCCTCATAACTCTCAATCGCCGCGTGAGTCTCAAAGATCAATTTGAGATCACGGACAATATCATGTGGGTCTGAATTCTCAAACCTTTTCTGAAGCTCCGATTCTAAACCATACAAGATAGCACACTGAACTATGGAGTACTGATTCTTCCGAGCAAGGTAAACATTCTTTACTTCATCGGTAGCATCAGCTGCAGGTGGGTCACCCAGCGGTGCATCCAGCACATAGGTCAAATTACCAGCTGTGAGGACAATCCTCAAATTGCGGAACCAATTCGCGAAGTTGCTTCCATTGTTTTTCAACTTTTCTTTCTCTAGGAACGCATTAAAATTGATGGTAGGGGCTGCCATTGATCTACAACATATTTGCAATAGTTTAGACTAAGTTTATGACAAATTGAGTTCTAATTAATAATAAAGTTTAATCTAGGTGAACTCCCACTCAAAACAACATCCCTCACATTGTTTTAGTGATCACACGAACCAAATCCACCATATCAAAACCGATCATCATAAGAGTTGATATAGTTTCAATGGCGAACAATCGACATGTTCATCATATCTACTATATGATTCATGCTTTACCTTTCGGTGATCCGTGTTCCTGAGACCATGTCTGTACATGCTAGGCTCGTCAAGATCAAACCTTAGCTACCGCATAAGCAAATCTAGCTTGCTTACGTTGTATTCACTTGCGGAATCTAACACACCCGATCATCACGTGGTGCTTCGAAACAACAAGCTTTAGCAACGGTGCATACTAAGGGTGAACACTTTAGAACTTGAAATTTATGTGCATGAGGGATCATCTTATAATACTACCGTCGTCTACTAAGCAATACAAGATGCATAAAGGATTAACATCACATGCAATTCATAATATGTGATATGATATGGCCTTTATACTTTGTGCTTCCGATCTCCATCTTCAAGCACGAACATGATCTCCATCATCACCGGCATAGCATCAAGGTCAATGACGCTTCTTCATGGTTGTCGTCCACCAGCTTCAACTATTACAACTACTATGAATAGACACGCGGGTCTTAACAGAAATTAAATACAACCATATGGCTCCTGCCGGTTGCCAACTTACAATAAGGAACATTGCATACATCAAATATAATCACAATCATGGCCATATCACATCACTGCACACCCCTGCAAAACAAAGTTAGATGCCTCTACTTTCTTTGCATATTTTACGTGGTTTGGGGCTTTCAATAAGTGTCGTTCTAACTTACGAACAAGAACCACAACATTGATACTAGTATTGTCAATCACCCGTTGTAAATTGGATCTCCACTATGCTGGGAGAAACAGGCACCCGCAAAGCCACTTATGCAATACAAGTTGCATGTCAAGCGTGGAGCAAGTCTCATGAACGATGTCATGTAAGGTTAGCCTGGGCCGCTTCATCCCAACATCCCGCAAGATGCAAAGTACACAAGAAGCAATCGACAATAAAAGCATCAACGCCCACAATGACCATTGTGTTCTACTCTTGCAACAGATCTACATATAGACACGGCTCTGATACCACTGTAGGGTTTCGTAGCATGGAAAACAAAAATTTTCTACCGCATACAAACAAACAAGCCAAGATCTATCTACTAGATTGTAGCAACGAGTCGATGGAATAACTCACCCTCGAAGATTCCAAAGTGTTTAACGAGAGCAGATTCTCGTGGGTGATGTAGTCGTACTCTTTCCGATCTCAAGATCGCGTAGACGATCCTTCCGGCGCTGCGTTCCGGCAGCGCTCCCGTAGTCGGTCACACGTTCGGTACTCGACAAAGACCTTCCTCTCCCTTGTTCCAGCAGGCAGCGGAGGTTGTAGCACTCTCCTCGCGATTCCGGCAGCACAACGGCGTGGTACCGGAAGTAGAGGGGAGATCTCGCAGGGCTTCGCCTTAAGCCGGAGCGAGTATGGTGGAGTATGAGAGAGCTTTGGTGATCTAGGGTTTAGACACACCAATTAGAAGGCTCTAAACCGGAGGCTAGGGAAATTAGAAGCTCTAACTTGATGGCTTGGGAGAAATCCCTAGGCTGTGGCTAGGGTTTAGGTTTAGAGGAGAGGGACTTGTGTACTAGGAGGGGCAGCCCTGCCCCTCCCTTTTATAGGTGGGAGGCGCGGCCAAGGGGAGGGGAGTCCCTCCCCAACTCGGCTTGGAGGTGGGCCGGCGGTTGGAGGAGGGAATCCCTCCCCAACTCGGTTTCCCACTCCTCCTCCTCTTTCCAAAACTTGCCGTTTGACTTTCAAACTAGCCGTTTGACTTTTCAATTTAGGATTTAAATAAACCCTTTATTTTGACAGCAAAGACACCTAGTACATGATGCAATCATTCCAACTTACAATGGCACATTCATGTACCCTTCCCCCCCCCCCCGGAGTGCCGGACATTCCGGAACCTTCTAGAATGTTCCCGATGAAAACACCGGAACCATTCCCCAACTCCGAAACGGGACTTTCCTTATATGAATCTTATTCTCCGGACCATTCCGGATCTCCTCATGATATCCCGAATCCCATTCGAGACTCCGAACAACATTCGGACTCTTTCTCATCATTCCATAACTACTCAAACAACGTCGAATCCTTAAGTGTGTCTCCCTACGGTTCGTGAATTATGCGGACATGATCGAGACACTTCTCCGAACAATAACCAATAGAGGAATCTGGAAATTCATATGGCTCCCACATATTTCTATGATTACTTTGCGATCGAATGAACCACTTACATACGATATCAATTTCCCTTTGTCTCACGATAGTTTACTTATCCGAGGTTATGATCGTCGGTATCTCTGCATACCTAGTTCAACCTCGTTACTGATAAGTACTCTTTTCTCGTTCCCGTGATATGTGATCCCTTGTGAGCCAGTCACATGCTTGCAAGCTAATTGGATGACATTTCACCGAGAGGGCCCAGAGTATATCTATCCGTCATATGGATGGACAAATCCCACTCTTGATCCATGTGTTTCAACCAATACTTTCTGAACACTCAATGCCACCTTTATAGCCACCCAGTTACGGTGTGGTGTTTGATGTTATCAAAGCATCCATCTGGTATGCATGATCTCATGGTCGAAGGAATTAGATAACTATGTATCAGAAAGCATATAGCAATTGAACTATTAAAATGACTTGATCTTTATGCTACGCTTATCTATAGGAGTATGTCCACCATATCATTCTCCTAACGATATGATCTTGTTGTTAACAACATCTCAATGTTCATGATAGGGAAACCACAATCATCTATTAACCAACAAGCTAGTATTATATAGAGGCTTTACTAGGACTTCAAATTAAGTTTACAAATCACACAAGTATTAATGTTTCCTTGTTAATACTATTATAGCATGAATGTAAACATTTATCATAAACACAAAGATATAATAATAACTACATTTATTATTGCCTCTAGGGCATATCTCCAACAGCACCCCATCACAGTGGTGAGCAAAACTCCACTGTCCGACATCATCAAAAACAGCGACGCTACAGGAAGTGGGGCATTGAACTTGCCGCCTTCGAGATCACCTACAAGAGATGCGACACTATCAAATCACAAGCCTTGGCGGATTTTATCGCAGATTGGACGGAGATGCCAGATGCTACCCCATTGCCGGAACCAGAATACTGGGTGATGCACTTTGACAGATCAAAGCTGCTCAACGGCTCAGGGGCTTGTGTATTGCTACAGTCACCAACTAGAGACAAGCTACACTATGTTCTGCAAATCCACTTCTAGGCTACGAACAACATGGCGGAGTACGAAGCACTCATTCACGGATTACGCGTAACCAAGGATATTGGCATCAAGCGCATAGTTTGCTGTGGAGATTCCGACTTGGTTGCCCAGCAGGTGGCTGGCACCTGGAATGCACGGAACCCTATGATGGCGGTATATCGAGACGAAGTGGACGAGATAGCCAAGAGCTTCTTAGGCTACGAGGTCAAGTATGTACCTAGGGAGCAAAACGAGGCGGTTGATCTGCTGTCTAAGCTTGGATTAGGGCGCAAGCGAATTCCGCCAGGAGTTTTCCTAGAGCATCTACGGACACCATCCGTGAAGGGAGCAGACATCGACAACCCGGACAGAGTAGACTCTTTCGTCCACATGGTGGCAAAGGTCCCTTCGGCTTGGACAAAACTGTTCATGGAGTATCTCGAACACGAAACTTTGCTCGACGACGAAGTCGAAAGACGGCAAATAGTATGTCGAGCAAAGGGTTATACCATAATCAATGGATAGCTCTACAAAAGAAGCACTACTGGTGTATACCTTAAGTGTGTTCCCCAGCAAGAAGGTATTGAAATCCTACGCGAAATCCATCTCGGAGATTGCAGGCATCATGCCGCTCCACGGTCATTGGTCGCGAAAGCTTTCCGGCAAGGATTCTATTGGCTAACCGTGAAGGCGGACGCCGACAAGCTGGTGGAGACATGCATGGGATGCCAATATTATGCCCGACAACCACATCTTCTTGCTGAAGAATTGCAAACAATACCAATAACTTGGCCATTTGCAGTCTGGGGGCTGTACATGGTTGGTCTGTTGCAGACGGTACCATGTGGGTTTACGCATCTACTAGTAGCAGTTGATAAATTCACTAAATGGATAGAAGCTAAACCCATTAGAAAGCTCGATGTGGCAAGTGCCCTTAGGTTTGTCCGGGATCTAGTGGTGAGATTTGGTCTCCCACATAGCATTATCACCAACAATGGCAGCAACTTGTCACTCGGAGAAGTGGAGGCTTATTGTTGGGAGAAGGGCATCCGACTTGACCTTGCATATGTGGCACATCCACAATCCAATGGTCGGATTGAGCGAGCCAATGGATTAATTGTGCAGGGAATAAAGCCACGTCTTAAAGCACCGCTGCATAGAGCAGCTGGAGCCTGGGCGGAAGAATTGCCATATGTGTTGTGGAGTTTGCGAACTACACCCAACAGATCCACCGGCTACACCCCTTACTTCATGGTATATGGAGCAGAAGCCATCTTGCCTTTCGACATCCTTCACGATGCACCAAGAGTCACCGCCTACGACGAAGATGACGCTGAAGAATCCATACGCCTAGATGTGGACCTTCTCGAGGAGGAGCCATCTACCAGAAGAAGCTATGTAGCTACCATAGTCGCCGCGTCCGGCATCGCTCGTTTAAAGAGGGGGATCTGGTGCTCCGACTTAAGAAGAAGAAGTCGCACAAATTATCCCCGCCATGGGAAGGTCCGTTCATCATAAGCAAGGAGCTACTCAATGGGTCTTACTACCTCGTTGGCAATCGTGAACTGAAGCATAGACCCAACAAGGATCAAAAGCGTAAGCGACGTGACCCAGATGATGACTACCCGGAGCTTGATCGGCCATGGAACATAGCACAACTACGTCCTTTCTACACTTAGCATTTTTTATCTAATTATGTACCTCTTATATGATCAATGAAATAAAGCTCCCTGGTTCACTCATATTTTTGAGTCTTTTACCTCCTTTAGTGTTCATTTTGGGATCATATAAAACCTTTATGCACAAGCTTTGCGATTGCACTTGTTAAAATTCCGCCTACGGCGTTAGCTTAAGTTTTCTGGTCTACACGTTCTTTGTCGTTTTTATGTGAATTCTGGAGTAGTGACTTTCGGCACATATTGTCGGCGATTTTGTGCTTAGGTTATTGAAGCTGCCATTGGGCATCATCGCCTGAGCGCATGGTTCCGACAACGAGTCTTCCGACTCATGAAAAGTCAAGCATAAAAACCACAGTAATGGATAAGCCAGCACTTCCTTAAAAAATATATACATGCTGGAATCAGTCCTTGAGTAGCAGGAAATAACAACCATTGTTTTCCGCCTTAATTTACACACATAGTTTTTTCGGCATACACATTACAGAGGAAACAAATATTACAAATTGTTTTTTATTCCTGTGGCGCACGCAACTTGGAAGCAGCATCGTCGGCAGCAGGAGACTCACCTTCCTCGAAATCGGCAGTGTTGAGGGACTCGGGGGAGCTTTGGTTGCCGCCATCGATGGTTTTCATGGGCACGAAGACATTAACGTCAACCAACTCGGGGACTCTGGTGTCATAACCCGCGAGTGACGCCAAGATAGATTCGTGGTTTATCTTTTGGCCTTCGTCATCTACGACGGGGATACCGAAGGTTACCGTGTCGATGTCGGCATCTTCGTAATGTGCCTTGACCATGGGCAGCGCCATTCTTGCACCGGCCCGTGCACATGAAGCTTTCCAGCTTGCGATATGCTCGGGGGCTCGGCGCAGGATCTCCAAGAACTTCACCACAGAGTCTAATGCCTTGATGTTAATCTGGAGGGGTTTGGCTATCTCCTTGGCCTACTTGATGGCGGTGTTGATAAAGTTGCCGGCAAAGACCATGCATTCCTTTGGCAAAGGAGGCGATCGGGTTAAACCCATAGGAGCTGCGAGTTTCCGACAAAGGAGCGCATGAGTTAAAAAATTCAGAGTATTCAGCTTATAGAAGTCCAAGACGGAAAATCACGTACTGAAGATGCTAGTCTCAGCCTGTTGGAGAGTATCCACCATGGAGTCCCGTTCTTGTCGGAGGGTCCTATACGCTTCAAGATGGCGCTGATTTTGTTCATCAGCGGCTTTCTTTTGCTCTTTCAGGATAGCGATTTCCTCCTTCAAGCGGTTCATCTCCTCACTGGCAGAATCTTGCAGGGCTTTCATTGAATCTTCATGCATCTTCAGCATGTCCTTCCTCTCCTGCTTAAGGATCTTGTTTTCGCTATCCAGCTGCTGAATGTGCTTGGATTGCTCGACAATATCCTTAGCCTTGGAAATGGTTTCTGCAAGTCGAAGAAAGAAAAGTACACAGTGAGTACTCGTAGAATACACAAGACCAAGTCGGAATACCAAAAAGAAAGGAAAAAACAGACGCTTGCTCTTGATGATCTGTTCCTTCAAGAAGGCAGTTTTACCCTTTTCAGCTTCCAAGTCCGCACGCATCTTCTGGTACTTGTCGTTGGAGACACCCCTCCTGGCATTCTCATTTTGTGGAAATAAGAAAGTTAAACGTTGTTTGGTCTACTTGGAGCATCTAGCTGGAGAATTTCCAGCTAGAAGCTCGGGGGCTACAGCGAGAGTTTTTAACTTAGCAATATGCTTAGTCTTTCTTTAAGCATCTAGTTGGAACTAATTCAGTTTTCGATTAGAATCTTGGGGGTTACAGTATAAAGTTTTTAACTCAGCCATATGCTTAGCTTCTCTTTAAGCATCTAGCCGGAATAATTCATTCAAACTATATGCTTGGGGGCTACAGTGAGAAGTTTTCTAACTTAGTCACTCTTAGAGCATTTAGATGCAAATACCTATGGTTTTCCATCTAAATCCTCGGAGGCTACAGTGGGATACTCATATGAAAAGCAAAAGGCAATAAAACTTACAAGCACAATGATCTTGAGGTTTGTAGCACTCTCAGCAAACAACTTGCCAAAGGACAAACTGTTTCCTTGCAAGATTTCCGCTTGCCGGAGAAGCTCCTCAAGGCTGCACGTTGGAGATGTCGGCGCCGCACTAGGAACCATATGCTACCCGACGTAAGTACCGGATAGACTATCTTCAGGAACTCTATGGTCTTCTCGGGTGCGGAGGTGCCGCCTTCGGCAGATGTACCACCTTCCACCACCGCCTTACCGCTACCAAGGGCATCCTTAGCCGGAGCTTCGGCCATTTGGTGTGCGGCACTCTCCGGCGTCGCATGTTCGCCGACAACAGCATGCTCAGTGGAGGCACCTGAGTCCACTTCCATGGCAGAAGGGCCAGATGCTTCTTTGGCATGTGAGCTTGTCGGAGCGGATGCAGGCTTGACGATGGGAGTGACAGGGGCGATGGAAGGAGATGCGTGGCGAGAAACGTCACGATGCAACATGTCCTTGATGGTTCTAGAAGCCCCCAAAGTCTTGGAGGTCTTCTTCAAACTGGTTGTGGCTTTCTTCCTGAAACACACAAAAAGTATAAGTACAGAAATAAGACAAACAATGGACAATGTCAGAGGAAAAGAATCTTACACAAGAGGGGGTGCTTTGGCAAAGGGGATCCCTCTAACCTTTCTTTTCTCCGCCTCCAGGGCGGCGGTAGTCTTCTTTGAGGCTTCACCCTCCGTCTTCTTCTTCTTGCCTCCGTCGGTAGCATCAGAGGTGGAGCTCTTCCGCTTTCACGCCAACGAAGCATCATTGTCGGACACGACGGTGACTTCCTTCATCTTTGGATCATAGATTTGAGGAGCCATGTTGTCCTCATCTATGTCGCTGAGCTGTTAAGTGAATAACCACTGTGTTAGATGACATGGTAATGGCTAGACGGAAGAACTGGATTATATGGCATACACGGAAAATAAACAGTTACCTTTGGGCACTTGCTCTCTACGAACATGTCATAGGTGATGGTGAAGCCACGCTTCTTATCCTTCACCTTGACGATGTCCTTGAGGCGGAGCTTGACGGAGTCGCTCGAGAAGTTGTCCTCGTAGATGCGGAGGCTATCCCTTCTATCGTTGGAACACTCGTGCATCAGCTTCAAGCGGTGCTGCAAAGGCTAGATCCGCCTGATGAACCAGCACATGGCCAGGTCCAATCCGGTTAGACCCGTCTCTACGAACCACTCTATCCGCCTTATAGCGCGGGAAGCGTCGATGTCAGAGGGAAGGGAGGCTTGGGATCTCCATGTCGAGGCTTCGGCGACTGCTCCATCGACGAAGTCTGGGTACGTGACTTCTCGGCCAGCCAGAGGGATATCTGGGCCGTAGAAGTACGTCCACTGCCAGTCCTTGCAGGACTCGTGGCCGACGATGTCGGGGAAGCGCCGGCCAGGCCGGATCTTAAAACTAATGGTGCCACAATTTCTAAGCTCGTCCTTGCCGGCTCCGGCTTCGCGCTTGACGGTGAAGAAATAAATGAAGATATATAGCCTAGGCTTAATTCCTAGATAACCCTCGCAAAGCGCCGCGTAATTGCTAATCGCTAAGATGCTATTGGGGGAAGGTTCTGAGGCTGTACTCGGTAATGATTCAGGACAACAAGGAAAAAGTTGGAGATGGGTAGGGAGACGCCGTGTACCAGTTGCGCTTTGAGGTACACTTTTTCTCCGGCTTGGGTAGAAGGTGTGACCTCGCCGGCCGGCGCCGCCCGCTAGGCGAGCCCCTCTGTCGCAGGAAGGTAGCCCTCGGTGATCATTTCTTTGATATTGTGGTCCGTGATATCTGAACCGCACCAATCTCCTTTGTGGGAGTCATACTCCTCCTCCAGCAGCTCCAGCGCCGCTGGATTATGGTTGCTGCCGGTGGCTTCGACCACTGCAGACTTGGGGATAACCAGACCCTCTGGAGGCACGATGACGGAGCTCGCCGGCTTCGCCTGACATCGCCATGGAGGGCGAGGAGCTGCTGCTGGCCATTGGATGTGTTCGGTGGTGACTGGGAGAGATTGGGGAGCTAGGGTTTTTCGCACGTTGCACGGAGAGCTCGAGGAGGCGCTCGCTGGAGGAAGAAGACGATGCAGAGGAGAATGAGGTGAAAGGTAAAATTTCCACCGCAGTTACTATTTATAACCTCCGGCATCAAGATTCGTGCAGCATGATCGAACGGTTTCCGCGTATGCGACGTGTGTGGGGACGTGCGCGGAAATTTTGCCACGTTACCAACCGTCACCGCCAATGGTTCGTATCGCTCGTGCGGGAAAAACAGACATGGTTGCGTTCTCTGCATGTGTAAGTTACGAGGCGTTGCTGACCTATGTCTACATCGCCCTAGCTGTCATAGGCAGATGAGCCGTCATATCGGAAGATTCCGGCATAGACGGATCCAATCCGGCTACGGAAGAGTACGATAGAAGATTCAGCAATTCTCCGACTTACAAATTAAAGACGGAGAAAACCTTGCAGGGTTCTTTGGGAGGACTACAAGATGTTGCTTGAAGATTTGTTGACATCCATCTAGACGGAGCATTCAACCTGAATAGGCAATACGGCGCAAGATCTCGGAGTTCTCCGGGAGCTACTGTTGGGGATATGCTATATGGTATCCTCATAGCATGTCTCTTATCCGGATAACCCTGGTGGCCCAAAGTTGGTAGCATGGCCCATGGCCTACTGGGTGGCCCATTTAGATGGATCCATAAGAGAGGCCCATAACGGATAAAGGAAGGCTATGAAAGAGTCACCGACGTACCCGGAGCCTTGGAGTGCAGAACACGCTAGACTAGTAATAGACCGTGTAGAACTCTGTAATCTGTCCGGCTAGGACTTTTCCCTGTAACCCTAGGACCTGGCGACTATATAAGTCGGGCTTACGTGAGCCTTTAGGGCACGATCAAAGACAACTACACATAACCTCGCACAACAAATCTATCTCTGTAACTTGGCGTATTGCCATTATAGTGATTTATAGCAGGAGTATGATTCCGCCACCGTTGTGGGATCTGAACCTGGGTAAGCTATGTTATCTTGTACCCGTCAACCTTCCGCCTTCCACCACGTCTCTAAACACGCATTGTGAGGATTTCTCCATGACGTACTTATCGGCAATATCACGACAGGAGCGGGCGACGCCGGCCGTACCCGTACCGCGCGCAGATGTTGGTTCTGCCATAGGGCAGAGAGGTGGTGGCAGGACGAACGGAACACAACACACTTGAAAGAAATTAAGTACACGTAGCATGATAGGACAAGTACGTACACCCGTTGTCTCTCTTCTTCTCAACGCCTTGGCATTAACTCAAACACCAGGTGTGTGCAAAGAGGGCATCCGCACGGCGATATAACAAATATTTTGAGGAACCCGCACGGGTTTGTGAACACGCGCTCCGGATCATGTCCGCGCGCGGCCACATGCATCTAGGCAGAGCAAATGTGTAGTAATTGAAGTTGTAGTATACTTTATTATTCAAATAGTACTCCCTCCGTTTCAGAGCTTAATGCGTCCTCGTTTTGTGTGTTTTTTCTTTGACAAGAATTACTCTAAATATGTAGAGAATTTTGGTATAAAACTAGTACCACTTGAAAGTATTTTTCAATACGAATCCAACGATACTAATTATGTATAATATAATCAAGATTTTGTTGTTCAATTCTTTCGGTCAAACTTTGCTTTGAAAAGCGTGTGCGCCTTAAGCCCTTAAAGGGAGGTAGTAACATTTATGTAACAACTTTTTTCAACCATTTCCAAAACGAAATACTTTTTTTCTAAAGGCTTGTTTTATTAAAAAGGGTTCCTCTAGAAAAAAATTGAAGTTGTAGTATAGTACCCAGTAGAATTAACACCCTAAGTGGACTAGTAGATCATCACTAAATCCCACTAGAACAACTCCAATATCAGTTAACACTAAACAGTGATGAAACTTAATCCTAAATTTAGAAAAAAAATCATAACAGAACTAACTAGTCCAAACCATTGATCAAGTACTAACATGTAGTGTAATATAAGCACAACTAACACGCTAGACAATCAATATCCAAACAACTCATTCCATTAGAACATCAATAACCGAGAGATCAATGATTTTGTATCGGGATTCTATCAACATTAATTTCATTGAGGTCAAATAAGATGAGAGGTATTAATATATTTTGTATCGGGATTCTATCAGCGTTAATTTCATTGAGGTCAAATAAGACAGGAGGTATTAATTAATATTTTTTGTATCGGGATTCTATCAACATTAATTCGATTCATGTCAAACAAGACGCGGGCTAATAATAGTATTTTTATATCGGGATTCGATCAATATTAATTTGATTGAGGTCAAATGATTCTGCTCCTCTCTCTCACACTCTCTCTATCTCCTCGAGGGTGCTTAAGCTATGGGGCATGTGCGGGTTGGCGCGTGTGCATAGGAGCTCGGACACGGGGAAGATAGAGGAGCAGCAGCGAGCGGGGCTAGAGGGGGGAATGAAAATGGAGGCGAGGGTGTAGGAGGAAAAAGGACAAGGGTGTGGTGGTTATGGTTTTGGTCGTGGTAGCCTTAGGGTGTGTTTGGTAGATTGTGTCACTCGATAATGAGTTTCCCACTTGAGACAAGCTGACCTTATACATGATGGGTTTTGATTTTGTGGTATGTTTGGTAGCCTCTATGTGTTGAGAGATGCTAAACCAAGAGTTTGTTTGGTAGGTTGTGTCTGCCCAGATTTGGTTTACTCCTCTCTAAAGTAGTAAGGATACCCTAGAAACTTTAAAATTACAGGGAAATCCAACTTTCTTACACGAAGGAGCTCGAACAGAAAAGAAAAAAAGCAACTGGGTCCTGAGCTCATATCTACCACGTCGTGGAGGTATAGGCGTGCTCGGAGCACCTCATCGGCAGCACAGGAGGCCCTAGGCGGCGACGCTAGGTGGTAGGTCGTGCTTGAAGACAAGGAGGAGGCTCTCGGCCGGTGTTTGGAGACGAGGAAGAGGTGCTTCTTCATGGCACCGACGCGCGGCGCGGCCTACTGTGCATTCAGGGAGAGGAGGGCCAGTGTTGTGACGTCAGAGGGAGAGGAGGCCTGTGCGGTGGCATCGGAGGGAGAGGAGGCCTATGCGGTGGCGTCGGAGGGAGAGGACACCGGTGCCGCCTGGGCTGGCCGGTGCGGTTGCGTCGGAGGGAGAGGATGGTGGCGCTTCAACGAGCCAGAGGAGCGAGGGAGGGACGGTTGCTGCGGGGGCGAATGAATCGCTAGGGGCGTGCGGGCGAGGCGACCCCTAGAGGGCTACGTCGCTTACGCGGGGAGTTTTGCGGGATGGACTCGGCCTGGCCGAGTTGCGAAGCTTGATTCGAGCTTCACAACCGGGCAGGGCTGGGAGCCTATTTCCGTACGAGGTGGGCATTGCCAACAGTAGCCCACCCGACCTACCAAACATCTAAAAGTGGAAAAAGGTTGGATGAGCTGAGAATATCTGCATTCACCCAGGGTACTAAACACTAGTGCAGAACTGCCCATTGGTCCCGGTTGGTAAGGGGCTTTACTCCCGGTTACCCAACCGGGACGGGGCAACCGAGACTAAAGCCCGAACCTTTAGTCCCGGTTGTCCCACCAACCGGGACAAAAGATCATACACGTGGCCGCTGCTCCGTGCTAGGGGGAGGAGCAACCGTCCCGGTTCGTAATACGAACTGGGACAAATAAGCTTCTGCCGCTGTAGAGATTTGACACATTTCTCTGCCGTGGCAGAGAATTCATTTTGGCAACTTTTGTTGCCGCGACAGCATTTTGGCCACTTTTTGTGCCGCGGCAGAGAATTCATTTATGTTGCTTTATTGTTTATTTAGTGTTTTGCACTCATCAATGAAGGAACCATTATATTACACAATATCATCATGACAATATTATATTCGATACACAGATCGAGTTCATGCACTACATACAAAAGTTGCTCTTTTTACAATCCCTATTGTCTATACACAGCCGAATAGTATTCCCCTTTTGGGTTTAGGACTTCTGCATCCAAGAATCCCGCCAATTCCTCCTGAATTGCTCGTACGCAATCCTTTGACAGAAGACCGTCCCGTAGACGTTCGATCTGATTTAAAAAAGGAGTCAACCTATATGAATGAAACTAAATACAATTTGATTGTAATTAAAAACTATAGAAATTGTTTACGTACGTGGAGTTGCTCTAAATTTCTGCCCTTCTCATCGCACGTCTTCCGGATGAACTCGCAAACATAGTATCCACATAGATTGTTACCTGGTCCCTGCGTCAGGTACTTTACGAGAACATAGTTCAATCAAAATAATAATCAAGCATGATAATAACTGTATCAAAACTAGAATCAAAGAAATGCGCGGATATAGCTAGTGGTGCTTACATCTAGTGCTTGAAATGTAAGCTCCGCTTTCCAAACAACCCTAGCCTTGTTGGTGAACCGTTTCCAAGCGCTGCCTGGCGAAGAAAACGAATAAAATAAGTTATTAATTACTTGATATCATAAAATTTACGAACGTTGCCGATATAGTGTCGTAATGATTAGAATTACCGCTGGAGAAGCATCTGCATGTCCTTCTACTGCTCAAGGTGTTTATGTTTCGAGTCCATAACTAGTACACGCCCTTTGTCAAGTTGAATAATTAACAGAATATAGTGGAAGCTGCGAATGCATAACTAATCAATTATATACTTAACATAGATTAAGCGAAATAGAAAGTGTATACAAGACAATAACACTCACTCGAAGTTGTAAGGAAAAAGTATTTCTCTTTTGGTTTCTTGAAACCTTAACGCGTGTACTATATTATCCTCCATATCCTGGGGGCTTGTTTTGAGATTAGCTTCATGAACCCAATATGGGTCAATGAAGCCAATGTCATAGATTTGTCCTCTGCTGCATTCGAGAATCTTCATTCTGCATACAGTATGATTATATAAATGCAATAAACAAGGTGAGATAGCTGGAGACTAAATTAATTACAGAATTAGTACTTACAGACAATAGGCACTGATGATCGATTTGTCCAAGGCGTCTTGATTGAATAAATAAAATAGTTCATCAAATTCAATGGATATCATGTCATCCTTTTCTTTCCCATGATGCTTTTTTGTAACCCTCAGCACTATCCAGTTAGCCCCGGCCTTTGTGGTATGCATGTACCAGTTATGCAATCTTCGCATTTTTGTTGGAAGATTATTTACCTCCTCAGGTTTGACGAGAGGTTTGACGTACTGGTATTTGTATCCTACTTCACTCACGGGGAAGTACTCTAACTAGGATAAGTACTGGGCAATACTCATACCTTGAGCAGAGGCAGCTTCTCCGTATTGTGCAACTACCTCTGGATCATACTGCTCTTCGGCCCCATATTTGCTCGACCCCACATTGGTATGGGAAATCACCTTGAGAGGGGCGCAAGACTGTTTTGCTTGTTCTCCGAGCTGGGCAACAGATTTCTCGCTTGCATCAGTACTGCTCTTCGAGGCTTGTTGTGCCGCATGTGACTTGAGAATAGAACGCTCATAGGCTGATGACAGCTTTGGCTCGGGTTGATGAAGAGTCTTTAGCATTTTCAACACTTTGGCTTTTTCTTCTTTGGTGCTGGGGAACTCTGGCTCTTTCGGCCGCCTCAGCTTAGTGAAAAACGCTGTCGTTTATGCATCAACGATCGCCGCAGTCTCCTCTTCAGTACAGTCATAAGCTCTCTTGGGAGGAACCTTTGGTACTTTTGGAAGAGGCTCTTGTTTACGTTTCGGCGATCGCTTACCACGACGCAGAGTAGCGGTACGCTTACGCTTTTTTATCCTGAGGTGCCGGCGATGGCTCCCGCGGTGATGGCTGCGCCGGAGATTGGTGAGGCGACAGAGCCGGGTGAGGCGACGAAGACGGATGCCGCGGCGGCTACGACCTCGCTGGAGACGGGTGAGGCGGCGGAGAAGATGGCCTTGGCGTGTGATTTCGAAGCACGATACATTCCTTTGGCCATAGAATGGTGACGTTTGTTGCGTCTCCCAGTACAGTCACATCCCCTTCACCTGCAGGGTAGTGAAGATCCAAAACTCCAAAGGTGGGCATGATTTCATCCACCCCGACAACAGCGTAGCCCTCTAGAACCGGACGACAATGGTAAGTTGGTGTGGGTCCAATTGGTAAGGCATAGCTGACCGCCACCTTCATTGATATGTTCACAACTTTGACATGTAGCTCGCAGTGTGTCATCTCTGTGATATCATCCACTAGGTAGCCAGCAGGAGCCATCATCGGTGCACCATCGTCATCGCCATTGTCATCACCCGGGACCTCGGTGGAAGCCACACTGCTTTTTTGATTATTCGATAGGCCGGTAGCATCGAATGCAGTGTGCTTCTGAGATGGGCCGGTAGTACTTTGCTCTTTAAGTGCGTTAATTTCATCTTATTGTTGCTTTATTCGTTCTTAAATTATACGCATTCGCTCTTTCTAAATATCTGCTTCAACTTCCGCCCTGTCCTTTCTCCTCTGACGGCTTCTATCAGGATATTTCTTCCTCTCTTCGGGAAACCCAGTCCTCCATGGTTTGGAGCCGCTTGTGCCTCGTGTTCGTCCATCATGTTCCTGATTTCCAAGGGCGAGTGTGAGCTCATCATTCTCTCTATCGGGAATGAAGTCCCCATCTTTAACAGCCTTTACTGCTTTTCTCATCTTCTCGATTGGCAAGGGGTCTTCTTTATGTCGTATGTTATATATACACTTCCCTTCCGAGTCCAACGTGCCCCCATGCCCGTAAAACCAATTCCTTGCATGTTCTACCCAATCGTCCGTCTCTGGGGTGATATTTTTAGCACGCAGTTCATTCTCAAGTTTCTCCCACTTAGGAATGCCAGCCCTGTAGCCACCTTGCCCCATAGTATGGTGATACTTATTGTTAGCAGCATTCAGCTTATTCGTTGCAGACATTTTCTTAGCTTTTTCTGATGTCTTGTATTTCACAAACTCAGCCCAGAATGGTTTTATCTTCTCAAACTGAATATTCTTGAAATCGTAAGTCTTCTCTTTCACGATATAGTCAAGGTGCAATCTTTTCTTCCAGTTGGTGAAACACTAGGCCATCTTCTTCAAAGCCCACTCCCTGACCTTAGCCTCCATGGCTCTCCCATGTTCTATGGCGTCCTCAACTGGATCCTCCGCATTTGGATCCAGCTCTATCTTCTGTAGTTTGAAATTAACCATGAGCCTCTTCCATAGTAAATCTTTGGCCTTGTTAGGGACAAACAAACATGTTCCCTCTTCTTCCACACCAGCAGACCTATTACAATTTCGAATCGTGATCGGGATTAAGTCCCTAACGATTACTCCGCATTGTGCCACAAATTTGATTGCGACAACTTCGGGAGCCGTCGGTTTGCCGTCTTTAGCGATATCTTCGATCCTGAACCTCTCATGGTCTTCCAACTTTTTGGTTGGGCCTCGTCCGCTCTTTTCAGTAGATTTTTTCGATCCGGAGGGCTAAAAGAAGAAAGATCGTCGTTACTATTTCTATATAGATAGCATATGATTAATTAATGAATTAATTATATTACATGCACCTCGCTAGAGCGGTCGTCTTCTCGATTACACAAGGCATCGCCTTGTCCCTCGCAGAAGGCATCACCTTCAACCTCAAACAAGTCGTCTCTTCCGGCAAAAAGAGGATCACCCTCACCGGAGTTGTTCAGAAACGTCGATACATCTAAATTTTCTTCCCCGCGGATCACACCTTGGATCAACTCTTCTTTTTCTTTGTCGCTGTCGTGTGGGTCCATATTTTCTGCATAGGTGGAAAAACAGATAAGTCAAAGCGGCTAAGGGAGAATGTTAGGTACGGTGTTGACATCTATAAACCCTAATTCAGAGAAACCCTAATATATACATACACAATAATAAAAATGAATTTACAATATCAGAAACCCTAATTCAGAGAAACCATCGGGCTGATCCTATCGCGAAGAACCAATACCGGAAAGAAAGGAGGCAATCAATCAACCCTCGGGTTCGGGATGCCCTGGCGAGGACACACCGTCTAACCCTAGGTGCAAAATCGATTCAACTGGGGTCTATGACAACTAATATCATGGCTAAGCATCTACAATACGATGGCTATCAAGAAATCTTCGATCTTCGATGGTGTTGACCTCGGTCTTTGATCTCGATCTCGTATTCTACCGCGAAGAACCGAACGCCAAAAAAAGAGGGGAACAATCAACACATGGCATCGATGCAATGATCAAGCAAGTATGATGATATGACAAGTTAAATTGTATTGAAAAGTAACCCTAAAGCATTATCGACAAATTAAACGGGGTTCCGAGGGGCGCAAACCCTAACTCGGGGAAACTCTGGAATCACCTATGAGGGCTTACTATGTTCTTCTAATCAAACTTGTCATTTAAGTTGCTTAACAATGCATGATTATAGCTTAAAGAGGTAGGTTTCATTTTTCTGAACATTTTGGTATATTATACATATTTTTCTGACTTATAAATAATAAGTTATTGATTTTACAATATTAAATCATTTTCTGAAATTTATTTAATCAATTTTAAATCATTTATGACCTCAGGCTGACGTCACCATAGGCTGGGAAACATTTCTCACTCGATCTGGGGCTACTCACAGTCACTGATGTCTGGGGCCCATGGGTTATTATAATTATTTCCAAAAAAGAATTACCGGAATGATTATAATAAAAAGAAAAGAGGATATATTCCCTCATGCTGATGTCAGCATGACATCAGCAATGGGGATCCTCGGGTTGGGCTCGAATCCGTCGATTCGCTGCACGCGCGGGCTAGTGGGTAGGCTAGTTGGAGAGAGGATATCGAGGCGGACCCAGTGGTGGCAGCGCCGCCCGCTTGTGATCATCGGAACAGTGGTCACGATGGCGGCGAGTGGCGGAGCTTGCTCGGACACGACGCGCGGCGGCTACAGCAAGCAAGCAGGCAAACGGAGCTCGCCTTGAGCTTCAGAAACTCACTAGGAGCTCGAAAAACTTGACGGAGGGGTTCGGGGTGGCCGGAATCACCGGTGGAGGCGGTGGCCGAAGTCGGCGAGGCTTGGAGCGCCGGCAAGGAGGACGTGGAGGCGCGACAGCGGGGCAGCGCGTGGAGTCTGACGGCGGGGCAGCGCGTGGAGGCCGACAGTGGGGCGGTGGTTGGGCACCCTGACAGCGTCCGAGCGCTTGTCCTCGCGGCGGCGGCGATGATCTGTTGCGGTTGATGAGGAACGGGGAAGAAGGAGAAGGAGAAGGGGCGTCGTGTATAAAGGGGAGGGAGAATACGTCCCGGTTGATGCCAACAACTGGGACTAAAGGGTCATACGTCTCGGTTGGAGCCACCAACCGGGACGTATAGTCCACTTTTTTTCATCAGCCCAAGGGGAGCGCGCAGGGCTCTTTATTCCCGGTTGGTGGCTCCAACCGGGACGTATGAACCTGTTTTCAAATTTTTCAGGAATTTTCTGTGTGTTTCCGCCTTATTTTTTATTTTGGGGTTTAAATTTGTAATGTTTTTTAAATGATAATTACTTTGGAATTTAGAAAAACTTTAAACATAAAAAGTGTTTGAATTTGAATAACTAATTCCAAACCATTTTCTGTTTTTAAAAATAATTAATGTAACCATTTAAACTATGAACCATTTAAAATTAAAAATGAATTAACTTATATTTTTTGAATATTACTTTGGAATTTAGAAAAACTTTAAACATAAAAAGTGTTTGAATTTGAATAACTAATTCAAAACCATTTTCTGTTTTTAAAAATAATTAATGTAACCATTTAAACTATGAACCATTTAAAATTAAAAATGAATTAACTTATATTTTTTGAATATTAATTTGGAATTTAGAAAAACTTTAAATATAAAAAGTGTTTGGATTTGAATAACTAATTCAAAACCATTTTCTATTTTTAATAATTAATTAATGTAACCATTTAAACTATGAACCATTTAAAATTAAAAATGAATTAACTTATATTTTTGAATATTAATTTGGAATTTAGTAAAACTTTAAACATAAAAAATATTTGAATTTGAATAACTAATTCAAAACCATATTCTATTTTTTAAAAATAATTAATGTAACCATTTAAACTATGAACCATTTAAACTTAAAAATGAATTAACTTATATTTTTTGAATATTAATTTGGAGTTTAGAAAAACTTTAAACATAAAAAGTGTTTGGATTTGAATAACTAATTCAAAACCATTTTCTATTTTTAAAAATTAATCAATGTAACCATTTAAACTATGAACCATTTAAAATTACAAATGAATTAACTTATATTTTTTGAATATTAATTTGGAATTTAGAAAAACTTTAAACAAAAAAAGTGTTTGGATTTGAATAACTAATTCAAAACCATTTTCTATTTTTAAAAATTAATTAATGTAACCATTTAAACTATGAACCATTTAAAATTAAAAATGAATTAACTTATATTTTTTGAATATTAATTTGGAATTTAGAAAAACTTTAAACATAAAAAGTGTTTGGATTTGAATAACTAATTCAAAACCATTTTCTATTTTTAAAAATTAATTAATGTAACCATTTAAACTATGAACCATTTAAAATTAAAAATGAATTAACTTATATTTTTTGAATATTAGTTTGGAATTTAGAAAAACTTTAAACATAAAAAGTGTTTGAATTTGAATAACTAATTCAAAACCATTTTCTATTTTTAAAAAAATAATTAATGTAACCATTTAAACTATGAACCATTTAAACTTAAAAATGAATTAACTTATTTTTTTGAATATTAATTTGGAATTTAGAAAAACTTTAAACATAAAGTGTTTGGATTTGAATAACTAATTCAAAACCATTTTCTATTTTTAAAAAATAATTAATGTAACCATTTAAACTATGAACCATTTAAAATTAAAAATGAATTAACTTATATTTTTTGAATATTAATTTGGAATTTAGAAAAACTTTAAACATAAAAAGTGTTTGGATTTGAATAACTAATTCAAAACCATTTTCTGTTTTTAATTTGGATTTGAATTAACTTATATTTTTTATATATTAATGGGCGGGAAAAAAAGGACGGAAAATATTGGGCGGAAAGAAAATTTTATTAGGATAGAACTGGAATTATAGTACATAACGTAACTAACACAAAGTTACATAGAAGAACTCTTACAGTTGTGGGGCAAACCAAGTGTGGGGGGGTGGATGATCACACATGTGCACATAAAGTGGAGCTGCCAAAAAAATCGCCACATCCGTGGCGCACTCGGCCCTAGTGCGCCACAGGGATTAGTAACATCCATGGCGCACATGCCATAGTGCGCCACGGATGTGTCTGGCCGTTTCACAGAAGAGAGGGGCATGCGCTTAGGCGTAGCGCACCCTCTCCATGTGCGCCACGGTTGACACTAACAACCGTAGCGCACCTACCCTATGTGCGCTACAGATGTCTGGCGTACGGCCAACAGGGCCCTGGCCCACACATATCTGTGGCGCACTATGGTCATGTGCACCACGGTTGTTCTAGTTACTAGTAGGGCACTGCCCATAGGTGAGCCACGCCCGTTTTAGCCGTGGGGCACTTCAACCATGTGAGCCACGGATGTGCTGATTACCTATAGCCATTTTCCTAGTAGTGGTAGGCTGGGCCAGGCAACACTAATGATAGGGGTGAGTGTCGACATTATGTCGTGCGGCGTGTACCTTGTCCCGGATGGTGTCACCAATCGGGACTAAAGATGAACCTTTAGTCCCGGTTGGATACACTAACCGGGACAAAACACGAGTCAGCACTAATAATAGGGGTGAGTGTCGACATTATTTCATAAGTGTCGACACTACGCTGAGCTGCTTGTACTATAAATAGGCATCCTTGTGAGTCCAGTCCTCCAGCCAGTTTGAGGCATCTCCAACATGGTTTTCGAGAGCAGGGACACCACTACAGCCAGTTTCAGGGAGATGCCGACGGAGCCCAGTCCTCCGGCATCTCCGAGAAACTGGTCATAGAGGCAGTCCATAATATGTGAAATTAGTTAGCTCCTAGGCGTATTGATCTAGTTAGAGAAGTTACAAGCTGCAAGATGGTTTTCGAGAGCAGGGGACACCACTACGGCCAGTTTCAGGGAGATGCCGCCGGATCCCAGTCCTTCGGCATCTCCGAGAAACTGGTCATAGAGGCACTCCCTAATATGTGAAATTAGTTAGCTCCCAGGTGTATTGATCTAGTTAGAGAAGTTACAAGCTGCAAGATGGTTTTCGAGAGCAGGGACACCACTACAGCCAGTTTCAGGGAGATGCCGACGGAGCCCAGTCCTCCGGCATCTCCGAGAAACTGGTCATAGAGGCAGTCCATAATATGTGAAATTAGTTAGCTCCTAGGCGTATTGATCTAGTTAGAGAAGTTACAAGCTGCAAGATGGTTTTCGAGAGCAGGGGACACCACTACGGCCAGTTTCAGGGAGATGCCGCCGGATCCCAGTCCTTCGGCATCTCCGAGAAACTGGTCATAGAGGCACTCCCTAATATGTGAAATTAGTTAGCTCCCAGGTGTATTGATCTAGTTAGAGAAGTTACAAGCTGCAAGATGGTTTTTGAGAGCAGGGACACCACTACAACCAGTTTCAGGGAGATGCCGCCGGATCCCAGTCCTTCGGCATCTCCAAGAAACTGGTCATAGAGGCACTCCCTAATATGTGACCGCGCGCGTTTGGAGATTAGATCTTAATGGTAAGTACGAATCGGGACAACTTCTTCATAGTCCCGGTCCACCAACAAAACAGGACTAACACTCAAGACATTTATTAATATTAAAAACTAAGACTACAAAACCGGGACTAAAGGCCCCCCTATATATAGTCCCGGTCAAGCCACAAACCGCGAAAGATATCCTTCGGTGAAGCCACAAACCGCGAAAGACATGAACTAGAGTTACATAATATGAGCATGAACTTCTTGGCATATGTCCTTCCTTATGATCGCTTTAGACGTAACCATGGAGCATCTTCTTTACTTAACGAAATGCTTGGGTCAGTTTTCACTGTGAAGGGCGGAATTTCATCAAACTTATTATAATCTTCTGACATGTCTGTCTTGTCCTCGATTCCCACGATGTTTCTTTTCCCTAAAAGAACTATGTGACGCTTTGGCTCATCATATGATGTATTCGTTTGCATATTTTTTCTTTTTTCGGTCTGGAGGACATGTCCTTCACATAGAAAACCTGAGACACATCATTGGCTAGGACGAATGGTTCATCTCTATAACCAAGATTGTTGAGATCCACTGTTGTCATTCCGTACAACTGGTCTATCTTTACCCCTTCCCCATTCAGGTTGACCCATTTGCAGCGAAACAAAGGGACCTTAAAAGAGACTCCATAGTCTAGTTCACATATCTCCTCTATTTAACCATAGTCTGTGTCCTTTTGTCCATTCTCGTCTATTGCATCAAAGCGGACACCACTATTTTGGTTGGTGCTCTTCTTATCTTGGGCGATCGTGTAGAATGTAGTCCCATTTATTTCGTACCCTTGGAAATTAAATACAGTAGAAGATGGTGACGCGGCCAACAAGTATAGCTGATCTCCAACAGTGGTGTCATTCAAGAGATGTGTCTGCATCCAACCACCGAAAGACTTCATGTGTTCATCTGTAATCCATGATTCAGGCTTCCCCGGGTTTTTGGAGTGTACAATATTCTTATGTTCTTCGATATACGGAGCTGCCAAGGTGGAATTATGTAGAACTGTGTAGTGTGCTTTAGTGAAAGAATCCCCGTCCCTACATATCATTGTTTTCTTTCCCAGCGTGCCTTTTCCACTTAGTCTTCCCTCATGCCGCGAGTCAGAAACACCAATCGGGTTAAGGTCAGGAATAAAGTCAACACAAAACTCAATGACCTCCTCTGTTCCATATCCCTTGGAGATGCTTCCTTCTGGTCTAGCACAGTTATGAACATATTTCTTTAAGACTCCCATGAACCTCTCAAAGGGAACATATTGTGCAGAAATACCGGACCGAGAATGGCAATCTCTTCCACTAGGTGAACCAGGAGATGCGTCATAATATTGAAGAAGGATGGTGGGAACACCAACTCAAAACTAACAAGACATTGTACCACATCCTTCTGTAACCTTGGCAAAATATCTGGATTGATTACCTTCTGAGATATTGCATTGAGGAATGCACACAGCTTCACAATGGGTACTCGAACATTTTCCGGTAGAAGCCCTCTCAATGCAATCGGAAGCAACTGCGTCATAATCACGTGAGTCATGAGACTTCAGGTTTTGGAACTTTTTCTCTGCCATATTTATTATCCCCTTTATATTAGATGAGAAGCCAGACGGCACCTTGATACTCTAAAGGACTTCAAAAAATATTTCCTTCTCTGCTTTGGTAAGAGCATAGCTGGCATGACTTAAGTGACGCCCTTTATCCGTCTTGTTCTGTGTATGCATGTTCTTTGGGTATTTCATAATTTGTTGGTCCTCCTGTGCTTCTGGTGTATCTTTTGTCTTCCCATACACGCCTAAGAATCCTAGCAGGTTCACGCAAAGATTCTTCGTCACGTGCATCACGTCGATTGAAGAGAGGACACGCAGGACTTTCCAATATGGCAGCTCCCAAAATATAGATTTCTTCTTCCACATGGGTGTGTGTCCTGTAGCGACGTCGTTCGGAACTGATTGACCGTCGGGACCCTTTCCAAAGATTACTTCTATGTCCTTGACCATACCAAATACATCATCACCAGCAGGGAGTTCAGGCTTCTTCTGGTGATCTGCCTCACCTTTGAAATGCTTGCCTTTCTTTCTTACGGGATGATTGGTCGGAAGAAATCGTTGATTCGCCAGGTACACAACCTTCTTGCATTTATGCAAATATGTACCTTCAGTCTTATCTAAACAGTGTGTGCATGCCTTATATCCCTTGTTTGTCTGTCCTGAAAGGTTACTAAGAGCAGGCCAATCATTGATGGTTACGAATAGCAACCCTCGTAGATCAAATGGCTCCTGTTTGTTCTCATCCCACGCACGTACACCTGGTTTTCCCCACAACTGTAAGAGTTCTTCAACTAATGGCCTAAGGTACACATCAATGTCGTTGCCTGGTTGCTTCGGGCCTTGGATGAGCACTGGCATGATAATGACCTTACGCTTCATGCACAACCAAGGAGGCAGGTTGTAGATACATAGAGTCATGGGCCAGGTGCGGTGACTATAGCTCTGCTCCCTAAAAGGATTCATGCCATCCGTACTTAGACCAAACCATAAGTTCCTTGCGTCACCTACAAAGTCTGGGAAGTCTCTCTCGATTTTTCTCCACTGTGACCCATCAGCAGGGTGTCTCAACTTCCCGTCTTTCTTACGGTCTTCTTTGTGCCATCGCAACAACCTGGCATGCTCTTTGTTTCTGAACATGCGTTTCAACCTTGGTATTATAGGAGCATACCACATAACCTTAGAAGGAACCCTCTTCCGGAGGGGCTCTCCCTCAAGATCACCAGGGTCATCTCCTCTGATCTTATACCGCAATGCATTGCATACCGGGCATTTATCTAAATTCTCATACTCCTTACCCCGGTAGAGGATGCAGTCATTAATGCATGCATGTATCTTCTGCACATCTAATCCTAGAGGACAGAGAGTCTTCTTTGCTTCGTAGGTACTCTCGGGAAGTTCGTTATGTTTTGGAAACTTCAGCTTCATTATTTTCAGCATCTTTTCAAATGAGGAGTCAGTTAGACCACACTCTGCCTTCCATCGCAACAATTCCAGTGTGGTACCGAGCTTTGTGCTGCCATCTTCACAATTTGGGTACAACAATTTCTTGTGATCTTCTAACATGCCCTCTAACTTCAACTTCTCATTTTCTGTTTCACAGTCTCACTTTGCATCAGAAATGACCCTACCAAGTTCATCAACCGGCTCATCTGATGCCCGTTCTTCACCTCTTTCCTCTCCATTGTCTTCCATTGCAATATCACTGTATTCAGGAAACATATGTTGATAGTTGTTATCATCATATTCTTCTTCACCGTCTTCCATCATAACCCCTCTTTCCCCGTGCTTGGTCCAACAATTATAGTTGGGCATGAAACCTTTCATAATCAGGTGGATGCGAATGATTTACGAGGAAGAGTGCTCCTTGTTGTTCCGACATTGAACACATGGACAACGTATAAAACCATTCTCTTTGTTTGCCGTAGCCACATCGATAAATTTATCCACGCCTTTCATATACCTGGGTACACGCCGGTCACCGTACATCCATTCCCGACCGTTCATCTGCATCATATAAGTAAGTTTATCAAAAACAGGACATCATAAATAGTGAAATGACCAATTCACATCGACACATGCATTGTATCAATGACAGAGAAAAGATAAGATTGCTAACCTCGATCGAGGAAAATAAAGAGGAGAAAGCTCAAGTGCGTCTCGGACACCTTCTATATTTTTGTTCTATGAGAAATTGAACGGGATCATTCACTCAAACATTTCATCAAATACCTTGAATGCATGCATAGGGGAAAAAAACTAGCACACCCCTCACACCTTCCACCAAGAAAAAACAGAGTGGATGCAGACGGCTGGGGCGTTGGATTTATAGAGGGCGGGAGCATACGTCCCGGTTTGTAACACAAACCGGGACTAAAGGTGTGTGCCACGCCACGTGGCTGACGCCCAACCTTTAGTCCCGGTTTGTGTTATAAACTGGGACGTATGCTCCCTTACCAACCGGGACGCATGCCTCCGGGCCCCGTGCCCGCTCGAACCGGGACGCGTGCCAGTATTAGTCCCGGTTCGTGGCGCAACCAGGACTAATGCTCTTAGGGGGCGCGAACGGATGGCCTTTTTTCTTCTAGTGAAACACACCCTTAGGCTGGTCCTAGTGGGAGTATCATAATGCTAGTATCATACATATGATACTATATCTCTAGTGCATTGTATCATGTAGTAGTATCATAATAGTGGTATATTTATTGATTTGTAGAATCTCTATGCAAAATGTGTGTACAAGATTTACTTGCCATTATGATTTCTAGTTTTAGAGGGCTTAGGCTGGTCATAGTGGAGAGTAACATAGACTAGTAACATGCACAAGTTACTACTCTATGTTACTACTTTCATAGTGGAGAGTAACATATATAAGTGGTGTCATCCAAAGTATCATTTAATAGGTTGATAGACTCATCTTGCATTGATATGTGTAATGTTACGGTAACTAAATATGTTACTCCATCTTCCTCTCTCTTCATTAATTCACTGCCACATAAGCAATTTCGTTGAGTTAGACCCTTAATTACTTTTGAAGTTACTTGCACTATGACCAGCCTTAGGAGGCGGGTTACGGCTGGCCTCGAGGGGTGCGAAAGCGTACACACAGCCCTATTTTGCCATAGTGGTGGTGTATGAGTGGCAGCGGGCAGAGGAACCGGTGGATACACTCAATGTGGCTGATTCAGCGGGCATAGGAAGCTGCGGACACGCTACCTCAATGTGGCCGATTCAGCAGTTCAAGGAGTATTATATTAGTAGTAGTGCAGAAGCCATAGTAACAAATTAAATGCAATTAAATGGGTCCCAACCAAGCCATGCAGATAATGTAGCAGCACGTGCTTATTTATATTTATTATCATCTAGTGGGCGAAATATTTAGGCTTTAAAAGGAGCTAGCCAACGATGGAGGCACAAGGCAGACAGTAAGCTACGACCCGGCCAAAAAGGTTGTGAGTAGTAGTAGTACGTACGATCTGCAGGGAGAGAGATGGAGAAGCTGCTGCTGCTGCCGCTGCTGCTAATAGTGACGACGACGATCAGCATAGTAGGTGCATCGGCGGAGAGAACTAGGGTGACACACCTCAAGGGTTTCGATGGGCCTCTCCCCTTCTCCCTGGAGACGGGGTACTTGGAGGTGGACGAGACCCATGGCGTGGAGCTCTTCTACTACTTCATCGAGTCGGAGCGCAACCCGGCGGAGGACCCTGTGATCCTGTGGGTCTCCGGCGGGCCCGGCTGCTCGGGTCTCAACGCCCTCTTCTTCGAGATCGGCCCCCTGAAGCTGGACATGGCGAGCTACGCGGCGGCGGGAGGAACGGGGTTCCCGGGCCTCCTCTACTTCGATGACGCGTGGACCAAGGTGAGCAACATGATATTCCTGGACGCGCCCGTGGGCTCAGGCTTCTCCTACGCCCGCCAAACGGAGGGGCTCAACAGCACCGTCACCGGGCTGGGCAGGCATGTGCGGGTGTTCCTCCAGAAGTGGATGGCCCTGCACCCGGAGCTGGCCTCCAACCCGCTCTACATCGGCGGCGACTCCTTCTCCGGCTACACCGTCACCGTGGCCGCGCTGGAGGTGGCCAACCACCCCGCCGCCAGCAGCGAGCTCAACCTCAAGGGCTACATGGTGGGCAACGCCCGTGGAGAGGTGAACAACGACAACGCCTGCAGGATTCCCTACCTGCACGGAATGGGGCTCATCTCCGACGAGCTCTACCAGGCGGCGCTGAGCAGCTGTGTGGTGGGGACGGATTCGAACAAGCAGCAATCTGCACGATGCTCCCAGGCGCAACAGGCCATCACCGAAGCCACCTCCGACCTCAACCCTTCGCACATACTGGAGCAAGCGTGTGGGGCCGACTTCTCACCCAGAGCTCCCTATCTGAGCCTGAGGAGTCGGACGCCCACCAAGGAGATGCTGCTGGAGTGCCGTGTCTACGGGTACGAGCTGTCCTACATGTGGGCTAACGACGGCGAGGTGAGGGAGATGCTCGGCGTCCGGGAGGGCACCATTGGCGACGGCAACTGGGAGCTGTGCCCCGAGGTGCCCAAGCTTCACCTCAACAACGACGTGCCAAGCACCGTACCCTACCACCGCAGCCTCACGCAGCGCGGCTACCGGGCGCTGGTGTACAACGGCGACCATGACCTACTCATTACCCATATTGGAACGCATGCATGGATCAGGTCACTGGGATACCCCGTGGTGGCGCCATGGAGGGCCTGGTACTCAAACAGCGAGGTCGCCGGCTTCACCGTCGAGTATTCCAACAACTTAACCTTCGCCACCGTCAAGGGCGCCGGACACATGGCGCCAGAGAGCCGTCCTAAGGAGTGCCTTGACATGGTCCGAAGATGGATCTCGCCCGCGGGAAAGCTCTAGTTCCATCACTTCAATTTCCTTGTCACCACACCCTTGTTTTCGCACGCACGTATGCCCCCTCCCCCAACATCAGTCTAGCTAGTTGGCATGCATGGTTGAGCTCTGTATCCATTTTTAGTCTATTACGCACTTTGCTTTCTAATAAGGAAAACAATTCCCGTCATCCATCCGGGGGATGATATCGTCCGGGTCTTCAACGTAGACGCATGCATGCGTGACGTGGGTCCCATTCCTTATCTTCTCCCCCCAATTATTCTCACCCGCACGACACGGGCTTGCTTTTTCCTCCATGGCCAGCTCCTCTCGATCCTCCTTGCCAGATTGCCGCTGCCGCTGCCCCTGCAGGTCCTGCAGGCGTGACCCTGTATCTCCCGCCGCGGCCCTTGCATGCAGCTCGTGCGCCCCCTGGAGCTCCCGGGCTTATAGCTCCTATGCGATGTCTTTACGTGGAATTGGAAGAAAAGCGACATCGTTGAAAAGAATAGCTCGCATGCGACGGTTATGAGGCAGCTAATATCCCAGGACCACACGGGCCTTAAAACGGTCGTAAAGACACATTTAACTTTGTTCCAAGATTAGGGTTAAGCTAAACCGGTTGGTTGGGACAGCCAGTCAAACCAACCGCTTCCGACCGAGAGCGCGCGTCACACTGACTGTAGCTTCCCAGACAGCGGCGACACGACAATTAATTTAGGCGGCGGCGCTTTCGTTCGACGGCGAAGGTGGTAAGTGCCATTTGAAAGCTAATTCCTCTCCCATTCTTCTCAATTCGAGATCTGAGCGTGCCCATTGATGCTAGATTGTGGAGACGAGGGTGTGCTGAACGGGGCGAGGGGGAACGATATGGAGCATGGAGAGGGGACTTCTAATCGGTATATCCTGTATCTCTGCACTTAATTTTTCTAAGGTTGAGCTCTTTGTTCGCTTCTGCTAGCTCACAGTGCCCGCCAAAATTGGGGATAGTGTGGTTTGAGGGCCAGAGCAAGAAGTTTCTTTGTTACGATTTGATGATTACAAATGTGACTATGTTAGGGTTGAGACAGGTGAACATATAATTGATAAAATCGATGAGCGAAACGGTTGGACAAGCAAAACTGTTCTGTTTTTAGCACAACTCATTGATCTGGAACCTGATTCGAGGGTTGGATATGTGGCCTCGAAGCTGGCTGCTCAGATGGTCGAGGATGATTGGGCTGCACAAAGGCAAGTAATACCTATACTTACTGAGTTGGAAGTGTTAACAGTGGAGGATGATGATGCTAATGCACAAGGGGAGGCTGAAGATGGTAATGCACAAAGGATTGTAACTGTTGATTGGAATTCGGTTGAGATACATGATCGGACTGATTTGGTCATTGCACCAATAGATGACATTGAAATGGCAAAGCTTTTTTGGCATTCCTATAGATGACACAGACAAGGAGAAGAAGAGGGATGAAGCTGCAAATGATGGTGACAACCATTTAAGAGATGAATAGGCAAATATAGATCTAGAGTTGTTGGAAAATGCTGCAGTTCATGTAGATGATGCACATGATGATGAGCTAGTAACAATTTATGACAAAGAGGGCCCAGTTATTAATGTTGGGAGATTGTTTCCAAGCATGGATGAATTCAGGATGTGTTTCAGGACATATGCAGTCAAACGTGAGTTTGCTACCAAGACTATGTGGACTGATAAAAAGAAGTTCTATGCAAAATGCATAGGTTATGATGGTGGTGGAAAGCCTTGCAAGTGGTATATATCTGCTAGACGCTAACCGGATGGAAGGACAGTAAGAGTGAATCAAATTCCAAAACCTCATACTTGCATTACAAGTTCTCAAACAGTTACAAAGATGACATCACAATTATGGGTTGCAGAAAAGATCAAGCCCATTTTAGCCACAACACCAAACAGCACTGCAAAGAGACTGAAAATAGACTTGGAAAAGCAGTACCCCATTAAGCTGAATTATACTACAGTGTGGAAGGCAAAGCAAAGGGCAATGAAAGAGCTATATGGTGATTGGGCAAATACCTTTCGAATGCTTTATAACTTGAAAGCAGAGTAGAGAAGTGGTCACCTGGCAGTGTTGTGGAGATAGATACTGAGGTAACAGTTGATGGGAAAGTGTTCTTCTCTAAATTCTTCATGGCTTTAAAGCCTTGCATCGATGGCTTCAAAGCAGGGTGCCGTCCATATTTGAGTATAGACTCATCTTTCTTGACTGGAAAGTGGAATGGTCAACTAGCAGCATGCAATGCTTTAGATGGACACAATTGGATGTTCCCTGTAGCTATTGGCATGTTTCAGTCTGAGACAGAGGCATCATGGACATGGTTCATGATGTAGTTGAAAAGATGCATAGGGCCAGTCTCTCCATTGGCAGTGCACACAGATGCATGTAAAGGTTTAGAAAATGCAGTGAAGATTGTTTTCCCTCATGCTGAGCAGAGGGAGTGCTTCGGCCATATGTGGATGAATTTGATCAAAAAATTCAGAGGAGATGATTTTGGATGCATGTGGCCAGCAGCAAGATCTAACACCAGGCAGACACATTCATATCACCTTGAGAAGATTAAGGCGGCATGCTCTAAGGAGGATACGGTCAAGTTTTGTACATGGTTGGAAACCTACCATTCTCTTTTACGGTACATGTCTGGTTTGAACACTGCCATCAAATGTGATCATATCAACAATAATTTGGCAGAAAGTTTCAACAACAAAGTGAAGGAGTTAAAAGACTTGCCTGTCCATGACATGGTTGACCAGATCAGGATCATAATCATGAGGTTGTGGGAATTGAGAAGAAGGCTTGGTGATGTTATTCAAGGAGATAAGCTTCCTGATGTTGTGCAGCAGGTGGTCAATAGGAGCAGAAATCTTGCACATTTGCGTGTTGAGAAATCCTCATTGTGGGGTGCTAAAGTCAGAGATACAAAGACTCGCAGGAGGCATGTTGTTGACACTCCATTGCATGAATGCACATGCCTTGAGTGGCAACACACTGGGAAGCCTTGTGAGCATGCCATACTTTTCTTGGCCTCCAAACACAAGCTAAATATGCACCCATATTTGCATGAGTATTATTCTGTGGCAAAATTCAAGGCTGCATATGGAACACCAATTCCAGCACTTACAGATCAGTCTTAGTGGCCTGAAGTGGACATTCAGTTCTCCTTGTGTCCTCCTTTGATGAAAATAAAGGCTGGCAGGCCCAAGCAGAGTAGGTTCAAGGCTTGGTTTGAGAAAGGTGGGAGCAGCAACAAGGGAAAGAAAGATGAAAAGAAAGATGCCAAGCCAAAAAGGGCCCAAAAAGGTAACAAGAATAGATGCAAACACTATGAAGAACTTGGACACCGAGCTGGCTCTACCAAGTGCAGATACACTGCTGAAAAGCCAAAGTATGTTCATCCAAAATCTATCCCATTTCTTGCTGATGATTTTTCTCCCCCAGCTGACTTGCTTGTTTTCAGGAGGAAGCGTGGAGAAAAAGGCCCACCTCTTGTTGTTGACGAATGCTGGCCAGTGAAAAGGGCAGGAATCAATGGCCAAAGAAAGAAGAGAACTAACCAGATCATGTTTGGTGTTGCTGAGGTGCAATCTAAACTTGTTTTGGAGGATAATGTGCAAACTGTTGAGGCTTTAGGGCACACCGTTTCTGATTTGGAAGCTCTGGTGCAAAATGAGGGGCAAAATGAGCCTGTTGTTGAGGCTCTAGTGCAAAATGAGCCTGCTGTTGAGGCTCTGGTGCAAAATGAGCCTGTTGTTGGGGCTCTGGTGCAAAATGAGCCTGTTGTTGAGGCTCTGGTGCAAATTGACCATGTTGTTGAGGCTCTGGTGCAAAGTGACCATGTTGATGAGGCTCTGGATCATGATCATGAGGTTGTTGAGGAGGTGCAGGAGGTGAAGGAGACTCTTGGACGTGCTATGGGGAGGCCAGATGGTAATGGTAAGAAAAAGAAGAGCATAAACCTGTTGTGTGGTGTGAAACTTGTGAAGGAGAAGAAAATAGGGGGTAAGAAGAGCCAAAAGAAATAGACTTTGAATTTGGCACTTGTTGTTGTAAACATTTGTTATTGTAATAATTTGGCAGTTGTTGTTGTTGTAAACATTTGTTATTATAATAATTTTTCAATTGTTGATAATTTGGACAAAATTCAAATATGATGGTAAATTTGAATTTCAACAAATGTAGCTATGTCACTTTTCTATGTTTGTATGAGCTTCCAAATTTTTCTCATATGTACAATACAACTCATCCTCACCCTGATCCCTTTTGTGAAGTACAACTCACCCTCACCCAAAATGGGGTAGAAATGGGCTCCAAAGCTACGGTAAACCACCCCATTTCTAAGCAAGTTTTTTTCCGACCATTTCTAAAACCAAGTTTGATATTTTTCCTCAGAACTATGTCACATAACATGACACTATGCGAAGGTTTTGTATTTTTTTGATTTTTTTTGAATTATTTATGCACATTTGAATGTCTGGTCAAACTTGAAGGGTTTTCATAAATATTCTTAGCTAGGGGCTGAGGCTCACAAAACTAGCATTGGATCTCTAATGAAATAGCATGTTGTGAACCTAAAAATGTTTTTTACAAAAAATCATCAGCATGAAATCATGTACCTATAGTTCATATCTTACCCACTTCCAACCGATTCGGCAGGATTTCTCTTTTTCACCAGGGATGGAATAAAAGGTTTGAGATACTCAAGTTGGGAAATTTTACATGCTAGATGGTCTAGTATTTTTGAAAAATAGGATGTTACCATTTTGAAACTTCAATTTGGTGGTTGCTTCACAAATCCCCCCTCTTTCGGCACTCAGAAAATAGAAAATGGATTTTCTGTGCGTCGAAAAGGAAAACTTTGTGCTACAACATTGTTAGTCATCCCATTATAGATATGCATGCCCAATATGGGAACATTAGCACAAACTATGCCTTGATTCTAGCCATATCATTGGTCATTTGACCCGAAAGCCAGAAAACCTCGGAGGAGATAGGTCATTTTGTGAAGGGTTTTTTGAAATATGATCAATAGACCAAGTTTGATATTTTTCCTCACAACTATGTCACATAACATGACACCATGCGAAGGTTTTGTATTTTTTTGATTTTTTTTGAATTAGTTATGCACATTTGAATGTCTGGTCAAACTTGTGAAACCCCGTTGATTGCATCCTAAACCCAGCTAACCCTAAGGCCGAATGAGGAACGTAGATCTAACCCTAGCGCGATACTATGGCCGTCCGATCGCGTCTTATAGAAGGATTCCGCGGGTGGCTCTGGGCGATCCGTGGAAGGGCTTGTTCTGCAACCTGATTGGTTGGCGTCTCTTAGAAGGATTTCGCGGCTAGCTCTTGGCGATCCGTGGGATGGATGATTCTGGAATCTGATTGGCTTCATCGTTTTTCCATGAACAGATAAGGTACAGCGTGGCACACTCCATTGACCGTTGGACCGAGCGTGGCATGCGAGGGCGCTGGGCGGGGCGGGCTGCACCATGCATGCAGCTGCCCCTAGCGTCGCAATCTAGCTATTTTGCGTGCAACAGCGCTACAGCTTATTGTTGGAGATATGCCCTAGAGGCAATAATAAATATAGTTATTATTATATCTTTGTGTTTATGATAAATGTTTATATTCATGCTATAATAGTATTAACAAGGAAACATTAATACTTGTGTGAATTGTAAACTTAAATTGAAGTCCCTAGTATAGCCTCTATACTTCACTAGCTTGTTGGTTAATAGATGATTGTGGTTTCCCCATCATGAACATTGAGATGTTATTAACAGCAAGATCATATCGTTAGGAGAATGATATGGTGGACATACTCCTATAGATAAGCGTAGCATAAAGATCAAAGTCATTTCAATAGTTCAATTGCTATATGCTTTCTGATACATAGTAACCTAATTCCTTCGACCATGAGATCATGCATATCACCTTTACCGGATGGATGCTTTGATAACATCAAACACCACACCGTAACTGGGTGGCTATAAAGGTGGCATTGAGTGTTCGGAAAGTATTGGTTGAGACACATGGATCAAGAGTGGGATTTGTCCATCCATATGACGGATAGATATTCTCTGGGCCCTCTCGGTGAAATGTCATCCAATTAGCTTGCAAGCATGTGACTGGGTCACAAGGGATCACATATCACGGGAACGAGAAAAGAGTACTTATCAGTAACGAGGTTGAACTAGGTATGCAGAGATACCGACGATCATAACCTCGGATAAGTAACATATCGTGAGACAAAGGGAAATTGGTATCATATGTAAGTGGTTCATTCGATCGCAAAGTAATCGTAGAAATATGTGGGAGCCATATGAATTTCCAGATTCCTCTATTGGTTATTGTTCGGAGAAGTGTCTCGATCATGTCCGCATAATTCACGAACCGTAGGGAGACACACTTAAGGATTCGACGTTGTTTGAGTAGTTATGGTATTATGAGAAAGAGACCGAATGTTGTTCGGAGTTTCGGATGGGATCCGGGATATCACGAGGTGATCCGGAATGGTCCGGAGAATAAGATTCATATAAGGAAAGTCCCGTTTCGGAGTTGGGGAATGGTTCCGGTGTTTTCATCGGGAACATTCTAGAAGGTCCCGGAATGTCCGGCACTCCGGAGGGGGGAGGGGTACATGAATGTGTCATTACATATTGGAATGATTGCATCATATACTAAGTGTTCTCGCTGTCCAAAATAAAGGGTTTATTTAAACCTAAATTGGAAAGTCAAATAGCAAGTTTGAAAAGTCAAACTGCCAAAATTGGAAAGTGGGAAAGAGGAGAAGAGGAAACCGAGTTGGGGAGGGATTCCTCCTCCCCAAGCCGGCGCCCCACCCCAAGGCCGAGTTGGGGAGGGACTCCACTCCCTCCCCTTGGCCGCCGGCCCTCCCACCTATAAGAGGAGGGGCAGGGCCTCCTCCTCTAGACACACAAGTTCCTATCCTCTAAACTAAACCCTAGACCTAAACCCCGGTTTAGAGCTATTTTGGTTTAGAGCCTTCTAATTGGTTTAGAGCCCTCTAATTGGTGTGTCTAATTACTAGACCACTAATAGCCTCTCTCATAAGCTCCACCATACTCGCACCGGCTTAAGGCGAAGCCCTGCGGGATCTCCCCTCTACTTCCGGTACCACGCCGTTGTGCTGCCGGAATCGCGAGGAGAGTGCTACAACCTCCGCTGCCTGCTGGAACAAGGGAGAGGAAGGTCTTCGTCGAGTACCGAACGTGTGACCGACTGCGGGAGCGCTGCCGGAACGTGGCGCTGGAAGGATCGTCTACGCGATCTTGAGATCGGAAAGAGTACGACTACATCACCCACGAGAATCTGCTCTCGTTAAACACTTTGGAATCTTCGAGGGTGAGTTATTCCATCGACTCGTTGCTACAATCTAGTAGATAGATCTTGGCTTGTTTGTTTGTATGCGATAGAAAATTTTTGTTTTCCATGCTACGAACCCCTACAGTGGTATCAGAGCCGTGTCTATATGTAGATCTGTTGCACGAGTAGAACACAATGGTCATTGTGGGCGTTGATGCTTTTATTGTAGATTGCTTTGCGTGTACTTTGCATCTTGCGGTATGTTGGGATGAAGCGGCCCAGGCTAACCTTACATGACATCGTTCATGAGACTTGCTCCACGCTTGACATGCAACTTGTATTGCATAAGTGGCTTTGCGGGTGCCTGTTTCTCCTAGCATAGTAAAGATCCAATTTACAACGGGTAATCAACAATGCTAGTATCAATGTTGTGGTTCTTGTTCGTAAGTTAGAACGACACTTATGGAAAGCCCCAAACCACATAAAATATGCAAAGAAAGTAGAAGCGTCTAACTTTGTTTTGCAGGGGTGTGCAGTGATGTGATATGGCCATGATTGTGATTATATTTGATGTATGCAATGTTCCTTATTGTAAGTTGGCAACCGGCAGGAGCCATATGGTTGTCTTTAATTTCTGTTAAGACCTGCGTGTCTATTCAAAATAGTTGTAATAGTTGAAGCTGGTGGACGACAACCATGAAGAAGCGTCATTGACCTTGATGCTATGCCGGTGATGATGGAGATCATGTTCGTGCTTGAAGATGGAGATCGGAAGCACAAAGAAGAAAGGCCATATCATATCACATATTATGAATTGCATGTGATGTTAATCCTTTATGCATCTTGTATTGCTTAGTAGACGACGGTAGCATTATAAGATGATCCCTCATGCACATAAATTTCAAGTTCTAAAGTGTTCACCCTTAGTATGCACCGTTGCCAAAGCTTGTTGCTTCGAAGCACCACGTGATGATCGGGTGTCTTTGATTCCGCGGGTGAATACAACGTAAGCAAGCCAGATTTGCTTATGCGGTAGCTAAGGTTTGATCTTGACGAGCCTAGCATGTACAGACATGGCCTCAGGAACACGGATCACCGAAAGGTAAAGCATGAATCATATAGTAGATATGATGAACATGTCGATTGTTCGCCATTGAAACTATATCAACTCTCGTGATGATCGGAGTTGATGTAGTGGATTTGGTTCATGTGATCACTAAAACAATGTGAGGGATGTTGTTTTGAGTGGGAGTTCACCTAGTTTAATTTCATTAATTAATTTGAACTCAATTTGTCATAAACTTAGTCTAAACTATTGCAAATATGTTGTAGATCAATGGCAGCCCCTACCATCAATTTTAATGCGTTCCTAGAGAAAGAAAAGTTGAAAAACAATGGAAGCAACTTCGCGGATTGGTTCCGCAATTTGAGGATTGTCCTCACAGCTGGTAATTTGACCTATGTGCTGGATGCACCGCTGGGTGACCCACCTGCAGCTGATGCTACCGATGAAGTAAAGAATGTTTACCTCGCTCGGAAGAATCAGTACTCCATAGTTCAGTGTGCTATCTTGTATGGTTTAGAATCGGAGCTTCAGAAAAGGTTTGAAGAGTCAGACCCATACGATATTGTCGAGGATCTCAAATTAATTTTTGAGACTCATGCGGCAATTGAAAGTTATGAAGCTTCTGAAAAGTTCTTTAACTGCAAGATGGAAGAGGGAAGCTCCGTCAGTGAGCATGTGCTTAAAATGTCTGGGCACGCAAATAAACTTCAAAGCTTGGGTATAGTGATTCCTAATACTTTGGGAGTTTATCGCATCCTCCAATCACTACCACCAAGTTACAAGAACTTTGTGATGAACTACAACATGCAGAACATGAACAAAGAGTTGCCAGAACTATTTGCTATGTTAAAATCTGCAGAAGTGGAGATCAAGAAAGAGCACCAAGTGTTGATGGTCAATAAGACCACCAAATTCAAGAAAGGCAAGTCTAAGCAGAAGGGACACTTCAAGAAGGGTGGTAAGAAAGTTACCATGCCGACGAAGAGGACCAAGGCTGGACCCAAGCCTGATACTGAGTGCTTTTACTGCAAGGGAGAAGGTCACTGGAAGCGGAATTGCCCAAAGTACTTGGCGGATTTGAAGAACGGCAACATCAAGAAGAAAGGTATATCTGATATACATGTTATTGATGTGTATCTCACTAGTATTCGTAGTAGTGCCTGGGTATTTGATACTGGTTCGGTTGCTCATATTTGTAACTCGAAACAGGAGCTGCAGAATAAACGGAAGCTAGTGAAGAACGAGGTGACGATGCGCGTGGGAAACGGATCAAAGGTTGATGTGATCGCGGTCGGCAGGCTACCTCTTCATCTACCATCGGGATTAGTTTTATACTTAAATAATTGTTATTTGGTGCCTGCGTTGAGCATGAACATTATATCGGGATCTTGTTTATTGCGAGACGGTTACTTGTTTAAATCCGAGAATAATGGTTGTTCGATTTATATGAGTAATATGTTTTATGCACATGCACCTTTGATAGATGGTCTATTCTTGTTGAATCTCGATAGTAGAAATACACATATTAATAACATTGAAGCTAAACGATTGAAATCAAGCGATAACTCGACCTATATGTGGCACTGTCGTCTTGGTCACATCAGAGTGAAACGTATGAAGAAACTCCATTCCGATGGACTTCTTGAATCACTTGATTTTGAATCACTTGAAAGATGCGAAGCATGTCTGATGGGTAAAATGACTAAGACTCCATTTTCTGGTATAATGGAGCGAGCTACGGACTTATTGGAAATCATACATACCGATGTGTGTGGTCCAATGAGTGTAGCATCGCGCAGTGGTTATCGTTATGTTCTTACCTTCACAGATGACTTGAGTAGATATGGGTATATCTATTTCATGAAACATAAGTCCGAAACTTTCGAGAAGTTTAAGGAGTTTCAAAGTGAGGTAGAGAATCAACGTAACAAGAAGATTAAATTTCTACGTTCTGATCGTGGAGGTGAATATCTAAGTTACGAGTTTGGCGAGCATTTGAAGAAATGCGGAATACTTTCACAATTGACACCGCCGGGAACACCACAGCGTAATGGTGTGTCTGAACGTCGTAATCGAACTCTCTTAGATATGGTTCGTTCTATGATGTCACTTACAGATTTACCGCTATCATTTTGGGGTTATGCATTAGAAACAGCCGCATTCACTTTAAATAGGGCACCGTCTAAATCCGTTGAAACGACACCGTATGAATTATGGTTTGGGAAGAAACCTAAATTGTCGTTCCTTAAAGTTTGGGGATGCGAAGCCTATGTAAAGAAGTTACAGCCGGACAAGCTTGAACCCAAAGCGGAAAAATGCGTCTTCATAGGATACCCGAAGGAAACTATTGGGTATACCTTCTATCATAGATCCGAAGGCAAAATCTTCGTTGCCAAGAATGGATCCTTTCTAGAAAAGGAATTTCTCTCGAAAGAAGTGACTGGAAGGAAAGTAGAACTCGACGAGGTTGTCGAACCTTCTCTCGAAATTGCGAGTAGCGCAGCACCGGAAGAAGTTCCTGTGGTGCCTGCACCAATAAGAGAGGAAGCTAATGATGATGATCATGAAACTTCGGTTGAAGTTACTACAGAGCCTCGGAGGTCAACGAGAACTCGTACCACTCCAGATTGGTATGATTCCGTTATGAATGTCATGGTGGTGGACAACACCGATGACCCCGAGACATATGAGGAAGCGATGATGAGCCCAGATTCCAATAAATGGCAAGAAGCCATGAAATCCGAGATTGGATCCATGTACGAAAACCAAGTATGGACTTTGGTGGACTTACCGGATGGCCGGAAGGCTGTCGAGAACAAATGGATTTTCAAGAAGAAAACAGATGCTGATGGTAATGTTACTGTCTATAAAGCTCGACTTGTCGCAAAAGGGTTTCGACAAATTCAAGGAGTTGACTACGATGAGACTTTCTCACCAGTAGCGAAGCTAAAATCTGTGAGGATTATGTTAGCAATCGCTGCATATTATGATTATGAGATATGGCAGATGGATGTCAAAACAGCATTCCTCAATGGAGACATTGATGAAGAGTTGTATATGATGCAACCCAAAGGTTTTGTCGATCCTAAAGATGCTAACAAGGTATGCAAGCTTCAACGGTCCATCTATGGATTGAAGCAAGCATCCCGAAGTTGGAATCAACGTTTTGATAAGGTAATCAAAAGTTTTGGTTTTATACAAACTTATGGAGAAGCTTGTATTTACAAGAAAGTGAGTGGGAGCTCTGTAGCGTTCTTAATACTATATGTGGATGACATATTGTTGATTGGGAATAATGTAGACCTTCTTAATAGTGTCAAAGAATATTTGAATAATAGTTTTTCAATGAAGGATCTTGGCGAAGCAGCTTACATATTAGGCATAAAGATTTATAGAGATAGATCGAAACGCCAAATATCATTGTCACAAAGTACATATTTGGACAAAGTTCTAAAGAGGTTTGGAATGGAAGAAAGCAAGAAGGGGTTCTTGCCCATGTTGCCCAATACGACCTTGAGTAAAACTCAAAGTCCGACATCGGCAGAAGATAGAGAAAGGATGAGTAAGACTCCCTATGCATCAGCCATAGGATCTCTAATGTATGCCATGCTATGTACTAGACCCGACATTGCATATGCTGTTAGTTTAACTAGCAGATATCAAAGTGATCCAGGAGTGGATCATTGGACAGCGGTCAAAAACATCCTTAAGTACTTGAGAAGAACTAAGGATATGGTTCTTTCTTATGGAGGTGATGAACAGCTCGTTGTTAATGGTTACACCGATGCTAGTTGGAACACTGATCCGGATGATTCTAAATCACAATCTGGATACGTATTTATTTTGAATGGTGCAGCAATTAGCTGGAGGAGTGCAAAGCAAAGCGTTGTGGCGAGATCTTCAACTGAATCGGAATACATGGCTGCTTCGGAGGCTTCACAAGAAGCGATATGGATGAAAGAGTTCATTACAGAGCTGGGTGTGGTTCCTAGTGCGCTGGACCCAATGTCTATCTACTGTGATAACATGGGCGCCATAGCCAATGCGCAAGAACCAAGGTCACACAAGAAGCTGAAGCATATTAAGCTGCGTTTCCACGCTATTCGAGAACATATCCAGGATGGGGATATAAAGATTTGCAAAGTACACACAGATCTGAATGTGGCGGATCCGTTGACTAAACCTCTCCCGAGGGCAAAACATGACCAACACCAAACTGCCATGGGTGTTCGGTATATTACCATGTAATCTAGATTAGATGACTCTAGTGCAAGTGGGAGACTGTTGGAGATATGCCCTAGAGGCAATAATAAATATAGTTATTATTATATCTTTGTGTTTATGATAAATGTTTATATTCATGCTATAATAGTATTAACAAGGAAACACTAATACTTGTGTGAATTGTAAACTTAAATTGAAGTCCCTAGTATAGCCTCTATACTTCACTAGCTTGTTGGTTAATAGATGATTGTGGTTTCCCCATCATGAACATTGAGATGTTATTAACAGCAAGATCATATCGTTAGGAGAATGATATGGTGGACATACTCCTATAGATAAGCGTAGCATAAAGATCAAAGTCATTTCAATAGTTCAATTGCTATATGCTTTCTGATACATAGTAACCTAATTCCTTCGACCATGAGATCATGCATATCACCTTTACCGGATGGATGCTTTGATAACATCAAACACCACACCGTAACTGGGTGGCTATAAAGGTGGCATTGAGTGTTCGGAAAGTATTGGTTGAGACACATGGATCAAGAGTGGGATTTGTCCATCCATATGACGGATAGATATTCTCTGGGCCCTCTCGGTGAAATGTCATCCAATTAGCTTGCAAGCATGTGACTGGGTCACAAGGGATCACATATCACGGGAACGAGAAAAGAGTACTTATCAGTAACGAGGTTGAACTAGGTATGCAGAGATACCGACGATCATAACCTCGGATAAGTAACATATCGTGAGACAAAGGGAAATTGGTATCGTATGTAAGTGGTTCATTCGATCGCAAAGTAATCGTAGAAATATGTGGGAGCCATATGAATTTCCAGATTCCTCTATTGGTTATTGTTCGGAGAATTGTCTCGATCATGTCCGCATAATTCACGAACCGTAGGGAGACACACTTAAGGATTCGACGTTGTTTGAGTAGTTATGGTATTATGAGAAAGAGACCGAATGTTGTTCGGAGTTTCGGATGGGATCCGGGATATCACGAGGTGATCCGGAATGGTCCGGAGAAAAAGATTCATATAAGGAAAGTCCCGTTTCGGAGTTGGGGAATGGTTTCGGTGTTTTCATCGGGAACATTCTAGAAGGTCCCGGAATGTCCGGCACTCCGGAGGGGGGAGGGGTACATGAATGTGTCATTACATATTGGAATGATTGCATCATATACTAAGTGTTCTCGCTGTCCAAAATAAAGGGTTTATTTAAATCCTAAATTGGAAAGTCAAATAGCAAGTTTGAAAAGTCAAACTGCCAAAATTGGAAAGTGGGAAAGAGGAGAAGAGGAAACCGAGTTGGGGAGGGATTCCTCCTCCCCAAGCCGGCGCCCCACCCCAAGGCCGAGTTGGGGAGGGACTCCACTCCCTCCCCTTGGCCGCCGGCCCTCCCACCTATAAGAGGAGGGGCAGGGCCTCCTCCTCTAGACACACAAGTTCCTATCCTCTAAACTAAACCCTAGACCTAAACCCCGGTTTAGAGCTATTTTGGTTTAGAGCCTTCTAATTGGTTTAGAGCCCTCTAATTGGTGTGTCTAATTACTAGACCACTAATAGCCTCTCTCATAAGCTCCACCATACTCGCACCGGCTTAAGGCGAAGCCCTGCGGGATCTCCCCTCTACTTCCGGTACCACGCCGTTGTGCTGCCGGAATCGCGAGGAGAGTGCTACAACCTCCGCTGCCTGCTGGAACAAGGGAGAGGAAGGTCTTCGTCGAGTACCGAACGTGTGACCGACTGCGGGAGCGCTGCCGGAACGTGGCGCTGGAAGGATCGTCTACGCGATCTTGAGATCGGAAAGAGTACGACTACATCACCCACGAGAATCTGCTCTCGTTAAACACTTTGGAATCTTCGAGGGTGAGTTATTCCATCGACTCGTTGCTACAATCTAGTAGATAGATCTTGGCTTGTTTGTTTGTATGCGATAGAAAATTTTTGTTTTCCATGCTACGAACCCCTACACTTATTTACTCCCTCCGTCGCATTAAATAAGTGTACGTCTAACAACTTTTTTCAGTCAAACTTACTCCCCTCAGGTTCATTGTAATAAATAAGACTTTGCATGATACCACATCTATGTTACTTTGCACTATGCAGTAGTAACTTAGACTATTAACATATGCATGATACCACATCTAAGTTACTCCCACATACTCCCTCCGTCGTCCGCAAATAAATTGAAGAGACCATAAGCTAAAGGTTATTGGACTTGATTTCCGTGAAGCAATTTTTTCTACTTTAAAGTGCATTGGAAAGGTAGAAGTACACTTTTTGTGGACAAATTTTGAAGCCAAACGTACACTTATTTATGGACAGAGGGAGTATACATGTCACTAGGACCAGCCGAAGAAAAAATGGACCGTTGGACCGAGCGTGGCATGCGAGGGCGCTGGGCGGGGCGGGCTGCACCATGCATGCATGCTATGCAGCTGCCTCTCGCGTCGCAGTCTAGCTATTTTGCGTGCAACAGTGCTGAAGTGTATTTACTCCCTCCGTCGCATTAAATAAGTGTACGTCAAACAACTTTCTTCAGTCAAACTTACTCCCATCCGGTTCATGCGCCATACAAAAAGTCAATATTTATAAATCTAAAATATCAACTTTGACTACGTATATAAGAAAAAAAATCAAAATCTAAAATATTATAAACTTACCCTCTATTCCCTCTAATTGACATCCCTCTGATTACTCTCACCGATTTTTCTTGCGTGTGTAAAAACGAACGAGTTTGTTGCATGCGGTGTGTAAAAACGAACGAGTACCTTGGTACTAGATTCCTGCATTTATTACCGAGTAAATCAAGGCCAAATTTTATTTTCTCTTTTATTTTCACTGCCAATGAACAACTACCTTGGACGTTTTTTCTCTCTTTCGCATTAATGCATGCATCCATGCAGGGACGGGGGCGACGGTGCAGGGGTCACCTCGCATCCTAGCAATTTTTTTCTCTCTTTCGCATTGATCACGCACGCGGCTATGCCCGCTGCCCACACGCAACGCAGCGCACGCGGCTGCGCCAACGTTGGATTCCCACGCCGCCCTTCACGCCCCGTCCTCAATAAATAGGCAAAACGCCTTTGCCTCCTCATCTCATCTTGCCCCTATCATCTTCAACCTATAGAGCCCGTCCCTTTGCCTCCTCCTAGCCCCCAAAACACTCGACCATGGCGACCTCCCCCCTTCGCTTCCCTTCCGAGAGCGAAGTGAGCGATGAGGACAACCACCCGGACCACAAGAAGGTCTGGGAGCAGGAGGCGCCCACGCGCCCCAAGCGTGGCAAAAAGGGGGGCGACGCAAAGCCCCGCCCTGCCCCTGGGTGGAGGGCCCCCTCTGTCCACAACCCAGTCCCCGGCGGCAACCTCCCTGACGACGGCCCCTCCGAAGCATACTGGAAGGCAGCGGAGAAGGAGGCAAAGGAGGAGGCTGCTTACGCCAGGTGGGAGGAGAAGCAGGCCAAGCGCGCCTTGAAGAAAAGGCGCAGACGGGAGGATGAGGAACGACGGGAGGCCAATCGTTGGGCCTTCCAGGAGGAGCAGCGGCGACGGGAGCATCGGGAGAGACTGGCGGACTGGAATGCCGCGGCGGCGGCTCGAAGGGCGGCGGCACCGGCACCGCCTCCACCGCCGATGGAGTAGGGTAGCTAGGGTTAGGGTTTAGCCCCAGGGTTTAGGCGCCTAGTTGCGGTCCCCCTAGTTGCCCTTCCCTTCTATATTATTGTACCCCTTTTCTTTTTATTGTAATGTTATCGGGCTATCTAATATAAATGTTATCTAATATATTATACCCGTGTTTTATTATATTGTCATTTGTCAAAACACCCAAAACAACAAGTGCATAAAACAAAAGACACAGAAACAAGTTCTCATATAATACTCGTGCAATATTTATAAAATGAGTGAAATTAGAAAAGCTCAAAAGGAAGAATAAGTTAACGTTATGATGGTTGATTATTTTCAAATAACACATGGTTCATTTTCAAACAAGACATTTACATATTTACATAAGTTAAAGGGGCGCCCAAGTTATGTTAGTTAAATGGATGCCCTTGGACTTCATTTACTCCCTCCGTCCCAAAATAGATGTCTCAAATTTATCAATATTTGGATGAATCTAGACAATATTTAGTATATAGATTCATCCAAAATTTGAAAAACTTAAGACATCTATTATGGGACGGAGGGAGTATATATTTACTTTCGAAAAAAAAAGATTGCGACCTGAGCACGAGTATCTGCAGATCCACACGTCCCTATTTAGATTGTAACTGGAGTACCATTTTTTTTGCCCAATCAACATATAGTTACTATTGGGCCTGGTTACGACCATTTTGGCCTGGCTAAGTTCTATTTGGGCCTGGCCTTTTTCAATCCTCGTCAATTGTTTTTTTTTAATTTTCAACCCCTCCCCCTCCCCTGCACACGGGCGCCCCCTGCACACTGATAAAAGGAACACTGATGAAACTGACGAAACTAAAGGAACACTGATATCGAAAACAGAGCAGCTCAAAATTAGCCTGAATTTGTGTTGCATTTTATTCAAGCCAAAGACATAGACCATTATATCCATTACAAAGCATCACTCGAACACTGATTGCGCTGTCTAATGACTAACGATCAGGAGATAAACTAATCCGAGAGAAATTACACAAAAATAAAAAAACCGGCCATCAGATTGTCCTGCTTCTTCAATTCGATGATTTGCCTTAGCTGCTTGTTCATCTTCTTCAGCTCGTCCTTCACTTCCGCATCCACCGTAGTACCAGCGGAAATGGGTTTGCCACATCCCAATTGCTCCACCACGGACGGGTTTTCGAGCTCCCGGGATGCTACCTCCACCCCAATTCGCTCGATGTACTCATCAAGCCACTCAAAATGCCCACATTTTGGCAGTTCCTGAAATCGTAGAGATGAACCCTAAATCCCAAATTAGATGAAATGCATGAAATTTCGAAAGAAATGCGAGAAATTGGCGCTCGGTCACTCAGATCTCACCTTTCCAGGCTCGGGCTTGCTCTCACACTTCACAAATTCCCGGCCAATGTTGTCGTTCTTGTCGGTGGATGTGACAAGCCGCTTCAGGGGCGCGGTACGGGGGCAGTCGGGGCACCTCCTCATCGGCACCGCACCATACCGAGGTCATGAGCGGTGGGAGGAAGCAGAGCTCGACATCCCTCGCCGGCGTTGCCGCACTTGCTCGACGGAGAAGAAAATAGAAGGGGATGAGATGCTGAAATGGTGGCGGGAGTGCTCGGGTGCGGGGACGGATCGGGGACAACGGCTCTCTTCAACCATAGGGTGTGTCCCACGATATGAGGTGGACATCAGGTGAGTTCCGTCGTGACGTGGAGAGGCCGTGGGTCCTACTGTGCTCAGCTGAGTCGAATTCGTTGACTGTCTCGTGGGGTTAAGTAGAAGTGTCGCACGGGAGCCATTTGCCGCTTCAGAAGTGTCGCATGCGAGCTATTCGTTTCAATGATGTCGCTTTCCTTCCAATTCCACGTAAAGACGTCGCATAGGATCTATAAGCCCGGAGCTCCCACCAGCGTGCTACTCCTCGGATGAAGCAGTTCCTCTCCCCGAGCAGTGCTGCCCTGCGTCCTCGCCGACCACCGCCATAGCCTAGGGTCCCAGGTTTTTGCTATACTATGCACGGTTGCGTGGCCTCCATAGCCTAGGGTCCCAGGTGTTGGAGAATTTTGATAAACGCGGCCTCGGACGGTGCTACGTATGCAGGGCCGGTCCTGAAATTTTAGGGGCCTGGGGCGAAACTAAATTTTTTGGCCCCTTAGTTTATATGTTTTATGCATATATGAGATGGTGAAAAATAAATATTTTAAGTACACCTCCAACTATAGTATGAGATGATAAAAATTGTTTCCTCAACCAGGACCAAAGCGGTCAGAATCTGGCCTCCAACACCTTGAAAAACTTTTCCCTGGAATACTGATCACCACCGCCACAATTCATCGCGGGTGTGATCAGATGCACCGGCGAGATCGTGTAGGTAGACAATTGGCATTTTTTGCGATTTTTTCTAGAGAAAACCTAGACCCAACCGATAGCTTCCCAGTGTGACCCTGCGAGGTTTCTCAGGCTGGGTCGTTGATTCAAAGCCTTTTCTAGAGAAAAATCCATCTGCGCAATTGACACTAGTGCAGATGGCGGCCTCTAACACCGGTTCATAAGGCCCTCTAACAGTGGTTCTGGAACCGCTGTTGGGGGTTCGGTGTTAGAGCCCCCCCTTTAACAGCGGTTCTTATACAGACCGGTGTTAAAGGGTGGCGCACGTGGGGCTGCCGTAGCGCTCAGCCCCCCCCTTTAACACCGGTTCGTAACACTAACCGATGTTAAAGGTTCTGTGTCGCGGCAGGAAAAAGAGATAAATCTCTGCCACGACAGGAAAACGGCCTAAATTTGTGCCGCGGCAGAGTTCTGTCGCCGCCCCGTTCTGGACGTATTTCTGCGGCGCGGTGGGGACGGGGAGGAGGGAGGTAGAATCGATCGGGAGCGGTATACACATACATCGTCGTCGGTACATACGAGTACATGAATAATTAAGCAACTATTATTATACACAAACATCGTCATTGTGTGGTATTCTCCGTAAACGTTGAAGCATCAAGTACAAGACAAACACGTTCAAGCATATATACAACGTTCATTTTGGTGGATATCTAAAAAGTTCTCCGCCAGGCGTGACGACCTCATCAAGTATGAACCCCGCCAATTCCTCTTGAATGCCTCGTATGCGGTCAAATGGTAGGAGTTGGTCCTGCATCCGTTCGATATGAATATATATGAAGAATGGGGTCAATATATATATAAGAATAAAACTCAACACAATTGATGGTAATAAAATAATGTTGTGTACTTTGTTTACTTACTCTAAGTTGTTCTAGTGCGGCTTGGCCCGTCGCACATATCGTGTTGCGAATGAACTCGCAAACATAGTATCCACATAAGTTATTGCCGGGTCCCTGATGCGCGCACTTTACGAGAATAGAGAGTTCAATCAAAATAATAATCAATAACTCATGATATAATGGGATTGGAAGCAGAATCAAAGAGATACGCGGATCTAGCTAGCTAGTATTACTTACATTTTGGTCTACAAATTTTAGTTCTTCTGACCATTCACCCACGGCCCTGCCCGTGAACCTTTTCCAAACCCTTTCCGGCAAAGAAAATCGATAAAGGAGTAATTAATTACTTGTTTTCACGAAAGTTTCCGATCTAGTGCGATAATATGATTGAAATTACCTCTGGAGCATCTCTCTAAAGTCTGCCCATAGCTCTTTTTATTTTCATAACGAGTCCATGACAGGGACTTTTCCTGAGTCAGGTTGAATGACTAGCAGAATAAAGTGGAACCTACGCACGCATAACTCATCATTAGTTAAACTTAACATTGAGTAAGCCGAAACATAATGTGTATAAGAGAGGGTAACAGTACTCACGAGAAGTTGTAAGGCAATAGTATTTCCCTTTTGGTTTGTTGTCTCAGTAAAGACCTTAGCAAGAAATCTTCTGTTTCCCTGGGTTTGTCTCTTACCACTTGTTCATGAACTCTATTTGGGTCAACGAACCCAATGTCAAAAGGGCCTCCTTTCATGCATTCCATAACCTTTTTCCTGCATAATAGTATATATACATATATGGTGATCATATATATACATGCAATTAATGAATTGAATGAGATGAGATAGAAATTAAAGAAATAGTACTTACACACAATAAAGGCTGATGGCAGCTTTGTCGAGTTCCTTCTGATTGAATAGAAAATGCAAGTCTTGAATGTTGAAGCTGATCTCGTCGTCTCCGCATAAGAAAATCTGATCTCTTATATGCGCCGTGATCCATTATTCCTTTCTCGTCTTGCAGAAATCAAGGTACCACTTGTGCAATCTTCGCATCTTTGTTGGTAGATTCTTGAGCTCCTCTTTCTTGACGAGATTCTTCCCATACTTCCATGGATGTATGGGGTTGGCATCGCCTTTGGGCAAGTTGTCTCCCATGATGTTCAAGTATGCAATGTAAGTCATCCCCATCTCATTGGCCTTTCTTTGTAGCTCTGCCTCATAATCATTTACGGGAGGAGCGTCCCATGTGTCGAACACTTGGAGCGGGGAGCATGGTTGGTTTTCCTGCTCTCTAAGCATGGAAACTGTTTTCTGGGGTGCCGCACGACTGCTACTTTCAGTCTCCCTACGCCTCGCATCCCCCTTCAAAATCTGGCGCTCGTAGTCCGGCACAAGTGGGGTTTCAGGTTTCAAAAGATTATTGTAAAACTTCTCCACCACCGCTGGATCTAGTTTCTCCTTTGGCTCGGCCCGTCTAGGTGCAAAGAATTTCTTGACCTCTTCTGCCGAGATCCTATTGGTCTCCTCGTCGATGCGATTCCACGGTAAAACCGGCAATGGCTTGGCGGAAGGCTGCGGGACGTAGTTTCTTGAACTCTTTGGCGTACGGTTTCCTGCGGATTTCTTCGTGGCAGTGCTAGTGATGCTCTTCGTGGCAGTGCTCTTTCGCTTACGCTGAGGAGATGGATGAAGCGTCGGAGATGGCTGGCGAGGAGATGGCTGGCGCACCGGAGATGGCTGACGCGTAGCAGATGGCTGGCGCGCCGGAGATGGCTGCCGCGCAGGAGATGGCTGAAGCGCTGGAGACGACATGAGAGTATTCTGATGACTTGGAGACGGCTGAGGCGGATCAGACTGCTGACGCTGCGGAGACGGCAGGGGTGCCAGTGGCCTCCAATTTGGATGCACGATGTGTTCCTCTTCCAAAGAATGGTTGTTTTCACTGCAAATTTGAGTTGAGTTTCTCCTCCACCTGTAGCATGGTCAAGCTGTGCTTCCTCATATTCCTTCACAACCTCATCCACCCCGACAATAGCATAGCCATCTAGAATCGATCGGCAGTGGTAAGTTCCACCAGCTACAGGAGGTAAGGCATAGCCGACCGCCACCTTAATGGATAAGCCCATTAATCTCACATGCAGCTCGGCGTGTTCGCTCTCTGTGATCTCATCCACGGGGTATCGAGGACCCGCCATTTCAAGCGTGGGCTGCACGTTCTCCGTGGAAGCCACGCTGCTTTTCCGCGCAGAGTCTAGGCCGCCGGCAGCTTCCAATGCAGGCTCTTCGTGCCGCTGAGATGGGCCGGTAGCTTGCTGGCTCTTTTGTGCATTAACTTGCGCCTGCAGCGCCACAAGTGCATGTTATATCTGTGTCATCCGCTCTATACGCTCTTTTTCTTTTCTGCTGCGCCATTTGTAAGAGTCGCCCCACTCGGCAAACCCATCCTTCCACGTCATACCCCCTGTCCCTCGTGCAGTTCCAGGGTGTTCTTTTTCACCGATGGCGCGTGTGAGCTGGTCATTCTCTTTGTCGGGATGGAAGGTCCTGGCGGCTGTTTCCTCGTATGCCGTGATGAGTTCAGTGACGGGTTTGGCAAGGAGGGTTGGGAAGATACACAATCCCGTTTCTGGGTCCAACCTTGCCCCGATTCCGTAGAACCAAGTCTTTGCACGTAGGTGCCACCCATGTGTCTAGGGTGTGATCCCTCTATCGCGCAGGGCCTTCTTAGCTTCCTCTCACTTAGGCCTCTGAGATATGTAGCCACCTGACTCTGTCCTCTGGTGATATTCCTTCTTCTGGGCATTTAGCGTATTGGTTTCTGACCTCTTTGTAGCTATAGCACCTTCCTTGTATGCCACAAATTCGGGCCAGTGAGGTCTTATCTTCGCATAATATGCGTCTTCGAAATCTGGAGTCTCGCGAGCTTTGACAAATTTGTTCAATTTTGTCTTCTAGTTGCGGAAAGCGTCAGCCATCTTCTTTAGAGTCCACTATTTGACCTTTTACTTTATAACCGGTTTGTTTTCATCCTCCTCTAGCGGAAGGGTGAAATTTACCAACAGCGAATTCCAAAGCGTTTCTTTGGATCTTTCATCGACAAAGGTATCGTCGCCCTACTTTGGCTTATTCCAATATTCAATTATGATTGGGATTTGGTCCCTAACAAGAACTCCAGCCTGACGTACAAATTTGTCTGCGGCCTTCTTGGGCTCCATCGGTCTGCCATCAACACAGACTGCTTCGATCGTGAACTTTGCACGATCTTTCAACCGATGGCTCGCGCCTCGCTTGCTCTTTTTCGTAAAAGAAGATTGTTGCTGGCTGGTCCATCTAGAGGACTAAAAGAAGAAAGAAGCGTTAATTAATACATGTACATATATACAAATCAATTGGTGCAAGTCAGCAGAGGCTTAATCCATGCATATACCTCGACAGACTTTGTAATCACTAAAGTGCGTTCACCGGAGTCGTCATCTTCTCCATGACTACTTGAGCTGTTATCATGTCCCTCCAAGTTCAGATATTAGGAGGTGTCCTCGTGGATCATGTTCTCCATTATTTCTTCCTCTTCAAGGTTTCTACTGAGTGGATCCATGGTTTCTAAAACAATAATATGATCACACAAATATCAGTAATACATCTATTGAAATGCTCAAGCAAAGATGATGATATGACAGGTTAAAAGTATTGAAATGTAACCCTAATACATGCTTGGTCATTCCAAACCCTAATTCGGAGAAACCCCGGATTCATATGAGAGGATACATTCGGAAAAAACCCGGACTCAGAGAAACCCTAATGCTATATTGACAATGAGAGGTGTACTAGGGCGGCGGCTGGCGGCGCTAGGGCGAGATCGGGGCCAGGATGCGTGGGGGTGTCCGTTTGAACCAGCACCACGTGGGCTACCTAAAATGGGCAACTCAGCGAGGGCAGAGGATGATGATATGACAGGTTAAAAGTATTGAAATATAACCCTAATACATGCTTGGTCATTCCAAACCCTAATTCGGAGAAACCCTGGATTCATATGAGAGGATACATTCGGAAAAACCCCGGATTCGGAGAAACCCTAATGCTATATTGACAACGAGAGGTGTACTAGGGCGGCGGCTGGCGGCGCTAGGGCGAGAGCGGGGCCGGGATGCGTGGGGGTGTGCGTTCGAACCAGCGCGACGTGGGCTCCTAAAATGGGCGACTCGGCAAGGGTAGAGGAGGTCAGGGTCCACGGCATTGGAAAAGTAATCGGTCAAGTGATGCATATATACACATACATACATATATACACATACAAAAAATATATACATATATACACATACATATACAAATATATATACATATATATCATACAAAAAATATACATACATATACATATACACATACATATACAAATACACATACACATACAAAAAAAATATCCATATACATATATAGCATACACATACAAATTAACCAAAAATCACTAACTAACACTAACTAACCAAAAATCACTAACCAAAAAACACTAACTAACACTATACTAACAATAATCGGCGGCGGGCAATTGCTCACCTGCGAGCGGCGGCGCGGCGTGGGTGACGCGGCGCTAGTGGGCGGTGCGGCGTGGGTGGCGCGGCGCAGCGTGCGGGTGGGCGACGCGGCGTGGGCGTGGCGCTGGCCGAGATGGGGCGGCGGAGGGGCGGCAGCGGGTACGGCCGGGTGGGGCGGAGACGACGGCGCGGCAGTCCCGGCGATGGCGAGACGGGGTGGGGACGGCGCGGCAGTCCCGACGACGGCGAGACGGGGTGGGGATGGCTGCGGCAGCGCCTCTGCTTTTCTTCCTCTACTGCACGCTTGATCTGGCTGGGGGGAGAAGGAAGTGGCACGCGTTATAAACCCCCCCCCTTTAACACCGTTTCGTGGCTGGAACCGGTGTTAAAGGGGGGCATTTATTTCGTGCATTAAAGGGGTGGGGGCATTTTTAATTCAAAAAATAGGATAGAATTTAGAAAATTCATATCTTTTTCATTTTAGCTCAGAAAAATATGAATAATATATCATAATTTTCAGAAAAATAATATCTATCCATTCATGTAAAAACATTTTATATTTACTTGACATGAAAATTTTCAAAATGATTAAAACACTTACATATAAATTTTGATTATTCCATTCAAACAAAAATAAAATAGTCAAACCCTAAAACTTTGAACATAACAAATATTAAGCATCTAAAAAGGAATCTAACCCTATTTTATTAGAACAAAACATATTTTATTTTGTATTAACATTTTTGAATTGTTTGGATATTTAAATGCCGCATCTTTTGTATACTTTGGAATCTGACAAAACCTCGCTCAACTTGCATTGGATTTTTGATAAAATAGGATATTGTGAACCTAAAAATGATTTTTGTAAAAAATCATGAGCATCGTATCATGTACCTGTAGTCCATATCTGACCCATTTCCTACCGATTCGGGAGGAATTTGTCTTTTTCACCAGAGGTGGACGGAAAGGTTTCAGATCCCCCTGTTGGTACATTGTCCATATAAGGTGGTCTATTATTTTTGTAAAATGTGGTGGTAGTTTTTTGAATTAGCCATTTGGTGGTTTCTTCACAAAACTGTCCGTTTTTAATGCTCGGAAAATGGAAAATGCCTTTTTGGTGCGACAAAAAGGAAAACTTCCTCTTGCAACATTGTTTGCCATGCCATGATGCACATGTATGCACAATATGGTCACATTATTACAAACTATGCCTTGATTCTAGCCATAATATTGGTCATTTGACTCGAAAGCCAAGAAACCTTGAATGAGATAGGTCATTTTGTGAAGGTTTTTTTGAGACATAATCAATATACCAAGTTTGATATTTTTCCTTCTAACTATGTCACATAATATAACACCACGCGAAGGTTTCTCATTGTTTCGATTGTTTTTTAATTTTTATCCCCGTTTTAAACTATCATCAAACTTTGTTGAACAATGGGCATGAAGATTCTTAGCTCGGGGCCAAGCCTCGCTCAACTTGCATTGGATTTTTTATAAAATAGCATATTGTGAACCTAAAAATGATTTTTATAAAAAATCATGAGCATCGTATCATGTACCTGTAGTTCATATCTGACCCACTTCCTACCGATTTGGCAGGAATTTGTCTTTTTCACCAGAGGTGGACGGAAAGGTTTCAGATCCTCCTATTGGTACATTGTCCATATAAGGTGGTGTAGTATTTTTGTAAAATGTGGTGGTAGTTTTTTCAATTAGCCATTTGGTGGTTGCTTCACAAAACCGTCCATTTTTTATGCTCGGAAAATGGAAAATGCCTTTTTGGTACGACAAAAAGGAAAACTTCCTCTTGCAACATTGTTTGCCATTCCATGATGCACATGTATGTACAATATGGCCACATTATCACAAAATATGCCTTGATTCTAGCCATAACATTGGTCATTTGACCCGAAAGCCAAGAAACCTCGAATGAGATAGGTCATTTTGTGAAGGTTTTTTTGAGACATAATCAATATACCAAGTTTGATATTTTTACTTCTAACTATGTCACATAATATAACACCACGCGAAGGTTTTGCATTGTTTCGATCGTTTTTTAATTTTTTATCCCCGTTTTAAACTATCGTCAAACTTTGTCGAACAACGGGCATGAAGATTCTTAGCTCGGGGCCAAGCCTCGCTCAACATGCATTGGATTTTTGATAAAATAGCATATTGTGAACCTAAAAATGATTTTTTTTAAAAATATGAGCATCATATCATGTACATGTAGTTCATATCTGACCCACTTCCGATTCGGCAGGAATTTGTCTTTTTCACCAGAGGTGGACGGAAAGGTTTCAGATCCCTCTGTTGGTACATTGTCCATATAAGGTGGTCTTTTGTAAAATGTGGTGGTAGTTTTTTGAATTAGCCATTTGGTGGTAGTTTATGCTCGGAAAATGGAAAATGCCTTTTTGGTGCGACAAAAAGGAAAACTTCCTCTTGTAACATTGTTTGCCATCCCAAGTTTGATATTTTTATTATGATAGAACTGGAATTAAAGTACATAATGCAACTAACAGTAATTTACATAAGGCACGACTGAAAATTAAAATACATAAAAGAACTGAAAATTAAGATATATGGCCAGATTAAATCACAATCGGCCGAACTTGTTTCGGAATGTTGGAGTGATTCGGTCATGCTCCTGCCTACACCTGTAATACTCGCCACTGTAGTCGTCATACTCGCCGCCGCCGTCGTCGCTGTCGTCGTCGGGGTCGCCATAATTGAACCTTGAAGGCTGAGTACGCGTGGGCTGGACTTGAGGGTAGCGCAAACGGGGGTTAGAGTCGGCGGCAGTGTCATAGGCCATGACGCTCTGGAGAGTCCGACCGCGCCACCATAGCCGAGGGCCGGCCTCGTTGAAGTTCGGAGGAGGTGGGTCGACCTCCTCGTGCCTGGCGAGCGCTCTCTCACGCCGATCCCCGAAGAAGGCTTTCCAAGAAGGGAAATAGTCGGGATGCCATCTGGGATTCCTCCGCTGCTCCGGCGTGAGCTCCAAGTAGGGAAATAGTTGGGATGCCATCCGGCGCGCCACACCTAGAGGGACAGGAGGAACCGGCACGCCTCCGGCGCTCAGCATCCAGCCGACAGGGACAAAGTAGTCCGGCGGGCAGGGGTAGTTCGAGGCGCAAAGCGCCTCTGCCTCCCTGGGGGTTAGTGCTACGGTGGAAGCCATGGGAAAGAGTGATAAGGTTGCAGATATGAGTCTAGAGATGTGCAATGACAATGGAGGCCAACCCTACATATATATATAGTGAGAAATGGCTGGAGGGAAGAACTGGTGGTAAAACTGGCGGGAAGAAAAATGGCGGGAAAAAATGGCGGGGAGAAAAATGGCGGGAAGAAAAATGGCAGGAAGAAAAATGGATCATTTAATACATATACTGTTAACAGAAAAAATATGACATTGATTTCCATGTTGAGTACATATGTGTGCCAAAAATGGCTCAATTAATACATATAGTCAATCTTATCATCGCGTCGGCCGTAACCATGGAGTATCAGCGACGTTTAACAGGATGGTTGCGTCAGTCTTCACTCTGAAGGGCGGAATTTCATCAAACTTATTATAATCTTCTGACATGTCTGTCTTGTCCTCCACTCCCACGATGTTTCTTTTCCCTAAAAGAACTATGTGACGCTTTGGCTCATCGTGTGATGTATCTGTTTGCTTATTTTTTTTCTTTATTTTCGGTTTGGTAGACATGTCCTTCACATAGAAAACCTGAGCCACATCATTGGCTAAGACGAATGGTTCCTCTAAGTTCTTGTCTACCTTCATAAGATTGTCGAGATCCACTGTTGTCATTTCGTACTTCTTGTCTACCTCAACCCCTCCTCCTGTTAGCTTGAACGATTTGCATCGAAACAAGGGGAACTTAAAATTAGGTCCATAGTCAAGTTCTCATATCTCCTCTATGAACCCATAATACGTGGTCTTCTGCCCATTGTCTTCTGCTGCATCGAAGCGGACACCACTGTTTTGGTTGGTGCTCTTTTTATCTTGGCCTATCGTGTAAAATGTATTCCCATTTATCTCGTACCCTTGGAAAGTACATACGGTCGTGTAGGATTCGCAGCATAGAAAACAAAAAATTTCCTAAGATGGGAACAACTATGTACCAAGATCTATCTACTAGATACAAACAACGGGCGGATGTATATCCGTAGAGAACATACCCTTGAAGACCGACAAAGCTTAACGAGTTCAACTCGTGGTTGATGTAGACGATCTCTTGCCGATCTCAAGATCGAGAGGAAGTCCTAGCGCCACAAAGCAGCAGCGCATCCGTGCTCGCACACACGTTCAAGACACTGAGCAACCTCCGCCTCCTCGCTCCAGCGATGCAGCAGAAGCACAACCCTTTCTTGCCAAATAGCCACCGGGAACATGTATCTCGCTAGTCCGAGACCATGGGGGATAAATTCTAGAGGGGGAGAGATCCTTCACGAGGAGGTGTGAGTGAGAAATGAGAGGAGGGGCTCCTTATATAGGGGAGGGGGCAGCCCAAGGGGGCATGGCCGCCGGCCATGGAGAGTGCCCCCACCTCTCCCTCATTCATGTGGGTGGACACTCCACTCATAAAATGGCCCTTCAATTTTCTCCACTCAAAAATCCACTCAAATTTCCATTAAATTTCCACCAAATTTAATGCAAACTCTCATTAAATAAAACACTTTTATTTTATTTAGAATTTTGTCAATTACTTTAATGACAAACATTCACAAATAACCCCTTGCTAGAATTCTATTTCACATGCATAACCTCTTTATGCAATTTCACCCGAAAACGTGTTTCAGTATCTAGTGAAATAAATTCCTGCGCTTGTTTATTCTTTCGGCATGAAACATTTGCTCCAACTGGATGCCAGTGTCCCTTAAGTGTGTCACCCTACGGTTTGCGAATAATGCGGACATGATCGATACCCCTCTCGAATCAATAATCAGAAGCGGGATCTAGAGACCCATACTTTCTCCCACACATTCAACGATGACTTTTCCTGTGATCGTCGGAACCTTTTACGCTTGTATCTTAATCCCTTTGTTTCACGATATATTACATGTCCGAGATTCGATCATCGGTATCTCCATACCTAGTTTGATCTCATTACTGACATGCACTCTTTTCTCGTTCCCATGATATAACATTCTAGTGATCAAATCAGTTGCTTGCAAGCTAACCAATGTGATATCACCGAGAGGGCCTAGAGTATATCTATCAGTCATCGGGATGAACAAATTCCACTCTCGATCCATGGGCCTCAACATAACACTTTGTTAGTTCTAAATCCATCTTTATAATCACCCAGTTACGGTGTGACGTTTGATGATATCAAGAAACTCTTCCGGTGTTAGTGATTGACATGATCTCATGGTCTAAGGATTAGGATCACTTCGTAAGTTGTTATAGCAATATAAACTCAATGACTTTGATCGTAATGCTATACTTCGGATGAATGTTCATCACACCATTACACTAATGTTGTGATCTCATTATTAACAACATCCAATGTCTATGATCAGGAAACTGTGATCATCTTGTTAATCAACGAACTAGTTTATGAGAGAGGCATAACTAGGAACTTTCTATTTGTTTATTAAACACACATGTATTTGTTATGGTTTGGGATAAAACCCAAGTTGTCCTTTCTTAAACATTGGTATGCTATGCATAAGAAAGATGTTTGCAACCAAAGTCGGATGAATCTGTCTTTGTATGTTATTTCGAATAACTGTTAAGTAATCCTCCATAACATCAGAGACAAAAGTGTTTGTCACTTAGAACGTCAAGTTTCTTTGAGAAGGAATTTTTCGTGAAAAGATAAGTGGGAGGACAATAGAACTTTGATAAGGTTGAAAGAACCTTAGCTATATGTGCAAAGTTGCGCAGCACCGAAAAGTGTTCCGGAGGCAGCAACAATGCTCATGGATCACGTGCCTCAAAGGTTGTGGTTACGAAGGTCAAAGTTTCTATTGAACCAAGTAGGTCGAGTAAACAATCAAATACCAAGATTTGAGGGTTGAATCATTATTTGAGAATAATGAACGTACTACATGCAAAGAAGCGATGATGGGCCCTGACTCCGTAAAATGGCTTGAAGCCATAAAATCCGTGATAGTTCCATACACGAGAAATCAAGTTTTGAACTTGAAGGACCCTCGAGAAAGGTGTAAGACCTTACAGTTGTGTTTGGATCTATAAAGAAATAGACATGGATGTTTCACATCTATGAAATAGTCGACATGTTGGGAAAGAGTTCACAACAATGTTCAAAGGTTGACTATGACAAGATTTGATCTTTCATAAGCGATATTTAGTCTAGACGTATTAATATAGCAACCACTACATATAATTTTGTTATGTGGTAGTTGAATAAGCAAAACAAGTTCTTCTAATAGAATTGTTACCTAGGACATGTGCATAACACGGTCCATAGGGTTTTGTTAATTCAAAAGGATGCTAAAAGCATATGCAAACTTCAATTGTTGAAGTAAGCATTGCGGGATTGGAATCTTCACTATGATGAAACTGTTAAAGGAGTTTAAATTCATCGGAGACGATGAAGATGCTTGTATTTTGCAAGAAATTAAGTGGGAGCGCTAAGACATGTTTCTAATACATTATGTGGAAGACATATTGTTGATTGGAAATGATGTATCTTTTATTAACACATATTAAGAATTTCATCCCGATGAAAGACTTAGGCAAAACCCAAATATTTGGCATCCACAGACGCTAATATGGTTGTGCCGAAAGTACATAAATGATATATTGAATGAGTTCAATATAGAAACTACAAGAAAGGTTCTTGTCGCACAGAAAGGATTGAATGAGTTCAATATTGATGATATATTCAAGTATATTGACACTTGATAAGTGAATCAAAGATTCAAGTATAGATTGATACTTGATGTATGAAATCACAAAGAGTATTTATATCAATCATGCTGTGATATGTACAAATCCAGATATGTCCTATGCTCTAAATAATGTGAGCATATACCAGAATGATTCATAAGATGATCATTGGACAATAGTAAGGATATTCTTATGATCTTTTGGAAGAACTAAAGAATATATTGTTTTGTAGAAGTGACAAATAGATGGTTAGTTCATTGTAAAAGTACTACATTGATACTAGTTTTGTCACAAAGTACAAATTAAGTTTATCTCAATCTAAACTAAGGGTGGCACAATATGATGGAAAGTAAGTTCCATAATGGATTTGGATGAGTTCCAAAGTTAAGACATTGTGACAGATACGACAACAAAAGGCTAAGTATATGACTGCTATAATAGTAGCTAAAGAGGGCATTTGTGTCAAGAAGTTTGTTATCAAACTGGGTGTGGTTCACAGCGGGATAGTGCTATGAAGATATATTGTACGACAATATTATCAACATGTTTTAACCCCAAAGAACTAAAGGTCTCACCAAAGGACCAAATTTATACAAAGCCATCTCATTAGAGAATGAGTGATGCGTAGAGACGCAAAGACATGCAATTACACACGGACCTAGAAGTGTCAGATCCGGAGATCAGTTGACCACTAGCAATCGTGTACATACGACACCAGAAAGCCATAGGTGTTGAATACACAAAGGTTTGAAACTAGATTATTGACGCTAGTGCAAGTGGGAGACTGTTCGAGATATGCCCAAGAGGCAATAATAAAAGTGGTTATTATCATATCTTTGTACTTATGATAAATGTTTACATACCATGCTATAATTGTATTAACCGGAAACATTAATACTTGTGTGATTTGTAAACATAAAAGAGTCCCTAGTAAAGCCTCTTGTTAAACTAGCTTGTTGGTTAATATATGATCATGGTTTGCTGATCATGAACATAGAGATGTTATTAACAACAGGGTCATATCATTTGGAGAATGATGTGATGGACATACTCCTATAGATAAGCGTAGCATAAAGATCAAGTCATTTAATATAGTTCATTTGCTATATGCTTTCTGATACATAGTAACCTAATTCCTTCGACCATGAGATCATGTTAATCACCATCACCGGAAGGATGCTTTGATGACATCAAACACCACACCGTAACTGGGTGGCTATAAAGGTGGCATTGAGTGTTCGGAAAGTATGGGTTGAGGCTCATGGATCAAGAGTGGGATTTGTCCATCCATATGACAGATAGATATACTCTGGGCCCTCTCGGTGGAATGTCATCCAATTAGCTTGCAAGCATGTGACTGGCTCACAAGGGATCACATATCACGGGAACGAGAAAAGAGTACTTATCAGTAACGAGGTTGAACTAGGTATGCAGAGATACCGACGATCAAAAACCTCGGATAAGTAAACTATCGTGAGACAAAGGGAAATTGGTATCGTATGTAAGTGGTTCATTCGATCACAAAGTAATTGTAGAAATATGTGGGAGCCATATGAATTTCCAGATTCCTCTATTGGTTATTGATCGGAGAAGTGTCTCGGTCATGTCCGCATAATTCACGAACCGTAGGGAGACACACTTAAGGATTCAACGTTGTTGAGTAGTTATGGAATGATGAGTAAGAGACCGAATGTTGTTCGGAGTCTCGGATGGGATCCGGGATATCACGAGGAGATCCGGAATGGTCCGGAGAATAAGATTCATATAAGGGAAGTCCTGTTTCGGAGTTGGAGAATGATTCCGGTGTTTTCATCGGGAATGTTCTAGAAGGGTCCGGAAGGTCCGGTACTCCGGAGGGGAAGGGTACATGAATGTGTCATAACAAGTTGGAATGATTGCATCATGTACTAGGTGTCATCGCTTAACAAAATAAAGGGATAAATCAAATCCTAGTTTGAAAAGTCAAACGCCAATTTGAAAAGTCAAACGGCTGTTTTGTTTGGTGGAGGGAGAGTAGGAAACCTACTTGGGGAGGAGTTCCTCTCCCTCCACCGCCGGCCAAGGAGGCCGAGTTGGGGAGGGACTCCCCTCCCCTGGCGCGCCCCCTCCACCTATATAAGGAGGGGCAGGGCTCCCCTCCTAAACCTACACCTTGCCCCTCTAAATCCTAACCCTAGCCGCCGGCTACAAAACCGCTGCCGGAATCGCGAGGAGAGTGCTACAACCTCCGCTGCCTGCTGGAACAAGGGAGAGGAAGGTCTTCGTCGAGTACCGAACGTGTGACCGACTGCGGAAGCGCTGCCGGAACGCAGCGCCGGAAGGATCGTCTACGCGATCTTGAGATCGGAAGTGTACGACTACATCACCCACGAGAATCTGCTCTCATTAACCGCTTTGGATCTTCGAGGGTTAGTATTCTATCGACTCGTTGCTACAATCTAGTAGATATATCTTGGCTTGATCATATATTAGATCTTGATTGTGTGTTCATGCGGTAGAAATTTTTTGTTTTCCATGCTACGAACCCCTACAGTGGTATTAGAGCCATGTCTATATGTAGATGTGTTGCACGAGTAGAACACAATGGTCATTGTGGGCGTTGATGATTTTGTTGTCGATTTCTTCTTGTGTACTTTGTATCTTGCGAGATGGTGGTATGAAGCGGCCCGGGCTAACCTTACATGACATCGTTCATGAGACTTGCTCCACGCTTGACATGCAACTTGTATTGCATAACTGGCTTTGCGGGTGCTTGTTTTTCCCAACATAGTTAAGATTCAATTTACAATGGGTGATTGACAATACTAGTATCAATGTTGTGGTTCTTGTTCGTAAGTTAGAACGATACTTATTGAAAGCCCCAAACCACGTAAAATATGCAAAGAAAATTAGAGGCGTCTAACTTTTTTTGCAGGGGTGTGCTGTGATGTGATATGGCCATGATTGTGATTATATTTGATGTATGCAATGTTCCTTATTGTAAGTTGGCAACCGGCAGGAGCCATATGGTTGTCTTTAAATTCTGTTAAGACCCGCGTGTCTATTCAAAGTAGTTGTAATAGTTGAAGCTGGTGGACGACAACCATGGAGCGGCGTCATTGACCTTGATGCAATGCCGGTGATGATGGAGATCATGTTCGTGCTTGAAGATGGAGATCGGAAGCACAAAGAAGAAAGGCTATATCATATCACATATTATGAATTGCATGTGATGTTAATCTTTTTAAGCATCTTGTATTGCTTAGTTCACGACGGTAGCATTATAAAATGATCCCTCAAGCACACAATTTCAAGTTTTAAAGTGTTCATCCTTAGTAAGCACCGTTGCTAAAGCTCGTTGTTTCGAAGCACCACGTGATGATCGGGTGTGTTAGATTCTGCGAGTGTATACAACGTGAGCAAGCCAGATTTGGTCATGCGGAAGCTAAGGTTTGATCTTGACGAGCCTAGCATGTACAGACATGGTCTCGGAACACGGATCACCGAAAGGTAAAGCATGAGTCATATAGTAGATATGATGAACATGTTGATTGTTCGCCATTGAAGCTATATCAACTCTCGTGATGATCGGTTTTGATGTGGTGAATTTGGTCCGTGTGATCACTAAAACAATGTGAGGGATATTGTTTTGAGTGGGAGTTCAACGGCAATATGATTAAAAGTTGAACACTATTTATCATAAATTAAATCAAAGTGAATTTGCATAGTTGTTGTAGTCATTGGCATCCGTTTACCACCTTGCGCTTAGTTATAATTGAGATGATAGAACTATAGAATTCTGGTTAGTTACTTTACGAACTGGTATCGTATTGTTTTGAAGTGTTAATCTAAAGTTTAAAAGTCCTATTGCAAACTTTCAGTAAGTTCCGGTTGCTCCATGAAGTTTAATAATTGGTATTAAATCAAGAGTGACAATTCCAAGTGTTAGTGTATGAGCATCATGTTTGTCTCCATGATTCTTGATATTCAAAGGATTGTCTTAATATCAAGGTTATCTAGGATCTGAAAGAGTTGTTTCAGAAACCAAGATGTGTGGAAGATATTGTGATATCTGAAACGAAGTTTTGGTTGCAACATGATAGAGTATAATATGGCAAAAGTCATGTTCTCATATTTGATGAGAATTTGCAAAAGGTTGGAGACACTAGTTGTCCTAATCCTCCAAAAGGTTTTGGAGAGCAACATTATACTCACGATTCACCGTTACAAGCTAAAAGTAGCTTGATCATGGATAATCCCATGATAAGGGCGAATATTTGATGTAGGTAAAATGTTTACTACACCAAGAGATTACTAAAGAAAGGAATTTGAAAGAACACCAAACATTTGATGATGGTGATCTACTTAAAAGTGCAAGTCCAAAGACATTGGTATTTTACTATACATGCTTTGGACTATGTGTCATGTATATGGCTCCACTATTGATGTTGATAGATTCTTTCAAACAGAAAAGGAAATACTGAAAGAGAATCTCATAAATATATGGCAGAAAAGAAGAGACTAGAATTGTTCAGCTTAAGTATATAGATGATATACATGTTATGGCTATATTCTTTGCTTATTAAACAATGTGGTTCTTAAGTATTTGATACTGAATTTGTTGGTGTGAATCCTCATACGAAACAACACAATTCATGAACTACAATGGCCTAAGCAACTAGCAAAAGAATATGCGATGATGTTCATCAAGAACAGATAAAGGGTTATTGTGCTGCTTGTTAAACATCAAAGCTTGCCTTCAAGATTTGTTTTATCAGGTATTATGAGAACAAAAGGGTTGTTCAAATAATTGCCATAATCCATAAAAGATGGATGATTCACAAATCTCGTTGGAGAAATCACACCCATAAAACTAGTGCTAAAAATGTCAAAAGACAAATTGATTGAAAGATCACTTAGGAAGTGACATCGCCGTTTAAATTATATTGGAAAGAAAACATGAAGAAAATCCATGTGGATGGAATTTTGGAGTCCTTTTGATTTTTGATCAAATGACGCTTGTGAAACTTTCCTAGAGATAATTAAAACTTCGTTCATAGGCCAAAAGGGAACGAATGACTAGCTTATTGGAACTTGTACATATTGTTGTATGAAGTCCATTGTGTGTAGTCAAGAGTGATGGATTTCCACTTCATATGTTTTCTCCGAATTTGAGTGAATATAAATATTTACTTAATAAGGATGAAGTATGAAACATTTTGAAAAGTTCAAAGATTTTCAAGATGAAGTGCAAAATCATTGTAACAAGAATATAAATAGTTTATGATAAGATCATAAAGGAAGATATTTGAGTTACAAGTTTAGCATAATACCTAAGATTTATGGAATCGTTCCGTGGATTTGCATTTCCCGAAACACCATAAGAGTATGGAGCATTCGAGAGATGTAATCAAAACCTTGTTTAACATGGTAAAATCAAAGGTGTAATTCATAAAACTGCCATTATATTTTAAAGATTGAAAGCTTTAGAGACTACCGTTTATCCACTGAAAAGAGCTCCATCATAATCCGTTGAAATGACACCATATAAAGTTATGGTTTGGGATTAAACCCAAGTTGTCCTTTCTTAAACATTGGTATGCTATGCATAAGAAAGATTTTTGCAACCAAAGTCGGATGAATCAGTCTTTGTATGTTATTTCGAATAACTGTTAAGTAATCCTCCATAACATCGGAGACAAAAGTGTTTGTCACTTAGAATGTCAAGTTTCTTTGAGAAGGAATTTTTCGTGAAAAGATAAGTGGGAGGACAATAGAACTTTGATAAGGATGAAAGAACCTTAGCTATATGTGCAAAGTTGCGCAGCACCAAAAAGTGTTCCCGAGGCAGCAACAATGCTCATGGATCACGTGCCTCAAAGGTTGTGGTTACGAAGGTCAAAGTTTCTATTGAACCAAGTAGGTCAAGTAAACAATCAAATACCAAGATTTGAGGGTTGAATCATTATTTGAGAATAATGAACGTACTACATGCAAAGAAGCGATGATGGGCCCTGACTCCGTAAAATGGCTTGAAGCCATAAAATCCGTGATAGTTCCATACACGAGAAATCAAGTTTTGAACTTGAAGGACCCTCGAGAAAGGTGTAAGACCTTACAGTTGTGTTTGGATCTATAAAGAAATAGACATGGATGTTTCACATCTATGAAATAGTCGACATGTTGGGAAAGAGTTCACAACAATGTTCAACGGTTGACTATGACAAGATTTGATCTTTCATAAGCGATATTTAGTCTAGACGGATTAATATAGCAACCACTACATATAATTTTGTTATGTGGTAGTTGAATAAGCAAAACAAGTTCTTCTAATAGAATTGTTACCTAGGACATGTGCATAACACGGTCCATAGGGTTTTGTTAATTCAAAAGGATGCAAACTTCAATTGTTGAAGTAAGCATTGCGGAATTGGAATCTTCACTATGATGAAACTGTTAAAGGAGTTTAAATTCATCGGAGACGATGAAGATGCTTGTATTTTGCAAGAAATTAAGTGGGAGCGCTAAGACATGTTTCTAATACATTATGTGGAAGACATATTGTTGATTGTAAATGATGTATCTTTTATTAACACATATTAAGAATTTCATCCCGATGAAAGACTTAGGCAAAACCCAAATATTTGGCATCCACAGACGCTAATATGGTTGTGCCGAAAGTACATAAATGATATATTGAATGAGTTCAATATAGAAACTACAAGAAAGGTTCTTGTCGCACAGAAAGGATTGAATGAGTTCAATATTGATGATATATTCAAGTATATTGACACTTGATAAGTGAATCAAAGATTCAAGTATAGATTGATACTTGATGTATGAAATCACAAAGAGTATTTATATCAATCATGCTGTGATATGTACAAATCCAGATATGTCCTATGCTCTAAATAATGTGAGCATATACCAGAATGATTCATAAGATGATCATTGGACAATAGTAAGGATATTCTTATGATCTTTTGGAAGAACTAAAGAATATATTGTTTTGTAGAAGTGACAAATAGATGGTTAGTTCATTGTAAAAGTACTACATTGATACTAGTTTTGTCACAAAGTACAAATTAAGTTTATCTCAATCTAAACTAAGGGTGGCACAATATGATGGAAAGTAAGTTCCATAATGGATTTGGATGAGTTCCAAAGTTAAGACATTGTGACAGATACGACAACAAAAGGCTAAGTATATGACTGCTATAATAGTAGCTAAAGAGGGCATTTGTGTCAAGAAGTTTGTTATCAAACTGGGTGTGGTTCACAGCGGGATAGTGCTATGAAGATATATTGTACGACAATATTATCAACATGTTTTAACCCCAAAGAACTAAAGGTCTCACCAAAGGACCAAATTTATACAAAGCCATCTCATTAGAGAATGAGTGATGCGTAGAGACGCAAAGACATGCAATTACACACGGACCTAGAAGTGTCAGATCCGGAGATCAGTTGACCACTAGCAATCGTGTACATACGACACCAGAAAGCCATAGGTGTTGAATACACAAAGGTTTGAAACTAGATTATTGACGCTAGTGCAAGTGGGAGACTGTTCGAGATATGCCCAAGAGGCAATAATAAAAGTGGTTATTATCATATCTTTGTACTTATGATAAATTTTTACATACCATGCTATAATTGTATTAACCGGAAACATTAATACTTGTGTGATTTGTAAACATAAAAGAGTCCCTAGTAAAGCCTCTTGTTAAACTAGCTTGTTGGTTAATATATGATCATGGTTTGCTGATCATGAACATAGAGATGTTATTAACAACAGGGTCATATCATTTGGAGAATGATGTGATGGACATACTCCTATAGATAAGCGTAGCATAAAGATCAAGTCATTTAATATAGTTCATTTGCTATATGCTTTCTGATACATAGTAACCTAATTCCTTCGACCATGAGATCATGTTAATCACCATCACCGGAAGGATGCTTTGATGACATCAAACACCACACCATAACTGGGTGGCTATAAAGGTGGCATTGAGTGTTCGGAAAGTATGGGTTGAGGCTCATGGATCAAGAGTGGGATTTGTCCATCCATATGACAGATAGATATACTCTGGGCCCTCTCGGTGGAATGTCATCCAATTAGCTTGCAAGCATGTGACTGGCTCACAAGGGATCACATATCACGGGAACGAGAAAAGAGTACTTATCAGTAACGAGGTTGAACTAGGTATGCAGAGATACCGACGATCAAAAACCTCGGATAAGTAAACTATCGTGAGACAAAGGGAAATTGGTATCGTATGTAAGTGGTTCATTCGATCACAAAGTAATTGTAGAAATATGTGGGAGCCATATGAATTTCCAGATTCCTCTATTGGTTATTGATCGGAGAAGTGTCTCGGTCATGTCCGCATAATTCACGAACCGTAGGGAGACACACTTAAGGATTCAACGTTGTTGAGTAGTTATGGAATGATGAGTAAGAGACCGAATGTTGTTCGGAGTCTCGGATGGGATCCGGGATATCACGAGGAGATCCGGAATGGTCCGGAGAATAAGATTCATATAAGGGAAGTCCTGTTTCGGAGTTGGAGAATGATTCCGGTGTTTTCATCGGGAATGTTCTAGAAGGGTCCGGAAGGTCCGGTACTCCGGAGGGGAAGGGTACATGAATGTGTCATAACAAGTTGGAATGATTGCATCATGTACTAGGTGTCATCGCTTAACAAAATAAAGGGATAAATCAAATCCTAGTTTGAAAAGTCAAACGCCAATTTGAAAAGTCAAACGGCTGTTTTGTTTGGTGGAGGGAGAGTAGGAAACCTACTTGGGGAGGAGTTCCTCTCCCTCCACCGCCGGCCAAGGAGGCCGAGTTGGGGAGGGACTCCCCTCCCCTGGCGCGCCCCCTCCACCTATATAAGGAGGGGCAGGGCTCCCCTCCTAAACCTACACCTTGCCCCTCTAAATCCTAACCCTAGCCGCCGGCTACAAAACCGCCGCCGCCGCCCTATGGTTTCTCCCAAGCCGCCGAGTTGGGGCTTCTACTTGCCCTAGCCACCGGCCTAGATCCTTCTACTTGGTGCCTCTAAACCCTAGATCGCCAAGCCTCTCTCATAGTCCACCATACTCGCTTCGGCTTAAGGCGAAGCCCTGCGGGATCTCCCCTCTACTTCCGGTACCACGCCGTCGTGCTGCTGGAATCGCGAGGAGAGTGCTACAACCTCCACTGCCTGCTGGAACAAGGGAGAGGAAGGTCTTCGTCGAGTACCGAACGTGTGACCGACTGCGGAAGCGCTGCCGGAACGCAGCGCCGGAAGGATCGTCTACGCGATCTTGAGATCGGAAGTGTACGACTACATCACCCACGAGAATCTGCTCTCGTTAACCGCTTTGGATCTTTGAGGGTTAGTATTCTATCGACTCGTTGCTACAATCTAGTAGATAGATCTTGGCTTGATCATAGATTAGATCTTGATTGTGTGTTCATGCGGTAGAAAATTTTTGTTTTCCATGCTACGAACCCCTACAGTATTAACGTTTCCGTATTAATACAATTATAGCATGCAAAATAAACATCTATCATATACTTGGAATACACATAATAAACACTTTATTATTGCCTCTCAGGGCATATTCCCTTCAGTCGCCCACTTGCACTAGAGACAATAATCTAGTTACATAGTGATAAATCTAACACCCATGGAGTTCTGGTGTAGATCATGTTTTGCTCTAGGGAGAGTTTTAGTCAACGGATCTGCTACATTGAGATCCGTATGTACTTTACAAATCTTTATATCTCCATCCTTGACATGCTCGCGGATGGAGTGAAACCGGCGCTTAATATGCTTGGAATGCTTGTGAGACCTTGGCTCTTTGGCATTGGCAATGGCACCATTGTTGTCACAATAGATCACCATTGGGTCCAACGCGTTTGCAACCACACCTAGTTCGGATATGAACTCCTTCATCCAAACCGCTTCCTGAGCCGCTTCTGAAGCAGCAACATATTCGGCCTCCGTTGTTGATCCCGCCACCACAGGTTGTTTGGAGCTCCTCCAACTAACCGCTCCGCCATTCATGAGAAATACGTATCCGGATTGAGACTTAGAGTCATCCGGATCGGTGTCAAAGCTAGCTTCGACATAACACTTAGCGACGAGCTCTTCTTCACCTCTGTATACAAGAAACATATTCTTAGTTCTTCGCAAGTACTTAAGGATATTCTTGACCGCTATCCAGTGTTCCGAACCTGGATCCGATTAGTACCTAAAACTAATAGCATGTGCCACATCCGGTCTTGTACATAGCATGGCGTACATTATAGAGCCTATGGCTGAAGCATGGGGGACTTTGTCCATTTTCTCTCTTTCTTCCGCCGTAGCCGGACTTTGAGTCTTACTCAATGTCGTGCCTTGTGTCATAGGTAAGAACCCCTTCTTACTATCTTCCATTTTAAACTTCTTTAAAATCTTATCAAGGTATGTACTTTGCGATAGCCCTATTAGGCGCCTAGATCTTCTATATAGATCTTTATGCCTAATATGTATGACGCTTCACCTAGGTCCTTCATTGAAAATTTGCTGTTTAGATAACTTTTAACACTGTTTAAAAGATCTATATCATTTCCGATCAATAATATGTCATCCACATATAATATCAGAAATGCCACATTGCTCCCACTCACTTTCATGTAAATACAAGCTTCTCCATAAGTTTGGACAAATCCAAACTCTTTGATCACCTCATCAAAGCGGAGATTCCAACTTCGTGATGCTTGCTTCAATCCATAGATGGATCGCTGAAGCTTGCACACCTTGTTAGCATCCTTAGGATCGACAAAACCCTTTGGTTGTATCATATACCACTCTTCTTCAGTATTACCATTGAGAAACGCGGTTTTGACATCCATCTGCCATATCTCATAATCAAAATATGCAGCAATTGCTAACATAATCCTAACTGACTTTAGCATCGCTACGGGAGAGAATGTCTCATCGTAGTCAACTCCTTGAATTTGTCGAAAACCCTTTGCGACAAGTCGAGCTTTATAGATGGTCACATTACCATCAACATCAGTTTTTCTTTTGAAAATCCATTTGGTCTCCACGGCCTTTCGGTCGTGAGGTAATTCCACCAAGTTCCAAACTTGATTTTCATACATGGATTCCATCTCGGATTTCATGGCTTCTAACCATTTGTTGGAATCCGGGCTCATCATCGCTTCTTCATACGTCGCAGGGTCATCATTTTCATCAACCATGAAATTCATGACAGGATTTCCGTACAGCTCTGGAGCTGCACGCGTCCTGCTAGACCTGCGAGGTTCGGTAGTATTCTCTTTTGGAGTTTCATGATCATTATCATTAGTTCCCTCTTCAGTAGGTGAAGCCAACTCCGGAACAACTTCCGGCGCTGCGCTACACGCCATACTTTGAAGAGAAGGTTCAATAACCTCTTCGAGTTCTACCTTCCAACTACTCACACCTTTCGCGAGAAACTCTTTCTCTAGAAAGGATCCATTCTTGGCAACAAAAACCTTGCCCTCGGATCTGTGATAGAAGGAATACCCAATAGTTTCCTTAGGGTATCCTATGAAGACGCATTTTTCCGCTTTGGGTTCGAGTTTATCCGGTTGAAGTTTCTTCACATAAACATCGCATCCCCAAACTTTAAGAAATGACAGCTTAGGTTTGTTTCCAAACCACAATTCATACGGTGTCTTTTCAACGGATTCTGATGGTGCCCGATTTAAAGTGAAAGCAGCAGTTTCTAGTGCATAACCCCAAAATGACAACGCCAAGTCCGTCAGAGACATCATAGATCGAACCATATCTAATAAAGTACGATTACGACGTTCCGACACACCATTTCTCTGTGGTGTTCCGGCAGGTGTGAGTTGTGAAACAATTCCACACTCTTTCATGTGAGTGCTAAACTCGTAACTTAGATACTCACCTCCACGGTCGGACCGTAGAAATTTGATCTTTCTATTACGATGATTTTCCACTTCATTCTGAAATTCCTTGAACTTTTCAAAGGTTTCAGACTTGTGTTTCATCAAGTAGATATGACCGTATCTACTCAAATCATCTGTGAAACTAACAAAATAACGATATCCACCTCGCGCCGACACACTCATTGGACCACATACATCGGAATGTATGATTTCCAATAAATCTGTCGCCCGTTCCATTGAACCGAAAAACGGCGTTCTAGTCATCTTGCCCATAAGGCATGGCTCACATGTATCAAATGATTCAAAATCAAGTGATTCCAAAAGTCCATCCGAATGGAGTTTCTTCATGCGTTTAACGCCAATATGACCTAGACGGCAGTGCCACATATATGCGGATATATCATCATTAAGTTTAATCCTTTTAGCATCAACATTATGAATATGTGTAACATTATCATCGAGATCTAATAGAAATAAACCATTCATCATCGGTGCTTGACCATAAAAGATTTCATTCATATAAATGGAACAACCATTGTTCTCGGATTTAAATGAATAACCACTTCGCATCAAACACGATCTAGATACAATGTTCATGCTCAGTGCAGGCACCAGATAACAATTATTCAAGTTTATAACTAATCCCGACGGCAAATGGAGAGGTAGCGTTCCGACGGCGATCACATCAACGCTTGATCCATTGCCGACACGCATCTTGACCTCACCCCTTGCTAGCGGTCGCTTGTTTCGCAGCCCCTGATTCGAGTTACAAATATTAGCAACTGAACCGGTATCAAATACCCAGGTGCTACTGCGAGCACTAGTCAAGTACACATCAATAACATGTATATCATATATACCTTTGTTTGCCTTGCCGGCCTTCTTGTCTGCCAAATACTTGGGGCAGTTGCGCTTCCAGTGGCCAGTTCCCTTACAATAGTAGCACTCGGTATCAGACTTAGGTCCAACTCGGGGTTTCTTTTCAGGCACGGCAACCGGCTTGCCGCCCTTACTTCCCTTCCGTTTTCCCTTCTTGTCTTTCTTGAAACCAGTGTTCCTATTGATCATCAACACTTGATGTTCCTTTTTGATCTCCACTTCTGAAGTTTTAAGCATTGACAGAAGCTCAGGGAGAGACTTCTTCATGCCTTGCATATTATAGTTCATCATGAAGCCCTTATAGCTAGGTGGCAGAGACTGCAGAACACGATGGATTCCTAAGTCAATGGGAATCGTTATTCCCAAGGACACAAGCTTATCGGCATAACCCGACATCTTGAGTACATGCTCACTAACGGAGCTGTGCTCTTCCATCATGCAGCTAAAGAACTTTTCTGAAGCATTGTAGCTCTCTACAGCACATGTGTGTCGAAAATCATTTTCAACTCACCCATTGTATCAAATGCATTGCCGTTTTTGAAACGCTTTCGAAGTTCCGGATCTAGCCCATACAATATGCCGCAATGAACTAAGTTGTGGTCCTCCTGACGAGTCTGATAGACATTCTTCTCCTCGTCAGGGGCATCCTCAAAAGGTGGGGGTCCTAGCGGCGCTTCTAGCACATATTTCTTTTGTGCAGCAGAGAGGAGAATCCTCAAATTCATGGCCCATTCGGTAAAGTTGCTACCGTTCGTTGCAAGTTTCTCTTTCTCCATGAACACATTGAAATTAAAAGCAGGTGGTGCCATCTACAACAGAATTTGTAAAGTTTAGACTAAGTTTATGATAGATTGAGTTCAACTAATCCATATTACGAATGAACTCCCACTCAAAAACGACATCCCTCGTGCCTTTTTGGTGATTACATGAACCAAATCCACTACACCAAGTCCGATCATCACGTGAGTCGGTGTAGCTTCAAAGGTGAGCATCAAATGGGCATCATATCTACTATATGACTCATGCTTAACCTTTCGGTCCGTGTTCCGAGGCCATGTCTGTACATGCTAGGCTCACCAAGTTAGAACCTTAGTATTCGCGTGTGTAACTGTTTTACACCCGAAATACGGTCATGGATCCAAGAACACCCGATCATAACGTGATGTCTTGGAGCGACGAAACATAATCGGTGCATACTTAAAGGAAGAACACATTCTTATCTTGATATTTAAATGAGGGATCATCTTATTATGCTAACAAAGCGCTAAATAAGCAATATAAGATGCTATCAAACATCACATGTTTATTAGTGGAATGATATGGTTCCCGCATATGATCTCTATCATGTGCATCGTGGTATGATCACTATCATACCTTTATGTGTAAATCCAAGGTCTATGGAGATTACATGCTATGTGTGTTGTAAGAGTATCATCTCATACTTCTACTTACAACATCACCATATCATAACACTAGACCAGCAACAATCTAAACTAGACGCCTCTAATTTATCCATTGCAAGTTTTACGTGGCTTAGGGCTTTCGAGATAGAACCGTTCTTACCTACGAACATGAACCACAACGAGGATAACCAAAATGTTGACAACTCGTTGCAAAATAGATATTGACTATAGTAGGAGAGACAGACACCCACTAGCCACTTATGCAAACTAGTTGCATGTCAAGCGTGGAACAGGTCTCATGTGCGAGGACATGTAAAGTTTGTCCGGGCCGCTTCATCCCACTATGCCACCAATATCCAAAATTACAACTAAGGAGCAACAACATGATCATCATCGCCCACATACTCATATGTGTACTACCCGTGTAAAGCATCTACGCATAGATCCGGCTCTGATACCACTGTAGGGTTCGCAACATAGAAAACAAAAATTTTCTAACGATGGGAACAACTATGTACCAAGATCTATCTACTAGATACAAACAACGGGCGGATGTATATCCGTAGAGAACATACCCTTGAAGACCGACAAAGCTTAACGAGTTCAACTCGTGGTTGATGTAGACGATCTCTTGCCGATCTCAAGATCGAGAGGAAGACCTAGCACCGCAAAGCAGCAGCGCATCCATGCTCGCACACACGTACAAGACACCGAGCAACCTCCGCCTCCTCGCTCCAGCGATGCAGCGGAAGCACAACCCTTTCTTGCCGAATAGCCACAGGGAACATGTATCTCGCTAGTCCGAGACCATGGGGGATAAATTCTAGAGGGGGAGAGAGATCCTTCACGAGGAGGTGTGAGTGAGAAGTGAGAGGAGGGGCTCCTTACATAGGGGAGGGGGGCAGCCCAAGGGGGCATGGCCGCCGGCCATGGAGGGTGCCCCCACCTCTCCCTCATTCATGTGGGTGGACACTCCACTCACAAAATGGCCCTTCAATTTTCTCCATTCAAATTCCCATTAAATTTCCACCAAATTTAATGCAAACTCTCATTAAATAAAACTCTTTTATTTTATTCAGAATTTTTTCAATTACTTTAATGACAAAAATTCACAAATAACCCCTTGCTAGAATTCTATTTCACATGCATAACCTCTTTATGCAATTTCACCCGAAAACCTGTTTCGGTATCTAGTGAAATAAATTCCTGCGCTTGTTTATTCTTTCGGCATGAAACATTTGCTCCAACTAGATGCCAGTGTCCCTTAAGTGTGTCACCCTACAGTTCGCGAATAATGCGGACATGATCGAGACCCCTCTCGGATCAATAATCAGAAGAGGGATCTGGAGACCCATACTGACTCCCACACATTCAACGATGACTTTTCCTGTGATCGTCGAAACCTTTTACGCTTGTATCTTAATCCCTTTGTTTCACGATATATTACATGTCCGAGATTCGATCATCGGTATCTCCATACCTAGTTTGATCTCGTTACTGACATGCACTCTTTTCTCGTTCCCGTGATATAACATTCTAGTGATCAAATCACTTGCTTCCAAGCTAACCAATGTGATATCACCGAGAGGGCCCAGAGTATATCTATCCGTCATCGGGATGAACAAATTCCACTCTCGATCCATGGTCCTCAACATAACACTTTGTTAGTTCTGAATCCATCTTTATAATCACCCAGTTACGGTGTGACGTTTGATGATATCAAGAAACTCTTCCGGTGTTAGTGATTGACATGATCTCATGGTCTAAGGATTAGGATCACTTCGTAAGTTGTTATAGCAATATAAACTCAATGACTTTGATCGTAATGCTATACTTCGGATGAATGTTCATCACACCATTACACTAATGTTGTGATCTCATTATTAACAACATCCAATGTCTATGATCAGGAAACTGTGATCATCTTGTTAATCAACGAACTAGTTTATGAGAGAGGCATAACTAGGAACTTTCTGTTTGTTTATTAAACACACATGTATTAACGTTTCCGTATTAATACAATTATAGCATGCAAAGTAAACATCTATCATATACTTGGAATACACATAATAAACACTTTATTATTGCCTCTCAGGGCATATTCCCTTCAGGTCGAAGATGGTGTCCTGGCCAACAAGTACAGCTGATCCCCAACAGTGGTGTTATTCGTGAGAAGTCTTTGCAGCCAACCGCCAAAACTCGCCATGTGTTCACTTATAATCCATTCATCAGACTATCCCGGGTGTTTGAGACGTATTAAATTCTTGTGTTCATTGATATACGGGGCAACCAAGATAGATCTTTGTAAAACCGTGTAATGTGCTTGATTGAGAGAATGCCCGTCCCTACATATCATTGCTTTACATCCTAGGGTGCCTTTTCCACGCAGTCTCCCCTCATGTCGTGATTCTGGAACACCAATCGCCTTAAGGTCAGGAATAAAATCAACACAGAACTCAATGACCACCTCTGTTACATAGCCCTTGGAGATGCTTCCTTCTGGCCTAGCACGGTTATTAACATATTTCTTTAAGACTCCCATGTACCTCTCAAAGGGGAACATATTGTGTAGAAATACAGGACCGAGAATGGCAATCTCTTCTACTAGGTGAACTAGGAGATGCATCATAATATTGAAGAAGTATGATGGGAACACCAATTGAAATGTTACTAAGAGCAGGCCAATCATTGATGGTTACGAAAAGCAACGCTCGTCGGTCAAATGGCTCCCCTTTGTGCTCATCCCACATACGTACACCTGGTTTGGCCCATAGCTGTAAAAGTTCTTCAACTAATGGCCTTAGGTACACATCAATGTCGTTGCCGGGTTGCCTCGGGCCTTGGATGAGCACTGGCATCATAATGAACTTCCTCTTCATGCACAACCAAGGAGGAAGGTTATAGATACATAGAGTCACAGGCCAGGTGCTGTGACTGCAGCTCTGCTCACCAAAAGGATTCATGCCATCTGTACTTAGACCAAACCTTAAGTTCCTTGCGTCACGTGCGAAGTCCGGGTACTCTCGCTCGACTTTTCTCCACTGTGACCCATCAGCGGGGTGTCTCAACATCATGTCTTTCTTACGGTCTTCCATGTGCCATCGCAACAACTTGGCATGCTCTTTATTTCTCAAGAGACGTTTTAACCATGGTATTATAGGAGCATACCACATAACCTTGGCAGGAACCTTTTTCCTAGGGGCCTCGCCCTCAACACCGCCAGGATCGTCTCGTCTGATCTTATACCGCAGTGCAGTGCATATCGGGCATGCATCCAAATTTTCGTACTTCTCACCGCGGTAGAGGATGCAGTCATTAATGCAGGCATGTATCTTCTGCACGTCTAATTCTAGAGGGCAGACAACCTTCTTTGCTTGGTATGTACTGTCGGGCAACTCATTATTTCTTGGAAGAAGATTCTTCATTTTTACCAACAACTTTGAAAATGCGCTGTCAGTCACACCATTCTCTGCCTTCCATTGCAGCAAATCGAGTGTGGTACCTAGATTTTTTTGGCCATCTTCGCAAGTTGGGTACAACAATGTTTTGTGATCCTTTAACATCTGCTCTAGCTTCTCCTTCTCTTTTTCCGTTTCACATTCTTCCTTTGCATCAGTAATGGCCCGACCAAGATCGTCATCAGCGGGCCCATCTGTTGCCTCTTGATCCTCATTATCTACCCCTGTTGCAGTATCATCATATTCAGGATACATATTATGATAGTTGTCATCATCCTCTTCTTCTTTGTTGTCTTCCATCACAACCCCTTTTTCTCCATGCTTGGTCCAACAATTATAGCTGGGCATGAAACTGGATCGAAGCAGGTGGTCGTGAATGGTTCTGGTATTTGAGTAGTATTTCTTGTTCTGACAGTGAACACACGGACAACACATAAAACCATTGTGACCATGGTTTGCATTAGCCACAACGATGAAATTTTGGAGGCCCGTAATGTACTCGGAAGTGCGTCGGTCACCGTACATCCATTGCCGGTTCATCTGCATTAATATATAGTATATATCAAAAAATAATAGGGAGATGACAATTTATATATAGTACATCAATGACACATGAAAGGATAGTTGCCGACCTCGACCGAGAAGGAAAGAGCAACGAGAAAACTTATTTTAAGCTCTCGGGCATTTCACCGAACACCTCTTGTGCATAGGAAAAAACACAAACTAGCACACCTCTCACCCTCTTGCTAGGCTCCAAAATGAGAGAGTGAAAAAATGGAAGAGAGGGGTGTGGGCCGCGGTGTGTTTTATAGCCCCCCCCCCCCCTTTAACACCGGTTCAAGCCACGAACCGGTGTTAAAGGGGGGGTTGCGCGGGCCACTGGTGCAGGGCCTTTAACACCGGTTCGTGCCACGAACCGGTGTTAAAGGGGGGCTACTTTTTGCTGCACGGGCCACGCTGGTACGGGCACCCCCTTTAACACCGGTTCGTAGAAGAACCGGTGTTAATTCCCATTTCCAGGCTCAACCAAAGGCCTCGTTTCCACTAGTGTGACTTTTGGCCCACAAAGTCAACTTAGTCAACATGCAAAAAAGAACTGGGATCCAAATCCCACTGATCACTGACATCACTCACCATGATTTCAGAAGATGACATGATCCTCCTCCGCTAGCGATTTGTGAAATGGTGGCGCGTGGGGCTTATAGCTCCTATGCGACGTCTTTACGTGGAATTGGAAGGAAAGCGACATCGTTGCAAATAATAGCTCGCATGCGACACTTCTGAAGCGGCAAATAGCTCTCGTGCGACACTTCCACTTAACCCCATGAGACCGTCAACAAATTCGAATCAGCTGATCACAGTAGGACCCACAGCCTCTCCACGTCACGGCGGAACTCACCTGATGTCCACCTCATATCGTGGGACCCACCCTGTGGTTGAAGAGAGTCGTTGGCCCCGATCCTTCCCCGCACCCGAGCACTCCCGCCACCGTTCCAGCATCTCATCCCCTTCCGTTTTCTTCTCTGGCGAGCAAGTGCGGCAACACCGGCGAGGGATGTCGAGCTCTGCTTCCTCCCACCGCTCATGGCCTCGGTATGGTGCGGTGCCGATGAGGAGGTGCCCCGATTTCCCCCGTACCGCGCCCCTGAAGCGGCTTGTCACATCCACCGACAAGAATGACAACATTGGCCAGGAATTTGTGAAGTGTGAGAGCAAGCCCGAGCCGGGAAAGGTGAGATCTGAGTGTTCCGAGCGCCAATTTCTCGCTTTTCTTTCGAAATTTCATGCATTTCATCGAACTTGGGATTTAGGTTTCATCTCTGCGATTTCAGGAACTGCCAAAATGTGGGCATTTTGAGTGGCTTGATGAGTACATCGAGCGAATTGGGGTGGAGGTAGCATCCCGGGACCCGCTCGAAAACCCGTCCGTGGTGGAACAATTGGGATGTGGCAACCCCATTTCCGCTGATACTACAGTGGATGCGGAAGTGAAGGCCGAGCTGAAGAAGATGAACAAGCAGCTAAGGCAAATCATCGAATTGAAGAAGCACGACAATCTGATGGCCGGTTTTTTTATTTTTGTGTAATTTCTCTCGGATTAGTTTATCTCCTGATCGTTAGTCATTAGACAGCGCAGTCAGTGTTCGAGTTATGCTTTGTAATGGATGTAATGGTCTATGTCTTTGGCTTGAATAAAATGCAACACAAATTCGGGCTAATTTTGAGCTGCTCTGTTTTCGAAATCAGTGTTCCTTCAGTTTCGTCAGTTTCGTTAGTGTTCCTTTTATCAGTGTGCAGGGGGCGCCCGTGTGCAGGGAAGGGGGAGGGGTTGAAAAATAAAAACAAACAATTGACGAGGATTGAAAAAGGCCAGGCCCAAATAGAACTTAGCCAGGCCAAAATGGACGTATCCAGGCCCAATAGTAACTATATGTTGATTGGGCAAAAAAAATGGTACTCACGTTATAATCTAAATAGGGACGTGTGGATCTACAGATACTCGTGCTCAGGTCGCAATCTTTTTTTTTGCGAAAGTAAATATATAAATGAAGTCCAAGGGCATCCATTTAACTAACATAACTTGGGTGCTCCTTTAACTTATGTAAATATGTAAATGTCTTGTTTGAAAATGAACCATGTGTTGTTTGAAAATAATCAACCATCATTATGTTAACTTATTCTTCCTTTTGAGCTTTTCTAATTTCACTCATTTTATAAATATTGCACGAGTATTATATGAGAACTTGTTTTTGTGTCTTTTGTTTTATACACTTGTTGTTTTGGGTGTTTTGACAAATGACAATACAATAAAACACAAATTACAATAAAACAAGGGGATAGATAATATTGGGATAACATTACTTATATTAGATAGCCGGATCGATAACATTGGGATAACATTACAATAAAAAGAAAAAAGTACAATAATATAGAAGGGAATAGGCGCCCCGCCTAAACCCTGGGCTAGCCCCTAAACCCTAACCCTAGCTACCCTACTCCATCGGTGGTGGACGCGGTGCCAGTGCAGCCGCCTTCGCGGCATCCCACGCCGCCCGCCTCTCCTGGTGCTCCCGCTTCCGCTGCTCCTCCTGGGAGGCCCAGCGATTGGCCTCCCGTCGCTCCTCGTCCTCCCGTCTGCGCCTTTTCTTCAAGGCGCGCTGGGCCTTCTTCTCCTCCCACCTGGCGATAGCAGCCTCCTGCTTTGCCTCCTCCTTTGCCGCCTTAGCCCAGTACGCTTCGGAGGGAAGGTCGCCGCCGCCGGAGAGGTTGGGGACTGGGTTGGTGACGATGGGTCCCTGCTCCCCCCAGGGGCAGGGCGGGGACTTCTTCTTGCCACGCTTGGGGCGCGTGGACGCCTCCTGCTCCCACCACTGCTTGTGGTCCGGGTGGTTGTCCTTGTCGCTTACTTCGGTGTCGAAAGGGAAGCGGAGGGGGGAGGTCGCCATGGTCGCCAGAGTGTTTGGGGGTTGGGAGGAGACAAAGGGACGGGCTCGATCGAGGTTGAAGATGATGGGCAAGATGAGATGAGGAGGCAAAGGCGTTTTGCCTATTTATTGAGGGCGGGGCGTGAAGGGCGGCGTGCGAATCCAGCGTCGCGTTGGCGCAGACGCGTGCGCTGCGTTGCGTGTGGGCAGCGGGCGTGATCAATGCGAAAGAGAGAAAAAAATAGCTAAGATGCGACTTGACCCCTGCACCACCGCCCCCGCCCCTGCATGCATGCATGCATTAATGCGAAAGAGAGAAAAAACGTTCAAGGTAGTTGTTCATTGGCAGTGAAAAATAAAAGGGAAAATATAATTTGGCCTTGATTTACTTCGGTAATAAATGCAGGAATCTAGTACCAAGGTACTCGTTCGTTTACACACCGCATGCAACAAACTCGTTCGTTTTTACACTTATTTAATGGGGCATGAACCAAGGAATCTAGTACCAAGGTAGTCAAAGTTGATATTTTAGATTTATAAATATTGACTTTTTGTATGGCGCATGAACCAGATGGGAGTAAGTTTGACTGAAAAAAGTTGTTCGACGTACACTTATTTAATGGGGAAGCGCTGTTGCACGCAAAATAGCTAGACTGCGACGCTAGGGGCAGCTGCATGCATGGTGCAGCCCGCCCCGCCCACCGCCCTCGCATGCCACGCTCGGCCCAACGGTCAATGGAGTGTACGTTTGGCTGGTCAATATTTATTACATATTTTAGATTTTGATATTTTTTCTTAGGCTGGTCATAGTGACATGCAAACTCCCTCTGTCCACAAATAAGTGTACGTTTGGCTTCAAAATTTATCCACAAAAAGAGTACTTCTACCTTTCCAATGCACTTTAAAGTAGAAAATATTGCTTCACGGAAATCAAGTCCAATAACATTTAGCAAATGGTCTCTTCAATTTATTTGCGGACGGAGGGAGTATGTGGGAGTAACTTAGATGTGGTATCATGCATATGTTAATAGTCTAAGTTACTACTCCATAGTGCAAAATAACATAGATGTGGTATCATGCAAAGTCTCATTTATTACAATAAACCTGAGGGGAGTAAGTTTGACTGAAGAAAGTTGTTACACGTACACTTATTTAATGCGACGGAGGGAGTAAATACGCTGCAGCGCTGTTGCACGTAAAATAGCTAGACTGCGACGCTAGGGGCAGCTGCATGCATGGTGCAGCCCGCCCCGCCCAGCGCCCTCGCATGCCACGCTCGGTCCAACGGTCAATGGAGTATGCCACGCTCGCATGCCACGCTGTTGCACGTAAAAACGATGAAGCCAATCAGATTCCAGAATCATCCATCCCACGGATCGCCAAGAGCTAGCCACGAAATCCTTCTAAGAGACGCCAACCAATCAGGTTGCAGAACAAGCCCTTCCACGGATGGCCCAGAGCCACCCGCGGAATCCTTCTAGAAGACGCGATCGGACGGCCACAATGTCGCGCTAGGGTTAGATCTACGTTCCTCATTCGGCCTTAGGGTTAGCGGGGTTTAGGATGCAGTCAACGGGGTTTCACAAGTTTGACCAGACATTCAAATGTGCATAACTAATTCAAAAAAAATCAAAAAAATACAAAACCTTTGCATGGTGTCATGTTATGTGACATAGTTGTGAGGAAAAATATCAAACTTGGTCTATTGATCATATTTCAAAAAACCCTTCACAACATGACCTATCTCCTCCGAGGTTTTCTGGCTTTTGGGTTAAATGACCAATGATATGGCTAGAATCAAGGCATAGTTTGCGATAATGTGCCCATATTTGGCATGCATGTCTATAATGGGATGACTAACAATGTTGTAGCACAAAGTTTTCCTTTTCGACGCACAGAAAATCCATTTTCTATTTTCTGAGTGCCGAAAGAGGGGGGATTTGTGAAGCAACCACCAAATTGAAGTTTCAAAATGGTAACATCCTATTTTTTTCAAAAATACTAGACCATCTATCATGTACAATTTCCCAACTTGAGTATCTCAAACCTTTTATTCCATCCCTGGTGAAAAAGACAAATCCTGCCGAATCGGCTGGAAGTGGGTAAGATATGAACTACAGGTACATGATTTCATGCTGATGATTTTTTGTAAAATTCATTTTTAGGTTCACAACATGCTATTTCATCAGAGATCCAATGCTAGTTTTGTGAGCCTCAGCCCCTAGCTAAGAATATTTATGAAAACCCTTCAAGTTTGACCAGACATTCAAATGTGCATAACTAATTCAAAAAAAATCAAAAAAATACAAAACCTTCGCATGGTGTCATGTTATATGACATAGTTCTGAGGAAAAATATCAAACTTGGTTTTAGAAATGGTCGAAAAAAAACTTGCTTAGAAATGGGGTGGTTTACCCTAGCTTTGGAGCCCATTTCTACCCCATTTTGGGTGAGGGTGAGTTGTACTTCACAAAAGGGATCAGGGTGAGGATGAGTTGTATTGTACATATGAGAAAAACGTTGGAAGCTCATACAAACATAGAAAAGTGACATAGCTACATTTGTTGAAATTCAAATTTACCATCATATTTGAATTTTGTCTAAATTATCAACAAGTGACAAATTATTATAATAACAAATGTTTACAACAACAAGTGCCAAATTATTACAATAACAAATGTTTACAACAACAAGTGCCAAATTATTACAATAACAAATGTTTACAACAACAAGTGCCAAATTCAAAGTCTATTTCTTTTGGCTCTTCTTACCCCTCGTTTTCTTCTCCTTCACAAGTTTCACACCACACAACAGGTTTATGCTCTTATTTTTCTTACCATTACCATCTGGCCTCCCCACAGCATGTCCAAGAGTCTCCTTCACCTCCTGCACCTCCTCAACAACCTCATGATCATGATCCAGAGCCTCATCAACATGGTCACTTTGCACCAGAGCCTCAACAACAGGCTCATTTTGCACTAGAGCCTCAACAACAGGCTCATTTTGCACCAGAGCCTCAACAACAGGCTCATTTTGCACCAGAGCCTCAACAACAGGCTCATTTTGCCCCTCATTTTGCACCAGAGCTTCCAAATCAGAAACGGTGTGCCCTAAAGCCTCAACAGTTTGCACATCATCCTCCAAAACAAGTTCAGATTGCACCTCAGCAGCACCAAACATGATCTGGTTAGTTCTCTTTTTTCTTTGGCCATTGATTCTTGCCCTTTTCACTGGCCAGCATTCGTCAACAACAAGAGGTGGGCCTTTTTCTCCACGCTTCCTCCTGAAAACAAGCAAGTTAGCTGGGGGAGAAAAATCATCAACAAGAAATGGGATAGATTTTGGATGAACATACTTTGGCTTTTCAGCAGTGTATCTGCACTTGGTAGAGCCAGCTCGGTGTCCAAGTTCTTCACAGAGTTTGCATCTATTCTTGTTACCTTTTTGGGACCTTTTTGGCTTGGCATCTTTCTTTTCATCTTTCTTTCCCTTCTTGCTACTCCCACCTTTCTCAAACCAAGCCTTGAATCTACTCTGCTTGGGCCTGCCAGCCTTTCTTTTCATCAAAGGAGGACACAAGGAGAACTGAATGTCCACTTCATGATCCTGATCTGGTCAACCATGTCATGGACAGGCAAGTCTTTTAACTCCTTCACTTTGTTGTTGAAACTTTCTGCCAAATTATTGTTGATATGATCACATTTGATGGCAGTGTTAAAACCAGACCTGTACCATAAAAGAGAATGGTAGGTTTCCAACCATGTACAAAACTTGACCCTATCCTCCTCAGAGCATGCCGCCTTAATCTTCTCAAGGTGATATGCATGTGTCTGCCTGGTGTAAGATCTTGCTGCTGGCCACATGCGTCCAAAATCATCTGCTCTGAATTTTTTGATCAAATTCATCCACATATGGCCGAAGCACTCCCTCTGCTCAGCATGAGGGAAAACAATCTTCACTGCATTTTGTAAACCTTTACATGCATCTGTGTGCACTACCAATGGAGAGACTGGCCCTATGCATCTTTTCAACTGCATCATGAACCATGTCCATGATGCCTCTGTCTCAGACTGAAACATGCCAATAGCTACAGGGAACATCCAATTGTGTCCATCTAAAGCATTGCATGCTGCTAGTTGACCATTCCACTTTCCAGTCAAGAAAGATGAGTCTATACTCAAATATGGACGACACCCTGCTTTGAAGCCATCGATGCAAGGCTTTAAAGCCATGAAGAATTTAGAGAAGAAGACTTTCCCATCAGCTGTTACCTCAGTATCTATCTCCACAACACTGCCAGGTGACCTCTTCTCTACTTCTGCTTTGAAGTTATAAAGCATTCGAAAGGTATTTGCCCAATCACCATATAGCTCTTTCATTGCCCTTTGCTTTGCCTTCCACACTGTAGTATAATTCAGCTTAATAGGGTACTGCTTTTCCAAGTCTATTTTCAGTCTCTTTGCAGTGCTGTTTGGTGTTGTGGCTAAAATGGGCTTGATCTTTTCTGCAACCCATAATTGTGATGTCATATTTGTAACTGTTTGAGAACTTGTAATGCAAGTATGAGGTTTTGGAATTTGATTCACTCTTATTGTCCTTCCATCAGGTTGGCGTCTAGCAGATATATACCACTTGCAAGGCTTGGCACCACCATCATAACCTATGCATTTTGCATAGAACTTCTTTTTATCGGTCCACATAGTCTTGGTAGCAAACTCACGTTTGACTGCATATGTCCTGAAACACATCCTGAATTCATCCATGCTTGGAAACAATCTCCCAACTTCAATAACTGGGTCCTCTTTGTCATAAACTGTTACTAGCTCATCATCATGTGCATCATCTACATGAACTGCAGCATTTTCCAACAACTCTAGATCTATATCTGCCTCTTCATCTCTTAAATGGTTGTCACCATCATTTGCAGCTTCATCCCTATTCTTCTCCTTGTCTCTGTCATCTATAGGAATGCCAAAAAGCTTTGCCATTTCAATGTCATCTATTGGTACAATGACCAAATCAGTCCGGTCAACAGTTACAATCCTTTGTGCATTACCATCTGCAGCCTCCCCTTGTGCATTAGCATCATCATCCTCCACTGTTAACACTTCCAACTCAGTAAGTATAGGCATCACTTGCCTTTGTGCAGCCCAATCATCCTCGACCATCTGAGCAGCCAGCTTCGAGACCACATATCCAACCCTTGAATCAGGTTCCAGATCAATGAGCTGTGCTAAAAACAGAACAGTTTTGCTTGTCCAACCGTTTCGCTCATCGATTTCATCAACTATATGTTCACCTGTCTCAACCCTAACATAGTCACATTTGCAATCATCAAATCGTAACAAAGAAACTTCTTGCTCTGGCCCCCAAACCACACTATCCCCAATTTTTTCCACCATTTTCCTCACCGCCTCCTCTCCCATGTTTATTAGTTCTTGGGGATCAACATGTTCTAATTCCACCTCCCATTTAACAATGGTGTCTCTCTCAATGAGCTGCGTGCTGCCATCAACTAAAACAGCCCTAGAGGGAAAGAAATTGATGCGAAATTCGAAGGTTTGGCGCGCAACATCGTCTCCCCTGTTTTTGGCAGGCACTATGAGCTAGCGGAAGCGAACAAAGAGCTCAACCTTAGAGAAATTAAGTGCAGAGATACGGGATATACCGATTAGAAGTCCCCTCTCCATGCTCCATATCGTTCCCCCTCGCCCCGTTCAGCACACCCTCGCCTCCACAATCTAGCATCAATGGGCACGCTCAGATCTCGAATTGAGAAGAATGAGAGAGGAATTAGCTTTCAAATGGCACTCACCACCTTCGTCATCGAACGAAAGCGCCACCGCCTAAATTAATTGTCGTGCCGCCGCCGCCGGCGCCGAGAACGATGGGTGAGGTCCGCCGCCGCCGTCGGGGAAGCTACAGTCAGTGTGACGCGCGCTCTCGGTCGGAAGCGGTTGGCTTGACTGGCTGTCCCAACCGACCGGTTTGGCTTAACCCTAATCTTGGAACAAAGTTAAATGTGTCCTTACGACCGTTTTAAGGCCCGTGTGGCCCTGAGCTATTTGTCGCCTCACAACCGTCGCATGCGAGCTATTCTTTTCAACGATGTCGTGTTCCTTCCAATTCCGTGTAAAGACGTCGCATAGGAGCTATAAGCCCTATCGCGTGGCGGCTTTGTTTCTCCCCGGCATATTATGACCCACTCTGATGCATTGAATGATTCCAACATAAAAGAATGGAGTCGATCTCTTACCGACATGGGCACCGAGCCTCGACGCTCCCGAGTCTCGATCGGCGACGATTCAATCCAGGGGAGTAGGGAGGCGATCAGTCGACGGGCAAGAGGCAGGAGCCTGTGGATTCCTCGGTACGTGGTAAGTCAAACTGTCGAAGAGTCGAAGCGAAAGCGATAGGTAGCGATTCCTAGGTCTGGCCATCTGGGAGTCGAGCGCAGGGTCTTGGACACGGTGGACTCATGGTCGAGACAAGAGATCCTGGTGTGGGAGTAGATTGTCGATCGATGCGTGGGACTGGCGATGCCTAACGGGCTGCCGAGCGATGGATGCCTGGGATCAAATTATTTTTTTACTATGTATACTAGGCTTGTATATTTTTGGGCCCTTAGTTTTTTTGGGGCCCGGGGCGGCTGCCCCGCTAGTCCCTCCCGAGGGCCGGCCCTGTACGTATGGCGCCGGAGTTTGCTACGTACGATTTTGCCGTGGTGCTACCTTTTGCACGTCTTTATTTGCTACAACCATTTTATAGTTTTGCTATTTTAGCACATTTTATTTGCTACAATCGTTTTATGGTTTTGCTACAATAGTGTATAGTTTTTGCTACAAGTTTTCCGGCGAGGTCTCTCCGCGAAAGTCTCCAGCGAGACTTCGGCGAGGTTAATTTTTTGCTACATTAGAAGAACTTTGTTCCTACAACCGTCTTGTAGTTTTGCTACAACAGTGTCAACTTTTTGCTACAAGATCCCCGACGAGAGTCACCGGCGAGTTTTTCCGACGATGTTTCCGACGAAGTCGGTTTTGCTGCGTTAGCATAATTTTTAGCTGCATGGTCTCCGGCGAGATCTCCTGCGAGACGTTCTATTTCTAAAATGAACCGTTTTTTGCTTCCGAAGCAAAAGCGGGGACATATGTAGCAAAAGAGGGCCGTTTTGTAGCAAAAACGGGATTTGGGGCGATTTTGAGCACACGTCTCGCACAGGGGAGGAGGACGATACAAACTCCCTATCGTCCGAGGGACGCCCAGCAGTTTCCTTCTAATAAATAGGTTGCGTGCAATGGTTAATCAATATTTCATATTATTTGCGTGTAATAAAGACGAAATACATCAGATCAACGGATACTACATGATGCCTAAGGAGATGGTGGAGAGCCGATTATAAGATCACACTGCCATCCATGTCAGGAAAATATCTCTTCACATATCTTCCCTAGGAGGAGTTTAAGGCTGACTTTCTTCGTGAGGTAGTTAATCTTGCAAAATATAATTCATATCCTATTTTTATAGGTGGTGATTTTAACTTGCTTAGATTCTTCCCTTATGAGAAAATTCAGGGTCGTTTGATGATCATCGGCCTTTCTTATTCAAAGCTGTAATTGACAACCTTGATCTATGAGTTGTATCCATGATTGGAAGACAATTCACTTGGGAAAACAGTCTTCCTACATATACTTCTGGATACTGATATAGAAGCTAAATTTTCTATGGCAACCGTACATGCACTAGAACATATAGAGTCTGCATCGGATCATGTGCCCATTCTTCTATCATCCGGGTTACCAAGGTCACAATGCAGGTGCAAATTCAAGTTTGAACTAGGTTGGGTGCACCATGATGGTTTCCATGCGATGGTTAAGAATGTTTGGGATAAAGCGGTGTGTGGTCGAACCCCAATACAACGATGGAATAGTAAGATACATGCTACGCGTAAATTCAGGGAATACCTATTAGGAGTGGAAATAATCCTAAGTATAAATCTACTCATGGCATATTATAAAACAGCATCGCACTTGTAAAATATTTCAATTACTTCTACTAAAAACATTCTACACATGCATACTACTATTTTGAAGATCATAACATGCATAGTAGCAAAACTGGGGCAACATATGAACAAGAGGTGTAACTTTCCATATGATAGTATCAGGTATGATTATTGTATTCATCCGTAGCAATCACACTCTCCAAATAATCTAAAGTGAGGACTAAGTAGTTCTAATCAAAACGTTTGCAAACATAACAACATTACAAACATACAATAAAACATTGATATACAAATGCATGCATGAAGATTTAATATGTCACAATGGTTGTAATTAGTTCTCTAACAATATTAGAATACATGATGCATGCAGGAGATAATTTAATGCGATGGGGTATTTATTATTAAATCTTGATTGCCATTAAGGTTGTTTTAATAGATTTAATGCAACTCCTATTCTAACTGTCGAATTAAATTTGGATCTATGATGTACTGGATAGAAATATTAATACGAACCAGTAGGAATTGGATTCAATCTAATCGGAGTTATAGATCTTTTCCTACAATCTAATTACTATTTTATTTAGCCAAAAATTATATCTACGACCAGATCTTATATCTACATGAAATTATGAATCTAGGGACATATTATTCCTATTTTTTAGACATATAATTAATTTAGTATGGATTTAATACTTAAAAGGCCAATAAAAATAATTAAATTCACTACAGCAGTGGCAGTCAACCACGGCGAACGGCGAAGACGACTCAGGAACTGACCACTAGCATTGTTTTCAGGGTCCTCTAGCAAGGAGAAGAAGGCGACGATGTGTGGTGCAACGAGGGGGTGCCGCGTGCGTGATCGCCGGTGACCCCTATTTCCTCGGTTGGAGGTGGCTTGCGAATGGTGATGGAGGACGGTGGCAGAACTCCAGCAAAGAAACTTAACTGCTCCGGCGGTCTGCAGATAGGGAAAAGCAGTAAGGCAAGGAGGATCAGGGCAAGCAAGAGTTCTAGGGGAGGAGATGGATCTAGAGCGACAGAGTACGAGGAAACTCGAGCTTTTGAAGCGCTCTTGATGGTCATGGAGGCGGTGAGATTCGAAACAAATGTGCTGGCTAGGGTTCACAAAAAATACGAAGCTAGGGGGTGCGAAGGAATTTATGGGAGTGCTTAGCATGCGGGCGGGGGGGGGGGGGGGGGGGGGGGAGAAATCCAACTGAAATCGTCGAATTTCGTTGATTCTCGTTCGGAATCGAGGAGTTGCATGCGAGCACGGTTCAGACGCGGGGAAGGGGATGACAGCATGGGTCCCGCCTGTTAGTTGGCCAAGGAAAGAGAAAAAAGAGAGGGAAAGATGCTCTATCCAGGTGGGCTGCTGTTGGCTCTTGTTGGGGCGAGAGCTGGCTTGCAGCGCTGTGCGGCTGGTTACAATGGGCCGAGCCATGCGGCTGGCTTAGTAGGTTTAGTTTAGTTTGTTTTTTATTTATTTTATTCTTTTACGATTCATAATGGAAAGGAACATATACCTATTTACATAACAAATCCTATGGTAGGTCGCAAATTGGGGGAATTCGTGCCTACTCGGCATTTCACGAGTTATGAAAATGCAAGAAAGGATACTAAATCTCGTCGTTAACTGAATTCTCTTTTATCTTTTCTCATTTGTTTTGTATCTATTGTATTAGGAATCCAAATCCACTCAACAAGTTTCTAAATTTTTCTAAAATCAATCTACACATATTAGACTAAATATAAGATTCTTTTGAGAAAAAAAATACAAATTATGCCATTTGCATATATTGCTTTATAGCAACTTTAGAGAAATTTAAAATAGGGTTTAGGGTTTTATACTTTCCATATTTATTTTTAGGACATCTCAAGAACAATATTCCTTTCCTTAAAATATACAAAATGTATTTTTGTTCTAGGTACCTTCATAAATGATTCTAGGGATTTCAATTAGGGTTTTGATGCAAGATTTTGAATGATGGTTTGCATGAGGTGCCATGATGCAATGCAAACTAAAAGCTTTGGATCTTTAGAAAACTTTCCAGCCAATTGGATGGTCATGGTATTCCATTTTTTATGTGTCTTAATAAAATTTTGAACAAACTCTCAAAAGTTTCTTTTCATTCAAAAGTGTCAACAAGGTCAAACAATTCAATCAACTTATTTTATTTATTGTAACATTCAAAAAATTAGGAGAATTTTAGGATGTTACACTATCAAATACTTGGAATAAGATAATAACTTTATTATTGCCTCTCAGACATATTCCCTTCACCCGGCTGCCAAATAGATCAGCGTACAGGTGTGCCTCATCTAGGGCCTCTCCAAAGCAAAGCAATTCACTCTTATGGAAATTAATATTCAAACCAGAAAGCTGTTCGAATGCTGATAATATTAATTTCATGTTTTTTATCTTTTTCCAAGTCATGTTCCATAAACATAAATGTTTTGTTGGCATATTGAAGGATGGACAGCCCCTCTTCAACGAGGTGAGGTACTATCCCTTCAATCTAGCCATCAAAATTTTCACACTCTATCATGATATACAACATATCTATCACTATATTTAATAGTATAGGAAATAATGCATCATCTTATCTCAATCCTTTTCTAGTCTGAAAGTATTATCCAACAACATCATTAATTTTGATGGAAACACTAACCCCATATATGTAAGTTTGAATTAGAGCTCGCTATTCTTCACAAAAACCTTTCATTCTGAGAGTTTCCTGAAAAAAGACCACTCGACTCTTCGTAAGCTTTTCAAAGTCAATTTAAAATAGAACCCCATTCAACTTTTTCCTCCGTAGTTCATGCAAGGTTGCATGAAGGATAACCACACCATCCAGGATGTTTATTTCTGGCATGAATGTAGTTTGCTACAACAAACTACATGGTCAGCAACCGAATTTAGCCTGATCGTAGTGGTTTTTGTGAAAATCTTAAAACTATTGTTATGTAGGCAGATAGGTCTAGACAATTGTACCATTTTGCCTCATTAATATTAGGTAATAAAATTTTCTCACCGAAGTTCAAGCGAACAAGTCTAATTTTCTAGCATGAAGCCGGACAGATCTAGCAGGCCTCCCTTGATTACATCCCAAAATGTTTGAAAGAAATCAGCTAGAAAGCCATCCGGACCTAGTACCTTGTTGTGTTCCATTCGGTATACTGCTTCACTTCCTCCTCAGTATAGGGGGAGTTCGGAAAGTCCTTTTCCGCATGATAAACTTGTTGGGTTCGCAACATAGAAAACAAAAAAATTCCTACGATGGGTACTATATGCACCAAGATCCATCAATCCAGATACAAGCAACGGGTAGATATACATTCATAGAATACATACCCTCGAAGACTTAAAAACTTTACGAGTATGAACTCATTGGTGATGTACTCGATCTCTTGCCGATCTTAAGATCGTGATGAAGTCCAGCTGGTCCAGCAGGTCCAACACCATCAAGTACAGCACCTCAAAGGAGTGGTGCATCTGTGATTGCACACAAATTTGGGTATCCTAACAACCTCCGTGCCGTCGCTCCAGCGAAGCAGCGGAAGCAAAAATCCTTCTAAAAAATTCACCCAGAACATGTATCTCGCTGATCCGAGACCATGTGGTTCTAGAGGGGGAGAGAGATCCTTCGCGACGAGATGTGGGATGAGAGGAGGAGAGGGGGGCCTTTTGTAGAGAGAGGGGCGGCCCAAAGGGCATTGCGTGGCAGCCATGGTGGCTGCCCCCACCTCTTCCACATTCATGTGGGTGGAGCTCCCATTCAAAATAAAAGCCTCCACTCACATAAACATGCCTCCACTCAAAATTCCACTCACCTCCATTCAATTTCCACCAAATTTAATGCAAGCTATCATTTAATAAAACCCTTTTATTTATTTTATTCAGAATTTTTTATTTATATTAATTAACAAACATTCACATAAAACCCCTTGCAACATTTCAATATCACATGTAGAACCAGTTTTAGCAATTTCACCTGAAACAATTCCAGTTTTCATTGAAATAATTCTAGCGCTTTCATAATCTTTCCTGGCATCTTATTTGCTCCAAATGGTGTCGATATCCCTTAAGTGTGTCATCCTACGGTTCGCGAATAATGCAGCCATGATCGAGACCCCTCTCCGATCAATAATCAGCAATGGGACCTAGAGATCCGTACTGACTCCCACACATTCAATGATGAATTCTGTGATCGTGTGAACCTTATACGCATGTAACTCGATCCTTTTGCCTCGCGATATATATTACATGTACGAGATTCGATCATTGGTATCTCCATACCTAGTTTTATCTCGTTACCAACATGTACTCTTTTCTTGTTCCCGTGATATAACATTCTAGTGATCACATCACTTGCTTGCAAGCTAACTAATATGATATCACCGAGAGGGCCTAGAGTATATCTATCCGTCATCGGGATGGATAACTTCCACTCTTGATCTATGAGCCTATACATAACACCTTCATAGCACTGAACCCACATTTATAGTCACCTTGTCACGGTGTGAGGTTTGATGTTATCAAGATACACTTACAGTGTTAGTGATTGACATGATATCATGGTCTAAGGACTAGGATTCGTATGATGTTATAGAAATATAAACATAGTAACTTTGATCGTAATTCTATACTTCAGATGAATATTCATCACATCATTTTAACAATGTTGTGACCTCGTTATTAACAACATCCAATGTCCATGATCATGAAACCTTTGATCATCTTGTTAATCAACGAGCTAGTTTATAAGAGAGGCATAACTAGGAACCTTCTATTTGTTTATTAAACAAACATGTATTAACTTTTCCAAATGAATACAATTATAGCATGCAAAATAAAAATTTATCATAAACAAGGAATAATATAATAATCATATTATTATTGCCTCTCGGGCATATTCCCTTCAAAACTTAGGGTATATTCTCTGTTCGGGACTCATACATCGAGAAGTTTCCTTCCTCTGGGGCTCCGAACAAACCTTTATAATAATTTTTAATGTAAGACTTAATTAGCTCACGACCTTCGATCGTGCCCTCATCATGTACAAGAGAATGAGTAAGTTTCTTCTGATGTATTCCATTTTCCACACCATGGAAGTATCTTGTATTCGAATCTCCTTCCGAAATAAATTTAGGCCTACACTGTTGGTACAATTTGAACTCCTCTTCTCATAGAAGTCGTTCTATCTCAGCATTTGATTGGCTTTTAAGCTCAACTTCTTATGCGTATAGCATTCTAACTTCCGCAAAAGCCTCTAACTTATCAATGATAGATGAAAGTCTCAACTTATCCGTTTTGAGAACCCCGGACGTATACCTAGCCTATCCTCCAAGGTATTTACATGTAACACATACTTTATTATTCCATCTTTGAATTGGGGTATTGCCACATATTGATTTCTCCCAACATTTTTAACCACCTCATGGAAGCCATCGTGGTGCAGCCAACCAAGGTCAAACTTGAATTTATGCTTGCACTATGACCTAGGTGAACCAGCAGATGAGAGAATGGGCACATGATCTGACGGAGACTAAATACGATTCTAGTGCATGCACAATTAGTATAGGGAATTTAGAGTCCTAGTCAGTATCCATACGAACGCAGTCTAGTTTATTGTTTGTAGGCTCAGAAAGACTGTCCGTCCAAGTGAATTGTCTTCCAACATGGATACCTCCCATAAATGAAGACTCTCATTTACAAAATTGAATAAAAAGGCCAATGACCATTGATACGTCGAAAACGTATCCATAATTTTTGATGGTCCATGCTTGTTTAGTATCTACTTTGCTTTTCTTTGCCGACACTTTGAGGTATTTTTATATGTTTTCTGATACTAACCTATTAACAAGATGCCACAGTGCCAGTTGCCTGTTTTTTCTGTTTTTGGTTTCAGAAAGGCAGAAAATCAATATTGTCGGAATTGGAGGGGACAAAATCTAAAGTCAATATTTTACCATGGGGAACACGGTGCCAGAAGACGAGATGGAGGAGGGCCTCGAGGGGGACACACCCCCTGGCCGCGCCTGGGGGGTGCTGCCGCCTGGGGCACCCCCTCGACCTCCCTCTTCGCCTATAAGAATCCCCCGATACCTAAACCCTAAGTACCCGATCAATATTCCACGAAAACGTCTGTAGCCGCCGCCACCATTGTCCCTAGATCGAGGGGATTTGAAGCTCTTCTTGGCACCCTGCCGAAGGGGAAATCATCCCGGAGGCCTTCTTCTTCATCATGCCAGCCTCTGGTATGAAGCGTGAGTAGTTCCACCTTGGACTACGGGTCCATGTAGTAGCTAGATGGTTGTATATTCTCCTTTGTGCTTTCATGTTTAGATCATGTGGGCTCCGTTCATGATGAAGATATCATCTATTTGTAATCATGCATGTGTGTTTGCGTGGATCCGATGGATATTGAGATTACTATGTCAGATTGATTAATGATTTTGTCTTATTGATTCTATCATGTCTGTGTTGTTTGTGATCTTGCATGGTCTCCGTTGTTAGCGGCTATCTTGGCCAACTAGTTGCTAGTTACTCCAAGAGGGGGTATTTATGCTCGACAGTGGGTTCATGCCTCTATTTAATCTAAGGGAAGTGACAACAATCTCTAAGGTTGTAGATGTGCTGTTGCCACTAGGGAGAAAACAACGGTCTCTTGTTCATGGAACAAGTGGATTGTTTACCTTACACACTTTGCTTAAAGCAGTTGTTTGTTGCTTGCAACTTAATACTGGAGGGGATTCGGATGATAACACAAAGGTGGACTTCTAGTCATAGATGCAGTTGGATGGCGGTCTATGTATCTTGTTGTATTGCCCAATCGAATCTCAAAGGATCATGATGTGTAGTATTGCATTGTTATACTTGCTCAGTCCTATCAATTGCCCTGCTGTAATTTGTTTACCCAGCATGCCATGTTTGTTTATCTAAGGAGAACACCTCTAGTGAACTATGGACCCCGGTCCAATCTTTACCATCGATACATCTTCCACTGTTACTGTTTACTTGCTGCAAACCACCATTACATTCCATACCATACAGTTAGTCCTTTGTTACAGCAAACAAGTGAGATTGATAACCTCGCTGTTTGTTGGGGCAAAGTCTTGAGTTTGTGTTGTGCAGGTCTCCAAGTTGCTAGCAACACCTTTGTGTCGTTTCCTTCCTCCTACTGGTTCGATAACCTCGGTTTCTTACTGAGGGAAAACTTGTTGCTGTCCTCATCACACCTTGCTCTTGTTGTCTCCCAACGAGGCGTTGAACATGCCATCAAGCTATTTCTGGCACCGTTGCTGGGGAGGCTAAGGACGTCTTCACAAGGGGTGTCCTTCTTAACCTTTCTCTTTACTTTGTTTTTGTTTTGCTTAGTTTCTTTTGTTTGGTTTTGTTTGCCTTTGTTTATCAAAAACTAAAAAAAAAAGTTTATTTTGGTTGTCTTTCTCTTATCAAAAACACAAAAAAATTAGTTACTACTCTAGTTGTTGGTCTGTTATTGCCTTACTTTGTCATGCTTTCTATGAATGGATGGTTTCTTTGAAACTAGTTCTTATTGGCAAGGTGGGTTCACGGAAGAAGAAAAGTATTATTATAAGGAACACCATTTGTCACATAAAGGGGAACTCTTATGGGAACAAATTGATAAATTGAATACTATTGCTAGAGAGGTGTGCTCTACTTATAATGTTACTTATTGCTTTGATAAATCTTGTTGCTATAGGAGGTATAAACACCTACCTTTTTAATGTGAGTATAATGATAATGTTACCATATATTCTTATGTTAAAGTAAATTATGACTTTTATGATGTGGAACAAATTGAAGAATTTATTGCCTTCAAGGGTGCATTTGAACTTGCCAGTTTGCTTGAAAATACTGATGATGCACCTTATGAATATGAGGTTTATGATATACTTAAATTTTGCTTTGATAATTACAAGTAAGAAAATGGCTATATTCTTGAATATTTTAATAGATGTTTTCCACAAATGGAAGATACTAATGCCTTGCAGGAGCCTATGGAAGAAGAAATTGCTGAACCTGAAAGCTCATTCGATGAAAAAGAGGAGGAGAGTGATGAACAAAAGGAGGAAGAATGGATCTACCCATGCCTACCTTCTAATGAGAGTAACTTTTCATCCCTTACATTATTTGATTGTCCTCCATGCTTACCAAAGGAGGATGAATGCTATGTTCCTATGGATTATTTTGAAATATCTGCTATAGGTAAAACTTGTGATAATAGATATGCTCGTGTTATCTATGATAATCCTATATTTGTTCCTAACTTCGAAATGCATGGTATTAAAGAGTTTTTCTTAGAAATGTTTTACGATAAAGCTCTAGATGATGGTCCTATATTGAATGATCAGTCACCTTGTTATAAAATTGTTGAAAGTGGGTTTGAAGGTTTTAATCCCACTATTTTTGAGCTTGATAAAAATTATGTGTTTGTAGATCATGAAAAGCATACTTTGTGTGATAGTTATATTGTTGAGTTTATTCATGATGCTAATGAAAGTTATTATGAGAGAGGGAAACATGGTCTTATGTATCTCAACAATATTAAGTTGCCCAACCTTATGTTGAAAATCTTGAAGTTGCACCTGTTTTGCTTTCCTATGCTTGTTGCTTTGTGCTTCTTTGATTTATTTTTTTACAATATTCCCATGCATAGGAAGTGGGTTACACTTAAATTTGTTTTGAATTTGCTTCTTGATGCTCTCTTTTACTTCAATTCGTATTTCTTATGTGAGTATCTTCTCAAACTATCATGACTAACTTAAAGGCATTAAAGAAAAGTACTTGTTGGGAGATAACTCAAGAGTTTTCTTGACTCTTGGAAGTTATTACTTTAGTAATGACCTCTCCTTATCCTTTTTTGTTTTCTTGTTGTGCCAAGAATGACCTCTAATGAGAGGGAAGTAAGATTTGGGGAGTTGCTGTCCTGAAACAGATTTTTGTGCTCCACCGTAAAAATTTGTGAAGAATCTTTGTAAGTCGGATTGAGCTGATATTTTACGAATAAATCCCCCAGTATGTTATCTAACTTTTCTTAGTTCAACACTTTTTGATTTGAGTAAGAGAAGGTCTTCGAAAAAATATGTTTCTACCTGCTGGTCTGTTTTGACAGATTTTCGCCATTATTTGCATTTGCTTCTTATTGATTCCTTTTTAGGTTCTTTTTGGAAAATTGATATTTTTGAGGGAATTGATACAGTAGCTTGTGTTTTAGTAAAAGTTTTGCTGTTCTAAAGCTAAACCCAAGGGTCTATTATCTTTTGAATACACTAATGTTGTTAATGAAGATTGTGTGAAGTTTTGTATAAAGGAAAATTTTCAGGTGTAGAGAGAGAATGATGTAATGAGATGAAGAATGGAAAAATTATCAAGCTTGGGGATGCCACTCTGGTGTCACCCCAATAAATACTCAAGAGGTACAATCTTCAAAGCTTGGGGATGCCCAAAGCATCCCCTTCTTCATTAATAAAAAGCTCAGGTCTTTCTAGACACTTCGTTTTTATTCTTTCATGCACTATTGTGTTGTTCTTGGAGCGTCTTAGTTTTCGTTTGCTTTTCTTAGTTTGTTTAGTTTGCTTGAATCAAGTAGTTTGGACCCCGTTCTCGCTGTGTTGTTTCAAATAAGTTGATTGGTGTTGGAAAGGAGTAGAAAGTTCTTGTTTGAATAGTGCAAGAGGAGCTTGCTTTGACTATGACATAGACTTTATCATGTCATGCTAGGTGTTGTTTTGACCCTATGCTTAGTGATTATTGATGTAGCATGACTTTTTCCAAACAATTGGGATTTCTTAGTGTGCCTTGAATGAATCATGCGTTGTTTTAGCATACGAAAGTATAGTATTGTGGTATTCTCCTTTGATGCTTTGTTTGGGTTGACTTGGCACATGCTCACACCATGTTATGACTATGAACAAGTCACCATAGCCTCCATGATCATTTAGTCCTTGACTTGTAGTACCACTCTATGCTTTGATTAGTAATGTTTTGTCGCTTTGCATGATTATGGCCATTATTGCTCTCTTAGTTGGTCGCTTCCAGTCTTTTGCTAGCCTCCACTTGTATGAGTAAGCTCTACTCATGCTTCCAACTCCCAAGAAACCAAGTTATTCCAAAGTGTCCACTATAAATTCCTATGCATGGTGTGTTACACCATTCCAAGTATATTCTTGTTTTCATCTATCTTCCAATTAAAAAGTATTTTGTTATGTGAAAACTTAGTGATTAAAGCTTTCATAAACTTGATGGCACACTTTATATTTCTTGCTCCTAATAAACTTGAACCATTGTGTCATCTATGTTGTATATGCTTGCACTTATACGTTGGAATTAGCAGAACCATGCTATCATGGGGAACGCTTTCAACATTGCACTTGTACTTTGTACAGAGTTGATATCATGCTCTTTTGTCTATGGATGTCGTCGGTGTGAAATAAAAGGAGATCTTGTAAGTCCATGGAGTTATGTATGTGTGTTAGAGAAACGCCTGGGCCGCTAGCCTAATCCATGCCTAATCATGGTGGAAACTTGCAGCATCACCATAGTGACATCTATGAAGCATTCTTCTTATAAAAAAAGAGACATATTGAGAAAAGAGGAAAGAGAGAAAAAAAACACCATATTCCCATGGTAAATAAGAAGATTGTTGATATGCTCATTGTCTGCTTGCCTTGTCATTTTGGTTATGGGATAGCTCCTATATCATGTGCAAGGGGTACCCCGTTGGCGGTTCTCTATGATACACATGTACATACTATGAAAAGAATTTACGAGTGACTAAAGTTGAGTAGCATGAGGAGCGGCCCTCGTACTCAAGGAACATGAGATTGCCAACTTATACTTTGTCAAGCATATACTCAATAGTTTTTTCACTTTAACTTTAATCACTTCAAGATGCTTATGATAGGGGCAATGAGAGCTGAAAGCTAACAAGTACCATAATTTTCAGAAGCTCTTTTTGAAACTTGAAAGCCCTGCTTCCTTATGAAGGGCCTTTCTTCGACCATTATATTGAGTTTCCACTTTCTACCTTTAGGCACCAGTTAAGAGAGCATAGTCGCCATTCTTAGTTCTATGTGCATTGTCCCAAAACTTATTGATTGATGCATATTATTGATATTACTTGTTCTTGTGCTATTTGTATCTAGTCACTCTTATGAACTTTGAAGGTGTCATATGCATCTATTTTCTACTCTATGAGGGACAAGCTGAATGCCACTATGCTATGTTTTCTGTATGTGAAACAAACAAACGTTTTTTAATGCATGCTATTCATGATCTTTGTTTGTAGCCTTTCATGTTGCATGCATAGTTACTATGTCTTATTATTAGAAATCCATATTTCATGCTCATGTTTAGAGTTCTTTGATCCCAGCTTTCAATGCATGCAAATGGTTTGATCTTGATTTTGATGGTGCATGTCACCTAAAAAAATATTCTTTTTATCACTTACCTACTCGAGGACGAGCGGTACTTAAGCTTGGGGATGCTTGATACGTCGGAAATGTATCCATAAATTTTGATGTTCCATGCTTGTTTAGTATCTACTTTGATTTGCTTTGTCTACACTTTGAGGAGTTTTTATATGTTTTCTGGTACTAACCTATTAACAAGATGACACAGTGCCAGTTGCCTGTTTTCTTCTGTTTTTCGTTCCAGAAAGGCAGAAAATCAATATTCTCGGAATTGGACGGGACAAAAGCCAAAGTCAATATTTTACCGCGGGGAACACGGAGCCAGAAGACGAGATGGAGGAGGGCCTCGAGGGGGCCACACCCCCTGGCCGCCCGGCCAGGCCTGGCGCGTGGCTAGGGGGGCTGCAGCCGCCTCGGGCACCCCCTCGGGATCCCCCTTCGCCTATAAGAAGCCCCCGATGCATTAAACGTAAGTACCCGATCAATATTCCACGAAACCGTATGTAGCCGTCGCCACCATTGCACCTAGATCGGGGGGATCTGAAGCTCTTCCCGGCACCCTGCTAGAGGGGAGATCATCCCGGAGGCCTTCTTCTTCATCATGTCAGCCTCTGGTATGAAGCGTGAGTAGTTCCACCTTGGACTACGGTTCCATGTAGTAGCTAGATTGTTGTATCTCCTCCTTTGTGATTTCATGTTTAAATCTTGTGAGCTCCGTTCATGATCAAGATCTCATCTATTTGTAATCATGCATGTTGTGTTTGCGGGGATCCGATGAATATTGAGATTACTATGTCATATTGATTAATGGTTTTGTCTTATTGATTCTATCATGTCTGTGTTGTTTGTGATCTTGCATGCTCTCCGTTGTTAGTGGCTATCTTGGCCAAGTAGTTGCTAGTGACTCCAATAGGGGGTATTTATGCTCGATAGTGGGTTCATGCCTCTATTTAATCTAAGGGAAGTGACAGAAATCTCTAAGGTTGTAAATGTGTTGTTGCCACTAGGGAGAAAACAACGATCTCTTGTTCATGGAACAAGTGGATTGTTTACCTTACACACTTTGCTTAAAGAAGTTATCTGTTGCTTGCAACTTAATACTGGAGGGGGTTCGGATGATAACCCAAAGGTGGACTTCTAGTCATAGATGCAGTAGGATGGCGGTCTATGTATCTTGTTATATTGCCCAATCGAATCTCATAGGATGATGATGTCTAGTATTGCATTGTTATGCCTTGCTCAGTCCTGCCAATTGCCCTGCTGTAATTTATTTACCCAGCATGTCATGTTTGTATATCTTAGGAGAACACCTCTAGTGAACTATGAACCCCGTCCAATCTTTACCATTGATACATCTTCCACTGTTACTGTTTACTTGCTGCAAACCACCATTACCTTCCACACCATACAGTCAATCCTTTGTTACATTAAACCAGTGAGATTGATAACCTCGTTGTTTGTTGGGGCAAAGTCTTGAATTTGTGTTATGTAGGTCTCCAAGTTTCTAGCAACACCTTTGAGTCGTTTCCTTCCTCCTACTGGTTCGATAACCTCGATTTTTTACTGAGGGAAAACTTGTTGTTGTGCTCATCACACCTTGCTCTTGGGGTCTCCCAACGAGGCGTTGAAGACGCCATCAACCATCACGACACCCCCTACTCTTCTCATGAGGATATCTTAGCAAACTGAAGTCTTGACCTATTATAATATGGTATGAATTAACATTTGCCAGAATGACCAACTCATGGAGAAAGTTAACCTTAAACTCTTCCTCGGATGGTACTGCGGGAATTATATTTCTGCATCTCTTCTCTAGTTTACTTGTTTCTTGCCTTTATTAGTTGTCTTTACCACACTATTATCTTCGTGTTGTTCTTGTTCATATAGGTCTGCTCACCTAGTTGCGTCTATAGTCCATCTTTTTTATTCCAAAGCCTAAATTGAAAACAAAATTAAAAAGTGGGACCTAGTTGGTACTTTCACTAGTTGAATTGTCATGTATGATAAATGAAATTTAAAGGGGAAATATCAAATTCAATTTCTTTACAAAGAACGGGAAATATCTCTAACTTGTTTTTATAATTGAACACACTTGTCTTGGACCCTTACCGATTTAGGCCGTTCCCAACACATTAAGTTTCCAGCGAGCCCAGACCATCCGCCTCATTATGACCTTTCACAATGGAGGGTCTCTTAGCACGTTATCATAGGACCCAATTAAACTTAAGAAATAACCATCACAATGGAGTGTTTCTTAGATGTTATTTCTTAGGAGGGTTGTATTTAATGATTTTAGTCTCATGCATGTGTGTGATAGGACTATTTAAGTTTTTTCGTATGATAGCGTGTAAGCTTGTATCTTACTACCTCTGTCCCAAGACTTAAGGCATATAACTATTTTCAAAAGTCAAACCAACCAAAGTTTTACCAAGTTTTCAGAGAAAAATATTAAGATTTACAATACGTAATCCATACCCTTTTATACATCATGAAACATACATTCATATGGTATCTATATAATATAATAGTTCTTGATACTTTTTTCTAAAAGTTCGGTTAAACTTTACATGGTTTGACTTTTCAAAAAATTTATATACCTTAAGCCTTGGTATGGAGGGATTAGTAGCTAAGATACAACAACCGTCTCTTTCTTTATTAAATGACATGCCACATAAGCAAAGTTCCTAGGATACGATGCTAAGAAACACCCATTGTAAAAGGCCTAATGGAATCAGCTACCTCGTTGTGCAACGAGATAGAATCTGACTAAGTCATGAACGGTTGGAGATCTCAATGTAATGCCGGTGGTCAATTAAGACCCTCGACTCATTAAGGGAATTGCAGATCTCGGTGTATATAGTATGATTCTTACAACTTGCTAACTTCTTTGCAACTAGTCATAGTGGAGAGTAATTTTGACTACACATGTTACAGCCTACATAGTGCTCAATAAGATATATGTGGTGTCATGTATATTCTCATTTATTAACTTATAGACTTATTTTGTCTTAGGCCATGTAAATGTTATGAGTATCTAGTTACCACAATCATCTCTCTTATCACTTAAAGGTCTTGCCATGTTATCAAAATGGCTAGTCAGCACTGTATATAGCTCTATGTTACTACCCACGCTTAATCCCACTACGAATAGTCCCATTGGCACCTAATCTGGGTTCATTGCTATCTAAACTTCATGCTTGGTCCTTGATCGAACGCTCTAAGACGACAGATGCATTGGGTCAAATAGTAGGTGGTCTATATTAGGAGGCTTTGTGGAAATCATGGAGCATTTTTATGTTGTGTCTGCTATCAGAAACCTAATAAGCATAGACTATCGCAGGTCAAACAAGGCAAGATATGATGAACTAATTAATGGAGTTTGAGATCTCAATATAAGGTGGTCAAACAAGACAAGAACAGCTCTACAGATCTTGATGTATGATTCTTACAAGTTACGTACGCCCAAATCCTCCATGACAAGTGTCAAAAGAAAAATCCTCCATGACAAATCCCTGGATATTCTTTTCAAGTACTGCTACCGAGGTGGACATGGCATGCATTGGGATCTCGAAATCTGCATTAACGAGCCCTTGAATTGTATTACTATATCCTCCATGTAGGTTCCTTCGCATTGGCAAATGAAACTGGGGAAAAGATGACCTTGAAAGAATACGTCAGTATCTTGTTTTCTAAACATATAGTGCATCCATGTACGTAGTCCTTCCGTTTAGAAATAACTGAATTGAGTTTGTCTATATTCGAATGTATATTTTTTTTTGGAAATGGATGCATTTATGAATATAAAATGTTTAATGTTTACACCCGGCCTCTGTATAACCAAGATGCACACAGCCACATGACTGACAAAACTAGGGAATAAAAAGAAGATAGGGATTACAAAAAATCACTATGAAAAAGATGTCTCCAATCTAAGATAGATCAATCCTCAAATCACGTGGCCATCCATGTCGGGAGAAAATATCCCTCGCCGTATCCTTCAATCGCGTACATCCCTTCACAAATAAGTCACGAAATTTTATGTGTTGGAGAATAGTCCATAATCGGAGGATAGTCGTGGCTCGATAAATAACCTGCAGAGGAGAAGACATAATATTATTAAAAATCTTGTCATTTGTACAAAGCCATAGTGACCATATAATGGCAAACGCTCTCACTCTAAACAAAGTTCTGTACTTATCAACAATTTCATGCAACCAATTATCAAAAACATTGGTTACTGAATATGGAGGAGATAAACCAGAAGCTATTTGGATGAATGACCATATAAAGCGAGCAAATTTGTAATGGAAGAATAAATGATGAATTGTCTCGTCGTGATGACAAAAAACGCATTGTGTACTTCCATGTCAATTCCTCTTTGCAAGATTATTTTTTGTTAGAACTACACCCTTACGTAGCTACCATGTAAATATCTTCGTCTTAAGGGTTATTTTCATTTTCAAACTTTTATTATTATCATCGACCGGGATATCAGGTTGGACCAAAGCTTTATATAGTGTGCCAACAAAAAAATTACCATTTTCTAATAATTTCCATTTAAACACTTCAACACCGTTCGACAATTGTATAGTGGATAATCGTAATAGTAGATTGTTCCAAGATACTAGTCGAGGATCAATGAGACTTCTTCTGAAAGACACATTAGGAGGGTTGTCTTCCATCACTGTGGAAATTATATCCCCTTTGTATCTAACAATCGAATATAGAGCTGGATATTATTCGCGAAGAGTACTTTGGCCAAGCCATTTATCTTCCCAAAACCTAACATGTGATCCATCCTTAATCTCGAAAGCACCAAAACAAAATAAATGTTTTTTGGTGGCCATAAGGCCGCCCAAAAGTGTGAATCAACTGGTTTCCAAACCACTTGGGACACAGCTTTGGACCCACATATTTCCTCCATAACAAGGTTTGTCACACACCATCTTCCGTAAGTAGTTTAAAAAGCCATTTGCCCAGAATCGCGGTGTTTTTAACATGCAAATCATGTATGCCTAGTCCACCATACTCCTTTGGACGGCAAACCACATTCTATCTGTCCAGTCGATACTTCTTTTTCTCACTATCCCCTTGCCAAAAGAATCTTGAGCGAAAGTAATCCACTTTGTTCAAGACACCTTTTGGTATTTGGAAAAATGAGATCATATACAGGACCATATTAGTAAGTACTAAATTTATGAGTACTAGTCTTCCACCATGGTATAGCAATTTTCCTTTCCAACTATTAAGACGTTTCTGAAGCCTTTCCTTAACGAGTTTCCATTGAGTTATTGTGAGACGCCGATAATGAATCGGTATTTTTCCAAATAGTTGATTGGAAATTGCCCCTGACCACAGCCGAAAAGTTCGGCATATAGGTGGGCTTCGTTATGGGCCTCGCGAAAACAATACAAGTCACTCGTTGGAAGTTAATTTTAAGTCCAGATAACTGCTCGAATGCTGATAAAATTAATTTTAGATTCTTAGCCTTCTCCAGATCATGTTCCATACAGAGGATTGTATCGTCGGCGTATTGAAGAATAGAGAGTCCACCATCAATAAGACGTGAAACTAATCCTTTAATTTGACCATCAACCTTTGCTCTCTCAATAAGGATAGCCAACATATCAGCCACTATATTAAATAGTAAAGGCGATAATGGATCTCCTTGTCTTAGTCATTTCTTTGTTAGGAAGTATTTGTGTTTAGATACATTTAAATCTAGACAAACTGAAATCAGTTATATCTGGAAGGAGAGATATTTATATGCCGAGTGTACACAATAGAGTGGACTCTGTTTATCGTAACGTAGCAATCGATGTTTTATGAAGCAAACTATTTCTTCCAATCTATATTAATGTTTTCAACTTTGTCTAGATTCATATGTACAGTAAGTATCTAGTTAAGCATTATACTAGATATATCTGTATTTAGACAAAATAGATAGAGTAGCAATTTCATATACTCAGCTAAACCTGCTGCCGAGACGTCAGTTTTGAGGCCCACGTAAGGGTATGTGGGTGGTCAAACAAGACAAGATCTTATGAGCTCATTAATGGAGTTTGAGATCTGACGAACCGATGGACTGTTCAACGGTGTTTTAGATCTCGACGTAAGATTCCTAAGGTTATGTAAATTTATCCGATCAAGATGACTTACTCGGATTGCATGGCATTCTCATACAATCAAATCTGATAGAGTGACAAGTGGATTCCACGTCAAAAATTGAATATAGGAAACTGGAAATCCATTTTGGCTCGCAGGACTAGGTGATGTCATTGCGGTAACATACATTTAAAAATTTCTTTAAATTTTGAATAATAATCTCACGTATAAATCTACATATTCTATGAGCGAATATAAAGTTTCATGCAAAAGTACGTACTTAACTACTTATCATAACTTGAAATGGATGAGATGCGACTTTAACATAGAAATAGAATGTGATTACATTCACAATAATTTAGCCAAGAGCTTCAATAGCTGGATCTGAGCAATTAAGGATCTTCTTGTGGATGAACTAGCTGACTCACTAAGAGAAAATATATGAAGCTTTTTGAATAGGCAGAGAGAGGTTGGGAAAATGCTAAGTGGAGTTATATTACATGCAATCATTCAACAAATAAATAACAGGACTAAAGGACTTGGTCATTTGGACGACGGAAGATCAACCGGAGAAAGTTGTGAACTCATAGACACAAAGGAGAATAACCTTGGGAATGTTATGAAGATAAGCAGCCATGAGTGCACTTTTCTAGAATGACAGCACACATAACTTTTACCGTGTTCTCACATGATTTTTCATAAAAGTTCTACATGTTGACGAGTGTATTCGCATGATATTCTTCAAAATAGCGTTATGGATAATTTCACAAGTTATAAATTTTTGATAGTTATTAAAGCTTGCTATGTATGGATTAAAAACACTACAGGAACCAGAAGCTCAAGACTAGGACAACTCTGCTGGATTCACAATTTTCTCCTAGTGTTCGAAATGTAGGGCTAAGTCAGAGGCTGAGAAGCCATAGTATAGTTATCGCTGGGCTTTTTTGCGGACTTTGAGATGGACCGGGGCGGAGCAGCACATTGTTGGATCCGAACTGACATGTAGTACTTCTTCTGTTCCAGTAATCCCGTTTAAAAAAAAAAACAAAAAATCATAATTTTTATTCTAAAAAGTTACAAAAACAAATCAGTATACAACCTGTGATTCATATCACAAACGTGCAAAACCTCAAATCAAAATAATGTGTATTTTGAGCTCCACAAAAACGACAAAATTATAGATCTATAGTACAGTGGTTTTAAATCACAAAAAAAGTCACACTTTGTCATTTTTGTGTAGCCTCGATTGCAAAACAATTCGAATTGAGATTTTGCACGCTTGTGGGATACATCATTAGCAACTTTTAGGATTTTCATAAAGATTTTGAAACTTATATGTATAGTTATAAATTTGTTTTAGTAAGCAAGGAGCAACTAGAGCTCAGGAGCCAAAAGAACTTTCCGCTTTGGTAGGCCAATATTAATATAGCCTAATAAAACATCATATATTTTGGAATGGAGATAGTACAGTAGTTTGTTATAAAGATTGGGTCTATCCACGGGAAAAAAACAAAGTGAAACAGTGTAGCAGTTCATGGACCGACGGGAGACAGAGAAAAAAGCGGCGCAAGCAGAGAAGCTCCACGTACGTCCTCTTACTAGTATAAATGCAACGCTACTGATGCGATATCATCGATCTCCACAAGCGGCGTAAGCAGAAAAGCTCCACGTCCACGTCCACTTTCTCAAAAAAAAAAAAGCTAGCTAGCTAGCTAGCAAGCAATGGGGGCTGATGAGTGGCAGAACGTAAGCGACATCCACATCCTGGTGCTGCCGTACCCAGTCCAGGGGCACATCAACCCCATGCTCCAGTTCGGCAAGCGCCTCGCCCACCACATCGGCGCCGGAGTCCGGTGCACACTTGCCATCACGCCTTACCTCCTGCGGCAGTGCCAGGACCCGTGCCCCGGTGCTGTCCACCTCGCCGAGATCTCTGATGGCTTCGACCGTGCTGGCTTCGAAGAGGTCGGGGATGTCGCAGCCTACCTCGCCGGGATGGAGTCCGCCGGGTCCCGCACCCTGGACGACCTGCTCCGCTCCGAGGCGGAGAAGGGCCGGCCGATACGCGCGGTGGTATATGACGCGTTCCTGCAGCCGTGGGTGCCGCGCGTTGCGCGGCTACACGGGGCCGCCTGCGTGTCCTTCTTCACGCAGGCGGCCGCCGTGAACGTGGCGTATTCCAGGGTTGGAAGGATAGAGGGGTTTGAACCCGAGGATCTGCCAACGTTCCTCACCTTGCCCCTGCCGTACCAAGACATGCTCTTGGCCCAGTTCGTGGGCCTCGACGCCGTCGACCACGTCCTCGTCAACTCCTTCCACGAGCTGCAGCCACTGGTTGGTAGCCCATCAATCAGTCATGCCATTACTTACTTGTAGTCGACTATTATTACTTACATGCTCATATGAAATCAATCAAGGAATCTGCCTACATGGAGTCGACGTGGGGTGCCAAGACGGTGGGCCCCACGGTGCCGTCGGCGTACCTGGACAAGCGCATCACCGACGATGTCTCCTACGGCTTCCACCTCTACACCCCAATGACGACCACTACCAAGGCCTGGCTGGACGCCCAGCCTCCGCGCTCCGTCGCCTACGTATCCTTCGGTAGCATGGCCACGCCAGGGCCGGCAGAGATGGCCGAGATGGCGGAGGGTCTACAAAGCAGCGGCAAGCCCTTCTTGTGGGTTGTTAGGGCATCGGAGGCCTCAAAGATCCCCGATGGATTCCACGAAAGGGTCGGTGCCAGAGGTCTCGTGGTGACCTGGGTGGCCCAGCTTGAGGTTCTAGCACAAGCCGCAGTCGGGTGCTTCGTCACGCACTGTGGGTGGAACTCCACTATGGAGGCCCTAGGCGCCGGCGTACCGATGGTGGCGGTGCCGCAGTGGTCGGACCAGCCCACCAACGCCAAGTACGTCGAGGACGTTTGGTGTGTCGGCGTCCGTGCCCGGCGGGATACGGAAGGGGTGGTTAGGAGGGACGAGCTGGAGAGGTGCATCAGGGAGGTGATGGGGAGCGACAAGTATGCATGCAATGCCGCAGATTGGAAGGAGAAATCAAAGAGGGCCATGTGCCAAGGGGGTAGCTCAGACAAAAACATCACACAGTTTCTTCTAGCACTTAGGTCAAGAAAATCATCGGAGGCGAAACCTATCGAACCCCAGCTGCTGGTGTTAGATCAAGGAAATCTTGGGCTACTTGTTTGAGCTACACGGTCGGGTTCATCTTGGGCATTGGACGTTATGTTTACACAGTAAATCAGAGAGAAAAGCTTCTCTTTACCACGAGAAAGCCAGATACTTAGGCCACGATGATATCATTGGTCGTCGCAAACTACTTTCACTTTCTAATAAATTAGACACCAGTTGCCTTTTTTCCGTTTTAAATCATGTAACACGTGCTCCTTTGGGCGGTAGTCTTGTCGAAACATCAGTTAGTGGACACAATTATTAAGTCAGAGTTTTTTTAATGTTTACCGTCATTTTATATGCCTTTATTTGATCAAGCGAAACAGTGATGTGTTTGGTAGCCCATCTGTCATGTCATTACTTGTAATCGACTTTTACTTACATGCTGACATGAAATCAAGGAATCTGCCTACATGGAGTCGACATGAGGGGCAAAGACGGTGGGCCCCACAGTGCCGTCGGGGTACCTAGACAAGGGCATCACCGGCGATGTCTCCTACGGCTTCCACCTCTACTCCCCGATGACGGCCACTACAAAGGCCTGGCTAGACGCGCAGCCTCCGCGCTCCGTCACCTACGGATCCTTCAGTAGCATGGCCACGCCAGGGCTAGAAGAGATGGCCGAGATGGCGGTGGGTCTACACAGTAGCGGCAAACCCTTCTTGTGGGTTGTTAGGGCATCGGAGGCCTCAAAGATCCCTGACGGGTTCCACGAAAGGGTCGGTGGGAGAGGCCTCCTGGTGACTTGGGTGGCGCAGCTAGAGGTTCTAGCACACGGGCCGTCGGGTGCTTCGTGACGCACTGTGGATGGAACTCCACAATGGAGGCCCTAGGAGCCGGCGTACCGATGGTGGCGGTACCTCAGTGGTCGGACCAGCCCACCAACGCCAAGTATGTCGAGGACATTTGGTGTGTCGGCGTCCGTGCCTGGCAGGATGCGGAAGGGGTGGTTAGGAGGGAGGAGCTAGAGAGGTGCATTAGGGAGGTGATGGGGGACGACGAGTATGCATGCAATGCCTCGGATTGGAAGGAGAAATCAAAGAAGGCCATGTGCCAAGGGGGTAGCTCGGACAAGAACATCACGGAATTTCTTGTAGCACTTAGGTAAAGAAAATCATCGGAGGCGAAACCTATCAAACCATGCGCTAGTTGTTTGAGATACACGGTCGGGTGCACCATATGTCAAGTGTATGTTCATCTTTGGGGATTGCACGTTTTGTTTACAGAGTAAAATCAGAGAGAAAAGCTTCTCTTTACCACGAGATAGCTAGGTCAGCGCGAGCGCTCCCAAGTATTCAAAGCTACTCCGTCCGTTCAGAAATAGAAGATGTTTTAGCTTTGTGAATCGGATATATCTAGACGTCTTTTAGTTTATAGGTTCGGAGAGGTTTAAAGTGAGTCTATACACTAAAATACATCTAAATATATTCATTTCACAAATCTAAGATGTCTTATATTTCCAAAGGGATGGAGTAGATGCTTAGGCCATGAGATGGTGTTTATTCCATTGATGATGTAGCGCGTGTCCATTGCCCTTTGAACCGCTTCTCCGGCTTAGTGACGCGCGTAGCATATTATTCGTAGCGACGAACTCATTTTAGTTTTTACTCACTCTGTCTAGAAATAACTAATTGAATTTGTCTAGATTCGAATATATTTATACACTATAATATGTCTAGATACATTCGAATTTGGACAAAGCCAAGCCAGTTATTTTTAGACGGAGGTGATATTTTAGGATAATAATAACTTGTATTGATTGAACAATAGTAGAAAGATTATATAGGAGAGAGGAGGAGCCGGCTAAACCGACTTAGGCTAGAGCCTTAATTTAACTCAAACACAACTCTAATACCCCCTGCAGTGTCAACGTCTGGCGCCACGATGTTGAGACTGGATCGAATATCTGTAAATGCTGCAGCGGAGAGACCCTTGGTGAAGATATCTGCAGATTGTGCGCTGGTCGAAACATGAAGAACTCGAACCTCGCCGAGAGGCACCTTCCCTCAAACAAAATGAATATCAATCTCTATGTGCTTGGTGTGACGATGTTGAACCGGATTAGAGGCCATGTAGACTATAGATATATTGTCACAATAGCCAATGGTAGCACGCTCAATTGGTCGATGTAGCTCAGCTAGAAGCTGATGTATCCAGACTACTTCGGCCACTGCATGAGTAACCGCCTGGTATTATGCTTCCGCCGAGGACCTGGAAACTGTAACCTGCCTTTTTGAAGACCAAGAAACAAGATTATCACCCAAATAAACACAAAACTCGGATGTGGATCGTCGAGTATCTAGACAACCTGCCCACTAGTCTGTATGAGAATAAACTGTCAAGCTTGTAGGAGAAGAATTATCTAGAAGAAGACCATGGCCGAGAGTGCCTTTGAGATATCGGAGAATTCGTTTGACGTGAGAAAGATAGGGAACACGACGATCATGCATATACAAGCAAGCTTGCTGAATAGAGTTAGAAATATCAGGACGAGTAAGAGTAGCATATTATAGTGCCCCTGTGAGACTACGATAGAGTGTAGGATCGGGAATGGGATCACCATCCGCCGACAGTTTGGTGCCAATAACTAGGTCAGCGCGAGCGCTCCCAAGTATTCAAAGCTAATCCCTTCGTTCAGAAATATAAGATGTTTTAGCTTTGTGAATCAGATGTATCTAGACGTCTTTTAGTTTATAGGTTCGCAGAGGTTCAAAGTGAATCTGTATACTAAAAGACATCTAGATATATTCATTTCACAAATCTAAGATGTCTTATATTTCCAAACGGAGGGAGTAGATACTTAGGCCATGAGATGGTGTTTATTCCATTGATGATGTAGCGCGTGACAAGTACCCTTTGCACCGCTTATCCGGCTTAGTGACACGTGTAGCATATTTTTCGTAGTGACGAACTCCTTTTAGTTTCTACTCCCTCCGTCCAGAAATAACTGACTTAAATTTGTCTAGATTCAAATATATCTATAACTAAAATATGTCTAGATACATTCGAATCTGGACAAAGCCAAGCCAGTTATTTTTAGACGGAGGGAGTAATAAATTAGAAGTCATGTGTGATGCTTGTCAGCAAGGGAAGAGTCACCAATTGCATTTTTCTGTTTCAAATCATATTTTTGAACTAATTTATTCCGACATATGGGTCTTATCAAATACACAGTTTGTGGACACAATTATTATGGCAGGTTTGTTGATGTTTACAGCCATTTTATATGCATTTTATTTGACAAAGTGTAACAGTGATGTGTTTGATATCTTTCTTAAGTTCCATGCTCGTGTTGAACATCTCCTTATCCACAAAATTCTTCATGTACAAAATGATTGGGCTGGCCAATACGTCAAGTTAAATGTCTTTTTTTGGATAAACTGGGGATCATGCATCGTGTGAGAGTTAATACTCCCTCCGTTCACTTTTACCTTGCGTTCTAGGCTAAACACGGATACCAAGTAGAGCTGAGGATGGGCTAAAGTATGGAACAGATGGACTAATCTGCCCCTGTGTAGGAACCACCGTGTGGGCCAAAACAGCTTGCAGCCGCCGGCTATTAATGCCATGGATGCATTGACGTATGTCGTCTCGCTTTCTCCGCATGCAACTCAATGCTTCTTTGCAGCTTGGTCTCATGGAACGTGGCGCTGGTCTTGCCGATCGAGGCACAGTAGGCCGAGGCGACACTGGCCATGGCATCGACAGTTGGCTCTCTTTCTTTGTGCTATCATGTTTAGATCTTGTGAACTCCGTTTATGATTAAGATCATCTATTTGTAAACTTACATGTTGTGTTTGCGGGGATCCGATGGATATTGTGATGCTATTTCAGATTGATTATTGATTCTGTCATGTCTATGTTATTTGTGATCTTGCATGCTTTTCTTATTAGTAGCTATCTTGTCCAAATAGATGCTAGCAACTCTAAGAGGAAGTATTTATGCTCGATAGTGGGTTCATGCCTCTAGTAATTTGGGAAAGTGACAGTAATCTCTAAGGTACTAGATGTGTTGTTGCTACTAGGGAGAAAACAACAATCCTTTGTCCATGGGACAATCGTATTATTTACTTTACACACTTTTCTTAATGCAATTATCTGTTGCTTGCAACTTAATACTGGAGGGGGTTCAGATGATAACCTGAAGGTGGATTATTAGTCATAGATGTAGTTGGATTACGGTCTATGTATAATGTTGTAATGCCTAATCAAATCTCATAGGAGTCAAGATGATTAGTATATGCATGTATGCTTTCTCGAGTCTGTCAATTGCTCCGCTGTAATTTATTCACCCAACATGTTATTTATCTTAAGGAGAATCACCTCTAGTGAACTATGGACCCCGGTCCATTCTTTTACCATTTATAAACCATCTACTATTTACTGTTTACTTTCTACAAGCAATTACTATCTTCCACACAATATGTTTAATCCTTTGTTTTCAGCAAAACCGGTGAGATTGACAACCTCACTGTAAGTTGGGGAAAAGTTCCGCAGTTGTGTTGTGCATGATTCTAAGTTGGAAACAACACCTTGGAGTTGTTTCCTTACTCATACTGGTTCTATAACCTTGGTTTCATAATTGAGGGAAAAGTTGCTGCTATGTTCATCATACCTTCCTTTTGGGGTTCCCAACGAGTTCGATATATTTTGAGCCATCAGCTATCCACATAATGTAGCTTGATTCTCAGTCGATCCGAACTCTTCCTTTATAAGTGTCCTTTGATGGAACATCGTTTGATAAAACCTAAGTCGGTGATCCACGACTCAGATTGTGCAATAACCTCGGGTCTAAGGATTACATTGATTGAGACATACAAATGACGACTTGTTTTATCTCAATATGAGTCACTCCAACTGTTGGATTCGCAGCATAGAAAACAAAAATATCCTAGGATGGAAACTATTATATGCCAAGATCTATCTATTAGATACAAGCAACGGGTGGATATACATCCATAGAGATCATACCCTCGAAGACAACAAAGCTTTGTTAACGAGATGGAACTCGTGGATGATGTAGTTGTACTCTTGCCGATCTCAATATCGTGATGAAGTCTAGCAAGTCCAGCAGGTCTAGCTCCAGCACGTCCATCAGATCCAGCTCCACCAAGTCCAGCACCGCAAAGCAGCGGTGTATCCCTGATCGCACACACGGCCGGTACCCCGACAACCTCCGTGCCCTCACTCCAGTGATGCAGCGGAAGCAGCAACTCCTTTCCAGATAAGCCATCAGAAACATGTATCTCGCTAATCCGAGACCATGGGGAAAAATTTGTAGAGGGGGAGAGATATCCTTCACGAGGAGGTGTGGAAGTAGAGGAGGAGCAGGTCCTCCTTATATAGGGGAGGGGGCAACCCAAGGGGGCATGGTGCCAGCCATGGTGGGTGCCCCCACCTCTCCCTCATTCATGTGGGTGGAGCTCCCACTCACATAAACACACACCTCCACTTATGTCCACTCACATGCATTAAATTTCTACCAAATTGCAATCTCTCATTAAATAAAATTATTTTATTTATTTTATTCAGAATTTTGTTAATTACATTAATTAACAAACATTCACATAAACCCTCCTGCAATATTTCAATATCACATGCAGAACCAGTTTCTGCAATTTCACCCGAAACAATTCCAGTTTCCATCGAAATGATAACCACGCTTTCTTAAATCTTTATCTGAAACATATTTGCTCCAAATGGTATCGGTATCACTTAAGTGTGTCACCCTATGGTTCGCGAATAATGCATACATGATCGAGACCCCTCTCCGATCAATAATCAGCAGCGGGACATGGTGATCCGTACTGACTCCCACACATTCAACGATGACTTCTGTGATCGTGTGAACCTTTAACACTAGTAACTTAATCCCTTTTTCTCGCGATATATTACATGTCCGAGATTCGATCATCGTTATCCAACAACCTAGTTTGATCTCGGTACTGACATGCACTCTTTTCTCGTTCCCGTGATATAACATTCTAGTGATCACATCACTTACTTGCAAGCTATTTCAATGTGATATCACTGAGAGGGACCTGAGTATATCTATCCATCATCGGGATGGACAAATCCCACTTTTGATCCATGAGCCTCTATATAACACCTTCGTCGCACTGAACCCACCTTTATAGTCACCCTTTTACGGTGTGATGTTTGATGTTATCAAGATACTCTTCCGGTGTTAGTGATTAACATGATCTCATGGTCTAAGGACTAGGATTACTTCGTATCATGTTATAGAAATATAAATATAATGACTTTGATCGTAATGCTATACTTCGGATGAATGTTCACCACATCATTCCACCAATGTTGTGACCTCGTTATTAACAACATCCAATATCCATGATCAGGAAACCTTGATCATCTTGTTAATCAACGAGCTAGTTTATATGAGAGGCATTACTAGGAACTTTGTATTTTGTTTATTAGACGCAATGTATTAACGTTTCCAATTAATACAATTATAGCATGCAAAATAAACATTTATCATAAACACGGAGTAATATAGCATGTGGGACTGGGGGTAAATATAGGAACTTGGACCTTTAGTCCTGGTTGGAGATACGACCGGGACTAAAGGGGTTGAGACAGGCGCGGAACACCTTTAGTCCCAGTTCGTGTCTCGATCCGGGGCTAAATGTCCCACTCGAACCGGGAACGATTGTGGCCCTGCCCCGCGCGGCGTCCTAGCCGTTCGAACCAGGACTAATGCTCACATTAGTCCCGGTTCGTAGCGTGACCGGGACTGATCGCTCCGGGCAGCTCCGACGGAAGCGCTGTTTTCTACTAGTGGCCTATAATACAAGGTCTTTTCACATAAGTTTTTGTAGGCCCTTATTATAAATTATTTTCTATATGCCAGTATTTGTCTTTATAAGTTTTTGAAACCCTAATTTTCTTTAAAAAATAACGTGGTCACCGGAGCACGGGCTCCAAATTTATGCACTCCTGCCATGCATGTTTAACTAGTCGGACGAGCTCGCTATGAGACTAGTCATAGTGGAGACTAACATAGTGTAGTGTCATGCATATGTTACTATCTTATGTTATCATATTCATAGTGGGTAGTAACTTATATATATTATTATGTAAAATCTCATTTACTTTGAAATGTGTGATGTTATGATAACGTAGCTAGTTAGCATAAGCCTCTCTTTCATTACTTAATGATATGCCTTATCACTAAAATGCCTAATTTGCACTGCATGTAGTTACATATTATTACCTATGTTACTCTCAATAATTACAACATGTAGGGACGAAAGCTGAAATCAAAGCATACACGACCTGCAATATTCATGATCATCCGGCCATCTGTTTTCGGACATGCGCAATAATTTTATTGCAGGCCAAGCCCTTGATAGGGCCGAAAATTGTTTAGTATGACTGCGATGTGTTTACCTTGTGTGGAATACTAGTCGGGTTATCTTTGGACTTGAAATTTTGGTGTGTGTATGATACTAGATTACAATTAGTAATGAAAGCCTCATACATAATGTGTCGAGTATCACGGGATGTAAGATACATGTACTCCATGGTAGCCAGCAGCATTCGTTGGCGCTAGAAGAGCGGGGATGGCGTTGCATTATCAAACAGAAGAGCATCCAAAGTCATGCCCTAGAGAGTAGAGGAGTTCGTTGAACCTCAGTAACTAATATTGTTGCGTCCTCGATAAATCAATTATGCATCAGGCGACAACAAGTGGTACAAGAGCAAGGTTAATGATCACGCAATGAAATTTATAATTTATATGATACAATAGAACAGGAGCTGCGACGATGTAGTCGGTCACCACTACCTCCACCACTTCCCTCCTCAACCTACATTAGGTTATGTCGTGACCTCTTCTTCTGCGTCATGCCCACGGACACGGCCGTGCCATAGTCACTTTGCTTCACTCACCGCCAAAGCACCCATTCGCTGCATGAGATTGTTGAGATATTCTCGCACCTCCCAAAGCCGGTCGGAGCCACGGACGGCGAGCCATGTGGATTCCTCGCTGATCCAGAGAGAGAGAGAGAGTGTGCGCGCGCTTCTTGTGAGCTTGTGTACTATAACCAAATAGACTAGGTTTATAACACTCCCTCCGATTCAGTTTATTAGTCATAAAAAATATATTATTAGAAACTTCTTTTGAATATGAATCAAATGGTAAATATATTATGGCATATAACCCATATTTTGTTGACCAAATTGATGGTCAAATTTTTTCTTAAAACGCGTGCATGCCTAATAAACTGAACTAGAGGAAGTACGAGGTAATTTTCAGGAGAATATTAATTGAGACAATTAGATTTTACTAGTTAGGTGTTAGTCATTATAGGCAGCCCGGTTAGGCCAATGATGTTCACTGCAATGCATGCTTCACAGCATAACGGGTAGTCTCTCACTCTAGGAGGCAACATGTGGCCGGGCTTGCATACATACATACATACATACATACATACATACATACATACATAGCACAATAATTGCTTAGTGTGTTTGAAGTTGTTGCCATACAATAGACAATGTGATTTTATCACGTAGCTTGGCATGTACGTCGGTGGGCACTCATAAAAGAAGACCTCGTAAGTACAATATTACTCATACGAAATGATGTAGTAGTAGTTGTGTAAACAGTCAGCCTTGTAGCAAGGCATTATTACCGAAACGAAAATTAAGCACCATATTCCAATTTCCAATCCTCTATCATGGGTAGACTTCGATGATGGATCGGAATCCCAACACGACGGAGATCTTGTAGTCGGTGAATCCGGCTTCAAAGATAATCTTCCTCCACTGTTGTTCACGTCGCTCGCAGCCGCCGACGCGCATCATGAAGATATCAAACAAAAGCTGCGTCTCCCTGGTGGGCACATCCTCACAGTTAGAACCCACCACAACATCAAAGATGATCACCTTTCCATTGGCGGGGATGGCTTCCTTGCACTGTCGAAGCACCTTAAGGGCATCTTGGTCGTCCCACAACTGCAAAACCCACTGTAATTCATATTTTTACGTTAGTGAACAACACGATATACTGCGTAGTCCTTGCTAAAAAGGTTTACATTGTGGAACACAGAGCGAGAAAGAGAGAGAGAGCCTTGCAACTCTCTCTCTATATATATGTAGATTATGACGTAGTACCTTGAGTAGAACAACGTCGGCGGGTGGGATGTACTGAAACGCATCGCCAGCGACAAATTGCACATTGCCTGTACCGGTGGCGGTGGCTACCTCTTTGATCACGTGTGGGAGGTCTAGCACCATGCACTTGATGTGCGGGAGCGCCTCGGCAATAGCTGCAGCGACGCCACCATGGCCGCCGCCGATGTCCACCAGAGATCCCACGCCCTCGAACATGTCGCCATGTTCGTTCAGGAGGATATCTGTAAGGGCGCGGCTGTCGGCGACCATTCCGGCGTTGAACATGCTGCCAGTGCCCTTCTTGGCCGTCATCTCCGACCGCGAGCAGCCGTGCGCCACCTCGAAGAGTGTGAGCTCTGACGCCTGCTTCTTGTCGTCGGTGAACCACTCCGCCACGCTGAAGAGAGCGGTCGCCGCAAGCGGGTCGACGAGCACGGGAACAATGGGGGCTAGGGGTGCGACAAGTAGGCGGGAGACATGGGTGAGCTTGTAGTACACAGCTGCGGCGCCATCGTTGCAGCTGCTGTCCGTGGAGAAGACACCGGACATGGAGAGCACGCGCATGAGCCGCGCGAGGTGGGAGACCTTCGTCCCATGAACCCCGGTTTTGGCGGCGATGTCGGACAAGGTGGCGGTACCACCGCAGCGGTGGATTGCCTCTGGGATCTTCAGATCTATGGCGGCCCTCAGTGCCACGGACTTGACATAAGCCAAGGAGATGTGGTACAGCTCCGTCTGAGCTTGGAGGAACTCCTCCGTGCTCATCATCTCGTTTTCAGTGTGGAAATGCCCCATGATAGGAAAGGATATCTTTGTGTGGTGACACGAAAAACATTGCTGTCCTCATCGCCCTCTTATAGCCTACTACTACTTCACTAATAGAGTACTAGCAACGAACTCGCTCCACGACAAAGTTTAAAATAGCAGTCTATTTCATTTAGAGGTAACATTTTTAGAAGCTATACAAGGCTATAGCGGCTATTCCATTTTAGCGGTTTATCAAAAAGGGAGGAAATTTTGGTCATATCTTGCCAAAAAGTGAAAAACTATGACAAAAAACATGATTCAAGCTACAACTCTTTCAAGTATTCAACGCAAATAAGTATTTAACCATTTAACTCACAACATTTTTTTAATCAGATTGAACAGACTGAAAATAAAAGAAGAAAAAAGAGCAATCCATAAAGTATGATTTTTAGCGGCTAAATTGGAGACTAATTTACGGCTATAGCCGGCTATTAGCGGCTATTTTCCATTTAGTCTATGAACGTCATAGCCATAGCGGGAGGCCTCTCGAAAGGCTATAGTCGCGCGCTATAGCCGTGTATATTAAATTACTAGGCTTGAACGTGTATATTAATTTCTACTTCCTCCCTGCTTGTCAGCTTGAACGTGTATCTAGGTGACCAATTTTTTTTTCTGAAGTTCCACCAATCTATTAATTATCATCAAACAGCAGTACAAAGAGATCCCGGAGTAACAAAAATTATATATAGGTCACTGGACCACTTAGCGAAGACTACAAACACTAGCGCAAGCTGTCGTCCCTCCATCACCGGAGTCGGTCAAACCTTGGCATAGCAGAGCTTGTTATAATAGACAGACGGGAAATCATAGTGCTAAGGCCCAAAGAACCAGCGCACCAGAGCAGCAACCATCGCTAATGATGATAATCATAGATTGGAAAAAGGCTAACCAGAAACCATATCAACAAAGACGAAAAACGACGAGATCCTAGGAGATTGGTCGGACACATGACTCCAGACGCGCTGCGCCGGTGCTAGACACACCAACAAAGCGAGAATGGGACGGGAAGGATCTTATTCTGACTGCAGAACATAGTCTCCGCCTCAACATCCTGAACAAAACACTGAAAAATAAACTAAAGAAACGAGAACTCCCCACTGGTGAGGGGCCGTTGTCCGTCACACCGGAGGGGGAGCGGACCGGCGGTGTCGCCGGCGAGCAAGTAGGAACCCTAGATGGGTTTTAGGAGAGCCGCCGCAATGGCCTCCACACGAGTCCATACCAGTCTGCTCCTATTATCTAGGTGACCAACTTAATGTGAAGTATACCCATACTTCTACCACTGTCTTAAGTCAAACTTACTCCCTCCGCTCCATATTACTTGTCACTAAAATGGATGTATATAGACATGTTTTAGTGCTAGATACATCTATTTCAACGACAAGTAATATGGATCGGAGGGAGTAGTAAAGTTTGACTAACTTTATAGGAAAACGTAGCAATATTTATGACACTAAATTGGTACCAGTAGATTTTGTTTTCAAATTTATTTTCATAATATGACAATTTCATATAATATATGTTGTCATATTTATTATAAGGTTGGTCCAATTTAATAAAATTTGACAAATACAAAAGCTAGAAGTACACTTATATGCGGACGGCGGGAGTATATTACAAAAATATATCATTAAAAACTTTAGATATTATATTCTCTAATGGTATAATTTTTGAGTTTATTTTACATAGGTCGGGCCTAGATAAAGTAATTGCGATTAGTAAGGATAATTAATAATAGTACTCCATTCGTATTGGCTTAAGTACTCAATTAGTAAGAATAATTAAGTCATATCCTCGTGTTTCGAACCAAACATTAAACAGGAAATGGAAGGTGGCACAAATCGGGACCGACTAAGGGCATCTCCAACCCATCCGAGCATGTCCTAATCAGTCTGCGCAGAAAGCTGGACCAAATACGGCATCCCAGCGGGACAACCCATCTAGATAGACTTACCCCGGACCTGACCCATCCGGTATCAAATTTGGGTCCGCTGCCGGACACGGCTGGCCGGACAGACCGGACCACAACCAAAAAATGCTGGTGGCTCGACCCTAACGAACAGTTTAGGTCTCCCGTGGAGATGCCTTAAGGACCTCCCGTTGCGCGGCATCAAGATATAGGGAGATACCAGTATATTCGGCCAAGGGGTATTTGGAGACCAGCACGAGGCGTACCTAAAGACTAATAAGGCCAATGTTGGTGTGTGCATTTTTTCCAGGTTTTTGGTTCGATGGAAAGATGATTAAGAGATAGAAGATTTATCGTACGAAAATACTATGCGTACGATTGATGGGGTACGATTTCTGTACTACAACACATCCAACGCTGGTCATGCTGGTCATGCATGCGACGGGTGTAAATGGATGGTTCGTTTGAATCGTCGTAGGAAAATCGGACAAGTTTTGTCGTACGCATAGCAGCGTTGTTTATCGTAAGCCGGAATTGCAACCCTGGCTAAGCTTGATGGAATAAATTTACACAAACTTTTAATAATCACACATCAAGATCTATTGGTCAGTTCTTGTCTTGTTTGACCACCTTACATTGAGATCTCAAGCTCCATTAATGAGTTCATCATATCTTGTCTTGTTTGACCTGCGATATATGCCTACGATCTACCAACGAGGATAGCAGCCAGTGTTATCTGTCAGTATATGCATATGTCAGACCCTGATTTCCTGATAGCAGCCACAACATAAAAGTATATTATAATATACTAGTATAATGTGTATCATATAAGTATATTATAATACAAACTAGACTTTTCACTGCGACCCCTAGGACGCGGCCGATAGACAGAACACCTCATGATATAGTCGTACTACATCTGCGTTTAAGAGCAAAGATGGAATTAGATAAGTCCGACAAGAACGCTTCTTTTCGATGTCATCTAGGTTGCCGAGAAGATGCCGCCGCCATGAAGTCGTCAAAGCGGGTCCAGCCTAACACCGAAGACACAGAAGGTTGAAGCGCATCCAAAGCTATAGTGTGTTGGCTATCCCTAACTGTTACATACAAAGAAACAAACCTATTCTTCCGCGCCATGGAGAGGGAAATCATCGGCCTAATAAGATTATTGATATCGCACACGAGATGAATAGAACACGTTCGATAGACTCGATCGTGTGAGAAAGGGTAGACACCATGTACATCTACGTGTAAGAAAAAGATGGAACAAAATGAGTTGCAACATTGGTCACGCAAATCGTCTAGCAACATAGCAAGGTCATGTTGAGGGCAACAATAATGAGCCTCATGTACATAGAAGCAATCAGGAACGATTGAGAACAGTACACATAGAATCTCTTTTATAACATACATATGTTACACAAAATCTTGTCACACAAAAGAAACTCCGGTGCTTTCTCTTTTTAGCGAATGTAGTGCACAACACCCACAGCCATGTCTAGATGCTCTCAACTCTTGAACGATTGCCCCCTCTTTTTGTTCTGGTCTTTCGCCACGACTCTACGTACTAGATGATAGGAATGTAAGATTACCGTGGCTGAAGTAAGTTCGCAGCAGGAATAACATATGTTCATATACTTAAAATTGTTCAAAGAAATGTCCATACTATCGACTCATAAGATATTCTTCCCATTAGGGAAGTGTCTCCTTCACTAGTAGAAAATAAGCCTTTTGTTCAAAGCCAAACGGAGCTTTAGTCTCGGTTGAACGGCTACGAAGGCTAGCTAGCTTTAGCCCCGAGTCGAACGGGGCCTTTAGTCCCGATTAGAGATATCAACTGGGACTAAAGGGATAGTGACCTTTAGTATGGTTTGGTGTCTCCAACCCGGACTAAAGATAGACCTTTAGTCCTAGTTGGAGACATCAACCCAGACTAAAGGTCCACCTACTATTTTTTTCCTCTCATGCCTACACCCCGCGCACAAAAAAGTCTAAAACAAATAAACAAAAATGAGAAAAACTTCCAATTTCAAAATCCTTTGACATGCTTGTAGCTCTACGCAACCAACTTTTAGGGAAAATTATAAAATTTGAATTTTGATTTTTTACAGATAAAGGCTATTCAGAATTAAAACAACTATATATTTTGCGTACGAACTTGGAAAAAATATGTAATATTTGAAAAATTATTTACGCAAAAAGTTACATCTAGGCCGTTTGCACAAATTATAGATTTTCAAAATTCCAAAGGGAAATATAAAAGCACGAAGATTTTATGTTTTACCAGGAAAAATGAGAAAAATTGATATTTTTTCAAATATTCGAATTTCTTTTTTTGTTTATTTAACTTTTTAGTTATTTTGAAGTTTTATATAATTTTTTATTTTTTAGTTTTTTGAGAGTTTTTTTATTGTTTTGACAAATTATTAATAATTAAATTATTTTAATTTAAAAATCAATTTGTTATTAAATATTTTATGTCATATTTGGATTCCTCACATTTTTTTGATAATAATGGATGTATAATTTGTCGAATTTTGATTTACAGATTTAAAGATATTATTTTACACCATATAAATGAATAAATGGCAATAAATAACTAAAATATGATTTTAATTAGTTATTTTGTTTTTATTTGACTAAAAATATTATTATTATATATTTATTATTGTTTCTTTAAATAATTGTTTGTAATTTTAAAATGTAAAGACGTGTGACATATTGATAAGAGTTATTAGGATTGATATGGTAGTGTTGACAACAAAGTACAATTTCCCTTGCACAAGGTCATCCTGATGGAACATATGTTGGGGGTCGAGTAGTGTTAGGATGGGTGACTGACCGAGAAATTTGACTACAAGTGTAATTTAACCTAAGATTAAGTATACTTAGGGTTAAAAATGTTCCAAGTGAGAGATTAATGTGTCAAACGTATTCAAATATTCGAAAAACATCTGGAAAAAATTCAAAAAAAAATCCAATTTTTTTTGAAAAAAATCATTTAGTCCTGGTTGGTGTTACCAACCGGGACTAAAGGTCACGCGCTCGACCGCTGTCCCGAAAGGGCCTTTAGTCCGGGTTTGTGGCATGAACGGGAGTAAAGGGGGGGGGGGGCTTTAGTCCCGATTTCGTAGTCTCGGTTGGATAACCGGGACTAAAGGCCCTTACAAACCAGAACTAAAGCCCAATTTTCTTATGGCATTTCACACGACAATCCTGAACCACGGTTGTATTTAAGTATAGATCGACCGCTTTTTCAACAATTGTCTTAGCGACATGCCCCTTGAGAAAAAATTCGGTTCAACCAAACCGCCCTGCATACAACATAAAAATTGTAGGTGAATTTAGGACATTTCTTGTGGCATCTCCGACATTTGTTGGCGTCACAAACGTTGAGACGATAGCATACGGAGCGGCACTCCGTGCACCAAGCGACCCACCATGCGCCCTTATCAAGCAGACTCGTGATAGTAACACTGCACTTGTATATCTTGTTCTAATGGGGAAAAACATCGACTTACCGTTCTAAGAACAAAGCACATGCAAAAGGTAAGGGAGCGAGCACTGACTGAGGGAGTGTATGGATCAATGTCATGAAGTTGAGCCAATTTCTTGTGATCTATCGAGTGCGAATGTATCTGCGATGCATGCTCGGGACATACCATGGTTTGTAACTATTTTTGTAAAGAACGCTCAGCATACCGAAGAAAGAAGTCAAAATCGAACAACGACCATGTTCCTAGTCCTGAAAAGCTAGGTCAAAGAGAACGTACCTTGCTAACATAGAGACGGCGTGATGGTCGTCCGAGTCGATGTACCACTTGCAGAAGGCGATCCCGCTAAGAGTGCCTCCCCTTCAGACGTGAAGGCCATGGCAACGAAATGGCGCTTACTGGTCTAGCATGACAGAAAGATTGCGGAAGTATAGATTGTATTGATATTGCAATAGGTGATTATATCGCGAGCCCTTAGGCTGTTTATATAGTACTATAAGACTTGGGGGCAAGAAGACTAATAGAGATAGACTTAGATTACAATCTTAAACTACCAAATACTGCCAAACCGTGACATACTCTAACACCCCCCGCAGTTGGATCGGTAGTGACGAGAAAAGCCAGAGCATCGCGGACCGACTGGAGCATAATCCGAAGGCGCGAACTGTAGAGGATGTCGGTTGATGTCGATGTCGATGTAGCCAGAAGTAGGGTGATGTAGTCATGGTCGATGATGTCGTTGGTGATGTAGTCGCCGTTGATGAAATTGATGATGTTTATGTTGTCGTGGTGTTGTGCTCGATGTCGACGTAGTTGGATCCGGAGTAGTCGAGGTAGGCGACACGCCTTGCCGAGCTTGCCAATCTCGGGAATGCGCTGGGGACGAAGGCACGGGTCGGTGTTGCCAATACCGGACGTGCGAAGACAGGGACCATCACGAGCCATGTGAGCCAGAGCCGGATTTGAAGAAGCAGAGAAGATCTCCATGTATGGTCGGTGCGTAGAAGTTGTCCGCCGATTCGTTGGAGTAGACGAAGTAGTTGCAAGAAGAAAATTGATTAAGTAAAAAATAAAAAATTAGACTAGGACTCTAGAGGCGTGGTCATGGTGGACGAAGACGAAGTGGTAGTTGTTGATGGAGATTTGTTGTAGCGGTAGTTGATTTCGAGATTATACCCGTATTTTCCGCTTGTATGAGCGCGACGTCGCTTGTGGAGAAGAAGAACTTCTTGGTGTTGACGATGACCATGTTTGGTGGTGGCGGTGACGATGCGGCGATGTTGTTAGTGTAGATGGTTGTCGGCGATGATGACCACGGGTGTTGAAGGTGCGGCCCTTTATGATGGCATGGCGCGTACTCAGGGACGTGCGTCCCGGTAGATGTTGACGAAGACGGGCCGGCATGGAGATGACGTGAGGATGGAGCAGCCGACGCAGCGCGTGAAGGCGTCCCTTGGGGCGCCGCGCGGAGCCTCCTTGCCACGATCGTTGATGATGATTTCTCAGAGTTGAATCGACACCAAGGTAGAAGTAGAGGAGCGCGATGATGACATACGGCTGTGGGCTTTTGGTGTCTAAAAGAAAAATAAATCTATTAGGAAAACACAATTTACTAGAACTACTAAACCGATCTAGGGAAATGGAAGAAAAACTAGCTACGAGATTTGGTGCCCCGACGGAGATCATGGAGATCGATTTTGCCGGGGGCGGCACGGCGGAAGCAGTGGCTATACCCTAGGCGGAGCGAACCGCTCTAATACCATGAAAGATTGCGGAAGTATAGATTGTATTGATATTCCAAGAGGTGATTACATCGTGAGCCCTTAGGCTGTTTATATAGTACTAGAAGACTCGGGGGCAAGAAGACTAATAGGTATAGACTTAGATTACAATCTTAAACTACCACCGTGACATACTCTAACAATGACACATGAGTAACACCTCGTATGCAGAGAACTCGGTTGCTCGGTCACCCCAAAGATCAACGGTCACTTCGTTTCTTAGGTAAACAAAGGTTGCCTAAGGAGAATACTATTCGCACGTACATGTCATGTTTAAGGATGACACTCTGCTTGTTGATCACGAAATCCATGAGACGTCCGCCTACATGAAGAGTTTGGAGATCGGAAACACCTATGACGAACGAAAGCAACCGACTAAATAGTGACCAAAAAATGTAACATACCAAGGAAGCGTGACACGTCTCCAACGAGAGAAGCTAGTTCGGTGAATGCAATGGGATCACATATGAGTTTTGGGTATTCTTCGGGATACTAGACTACCTCGTTGATGACAATGTCTCAAGTGAGTCAAGAATCATGATCCCACCCTTGACAGCATGATAGGCAACCTGAGCGTTGGAGACCGTAAACCGCCACATCGCATATATGTGGGATTCCTCTAGCCTCTCCCTAAGTTCGGGGACGTGTGCTTTTATAATTTTCGCGTAAGTACCAGTGCCCTAAAAATCAAGCAAGCAAGTATGCACGCAAGGTTGGAAAATAGGAAACGATGCACGCTAAAGACCATGAAACAATCTACCTTCGAGTCAACGAATACGATTTTCACGCCAGCGATCAGTCCATCCTACACTCATCTCCGGCAGTCGCATAAGTCAGACGCCCTTACAACCACAACCGAGTCCGTGTCGCCCACTTTTAGCTCCGATAGAAAACAGAAAGTAGGGATCTACAATGAAAAAACACATATGAATAATACACGTGAAAAAAGACAAAGCGGAAGCCTCAGTCTGTCTATTTACAATCAAGATGACAAATGCAAGATATATACCCAGAAACACATTGCAAGAACAGCAGTTGCAAAAACAGGAGATGAGGTCTACAACTTGCGTTGATTGGGGCAAAAGATAGAGGAGCACGAGGCGGTCACAAGAGCATGATCGATGGAGCTCAGGGCATCCAGGAATAGGGGGGTACCGGCGAGGTAGGGGCTAGGGTTCCTGCTCGGTTGGGGAGGAACATAGAGGTCACTGGGGGAGAGTTAGAGGATAGCGATTAGCGAGAGAGCGTCGGCGCCGTATATTATCACCTCTCTAGAGCGATGGTGTGCATCGCGACCCTTACACACATCGCGGTGATGGCAAGTGGCGGAGGCAGCGCCAGCCAGCTTCTTGGCTCGGTGGGGAAGACGACGCGAAGGGTTACGGGCTGAGTTGGGCCACATAGGCCATAGGCCTACGCGTGGGCTGCAGGAAAGTTTGGGGAGGAGGAAGAGAGGGAATGGGCAGGCCTAAGTGCTATGTTGCTTACCTTTTTTTTTCCAGAAAACCTTTTCTATTTCCTTTTCATTTTGTAAAACCCATTTCAAATCAGTTTTTGAGAAAATCAAAAAGGCTAAAGGTTTTATAAATATTTTTAAAAATTGTAGCGCCGTTGTAACCAATTGGGCTCCACGTACTTTTGTAGTTTTCAATGGATTTCACAGATGGTGTGCATCGCAGCTCTTACGCACATCGCGGCGACGGCGAGTGGCGGAGGCAGGGCCAGCCAGCTTCTTGGCTTGGTGGGGAGGACGACGCGAAGGGTTACGGGCCGAGTTGGGCCACATTGGCCTGCAAGAAAGTTTAGGGAGGAGGAAGAGAGGGAATGATCCGGCCTAGGTGCTCTGTTGCTTATCTCTTTTTTTCCAGAAAACCTTTTCTATTTCCTTTTCATTCGTAAAACCCATTTCAAATCAGTTTTTGAGCAAATCAAAAAGGCTAAAGGTTTTATAAATATTTTTAAACAATGTAGTGCCCTTGTAACCAATTGGGCTCCATGTACTTTTGTAGTTTTCAATGGATTTTAGAGAGGGGAACATTAGGGTTAGGGTTTTGCATTATTAATTTTTCTTGTAGTTTTCTTAGCAAAATAAATGATGCTCATAAATTCATAATCAAACCCTAATTACTATAAACTAAAACTGGGATGTTACTTCACGTCGCATTACGTGGTGCTGACCAAGGTACACCGGCGTGGCCAGCTAAGTGGCCCTGGCCCCTTTGTCACCCTCACTGTCTAGGTCAGTTAGAGTGTAAAAAGTTTAAAAGCATGTGTCAGACCGACATCAGCATGATGCAATAAAAGATTTTAATTATTTTTATCAAGATTTTTAGAAATTGATTAAATCTTATGAATTTAATAACTTTTATTCCATTTATAAAAATATAATGTATAATGTATCAAAATTCTTAGAAAAATGAGATTTACAATTTACGTCTATCATCATATATTGTCAAGTAATTTAATAAAATAAGTTTTTATTTAGAAAATATCCCATAAAGTCATTAAACATAGAAAAATCATATTTTATTATCTATAAATGAGAAAATACCTATAATATACCAAAAGGATCACAACAATGAAATATATACTTTAATAATATAATATCTTACTTTTGAAGTAAATTAAAAGGTGATAATTTAAGAAACCTTATTTACACCTTTTTTTTATTATTAACTCATAAACGATCATATAATTTTTTTAATCCTTTATTATTATTTACGTATGTTTTTATTGGTAATAATAATTTCAATTATTGTTTACCTTAAGTAAAACCAATTAGCATTATTTTAGACATGTTTCATAAAAATAATGGTATATAAGTCTCTAAAAGGTTTTATAAAATATAAAATTATCATATATTTTGAGTATAAATTATTGATAATTTCACCTATATTTATTTTCACAAATAAATGAACTTATCTAAAATTTAAAGAGAACTCTTAAGTAATTTTGATAATGTCTTCTCCATAGAAATAAAATACAATCACCCTTTATTTTATTAGTAAAATAATTCTATTAACTTTGAATTGAGATAATATTAATTTTACTATACCCTTAGGGTGTAATGTGCATTGAACAAGGTTTAGTATCATTCTTAGTAAAAATATTTTGAAGACTTTAAATATAATGTTAATCATTAAAGTTGATAGTTCTCCCTCATAATATTTTAGAGTAAGGTAAACCCTAAAAGTAACTAACTGTAAGTTGGATTACTTTTATTCCTTAAGTAAGATTTTCTTCAAGAGTTATTCTTTTTAAAGAACATTATAAGCAAACCATCATCATCTCTTTAAGTTCTAATGTGAGTAATAGACTTGTATAAAACAAGGTTTTTAATCATTTGATGTCACTTGCATGTTATATTGCTATATGCTATCTAGTTTCACTTGCAAGCCATTTCATAAAGCCTCACAAGCCTAAGGAGAAATGCAAGTGTGAAACTATTCTAAAAGGACAACACAACCTACGAAAATTATCACAAGTCAACAAACCATAGACCATCAAATTTATTCCGGGGTTTAGAACGTTTCGTAGCATTCCTTATGCATAATAGTATCTTGCTTCTTTAAACATTAGTTCTTACAGGACCAATGATGCTATTTCAGATATTGGACTTTATATTGTCTTGAAGACCTTTGCCGCATAATCTTGTAGTCAAAAAGTCAAGTTTATACTTGCTCATGTCCTTTGGTTATTTTTCTATGAAGTATTTGCAATCTACTATTGCTATCACAATGGAAGGAAGAAGATACTATTTTCATAATAATATGACTAATTGGTTATCGGCCCTAGCGGTGGTAATCTAGTATGACGAGCAAATGGAACCACGGTATGATATATGTGGTTGGTGGAGGATCCATTTACATGGGAAAGTATCATCTAGGATTTAATAATTAATGTCAACAGTGATTTTTGTGCTGTATAATACGCATTAACTATAAGATTTGGAATGGGATGGAGAAGTCAGCTGGATCTTATTACTGACGCATGTTGACGGATGACCGGGCCGTGTATATAATTCTAGGTGAGTATTTGCAGCAGATGGGTGGGATCCCTTAACATCCCGTGGTATTTCTGGTATCTACGATGGACTGTATGTTTCAGATCGGAATTCGAAACAAGATTTATCATGGGTCTGTGTACAAATGTGTGGGCATACGGTGTTGTGGATAAGGGCACTGATAAGATCGGATCCTTACACCGGGCATCATACCAAGGAAGTGTAAACGGGAAGGTGCGCCTAGCTGTGCAACAAGGATAATGATCTCTTATGGATAAAGCAACACATCTCTGCAGAGTGTAAAAAAGTATGACATGTTACTCGCTATTCAGTGAAGGAGCTACAAACGCGGCAGGAAAGAAGCTCCATGAATCTCTCGTATATCTGCGAAGTGACGGACATAGCTTTTTAAAATAAAAGCAACCTTTAAAAAAATATTTATAAAAAGCTGCATCACTTACGACCTATGGTCTATGGCTGTAGATAGTGCATGAAACAATCATATTTAACGAACTTGCTGAATATGCTCGTATTCAACCGTACCTTCTTAACCTTGCTAGATTCTAAAACCATTGAAGACTTCAACACCAACAAATGCATAGAAGGATTACTACAAGAAGCCGATATTATTCAGTGAAATCAATGGAGTCCACATCTACATCAACTAAAGTAGAGGAAAATTTCCAGAATAGATAGGAGTATAATCCCTAACTCATAGAGCCTATTTCTATATAGCAATGCCCAGCCAGATAGTCTTAAAAGTAGCCTCATTTTGTGTATATATTTTGTTAGGTGCTAGTTTTGCAAATTTCATATTTCATGTATTATTTTCGAAATTGAATAAATAAACAAAGTGTATTATTTAAAATAAATAGCAAGATATCTCCATCCGATGTAGTATGCCTTATAAAGTTTGGATGATATATACTATCCCCATTTGATACATTCTACCTGGAGTACAAAACCGGGAGTACAAAACTTCCCAAGCATGTTAAGTTGCTGACAAGCAGCCCGCTGTGGTGGTTGATGATCTAGACTAGAGTGTCCTCGTGTTTGGCGTGCCGACACAACTCGATCCAGCCCGCCGGTAAAGTCAAAGTTCAGGCCACACGTATCCGGCCATCTTAATTAATAAGGCTAGTCTTAGTGGGAGTATCATGCATGCCACCTTGGCAAAAATCTGATGTGGCACCACAATTAATGAAGAGAGAGGTGTTAGTAGTATCATAATATGATACCGTATCATAGCTTGTTAAACTAGGTAATTTAATGACCAATACATCTCATACACACAATTGCATTGAGATTGTAGAAAAAATTAAATACAATAGTACTATGATACTATTAAATGATACTAACCACTAGAGAGGTAGTATCATACACTAGTATCATATACATGATACTGGTAATATGATACTCCCACTATGACCAGCCTAATGGGCATACCTACAGGTTGTCCCCTAGATCCTGGAATAGTACAAAAATCAATGGTCATTCTAGATCTGAATTAATATCATTGTCCGATCATCTTAGATATGCATCTTCCCAAGAAATATACTACTATGTCATGTTATTCCGAATGGTAACTTGTAGGAAGAAGAATTACCAGAGACATCCCTGCACCACATCTTCCGCACAGAGCATCAATGGAATCCAAAGATGGCATTTATAAATTTTATATTGGTATTGCTATATATTTTTTATAATATTACATCGGTTATATTGATTTACTACAAACACATACTAATATCATGCAATGTGGTCCCCGTGGGTCCAGGGATACCCCAGATCCTAAGAGTTGGTCACGACTCTAGTCCAGAAGAGATCCCTTGACAGGTCGTAGGCAGGAGAGTCTCCGGTATCCCGGGAATAGGGTTCGCGGGTAGCTACGACATTTGGTCGATCGAGGCCAAATGGATGGGACAAGACCTAACTCGGACGTTGCACGCTACGGTCCGTGTGGTCGGACGACAGAACCGCTCCACCATGTTGTGTCCATGCACGTAGCACCACACCGTGTAGGAGGTGCAAACAAGGCAGACTTCGTCTGCTTCTTCGCCTACGGCTGCAGGCTAAAACGCTCCGATCCAGGGGGTCGGGGAAGCAACCAACATCCCCAAGCAGGGAAGTGATGTGGTCGGGGCCTTGACCAAGGGCTTTGGGCTAAAGATTTTCCTGACTCCGCCTGTGAAAGCTAGAAGAAGGATAGAAGGCCCGCCAGGCAAGGCTACGGCTTCTTCGTTCGCTGAGCACCTTCGAAGCTTCATCTGTCGCTATAGTTTGACCCTACACATACCGTCCACGACGCTTGGCATCACGTCCCTCTGGTGAGGAGCATGCCATGTGCTCCTTCGGCAGGAGATGGGCGCCAGGCGCATCGACACCGTGTTAGGGCAATTGCCCGGGCCGACCATTGTGCCCTGGTCGAGGAGAATGAGTTGGTGGTTGACTGGGGAGAAAGTGGTCTACAATTGATCTGCCTCTTTGGCTGTTCGTCTACATACTAGTGGAGTCTGCGACCTTGCCTCGGCTGCATTACTACTCTTTTAGTCTTTTTGTCGTAATATGATATATTTTTAAGTGCTTAATAATAATTTATGTATGTCTTCGACTAAGTTTATGCGGTTGGATGTTAACTTTTAACATTTTGCAACCAAATATTATATATAATAGTCTTAGGGCCCACGGAGCCGTTTTCGCCAAGGGCCCCAAAATTTAGAGCCTCCCATGTAAACTGTTAGTTTAAATGGGTGGCTCCACACTGGTAGAAAACGGGGCTTTCGTCCAGAGCCCTCCGGAGCATTAGCCCCAGATGTGTTAGAAACCGGGACTGATTCTCATATTAGTCCTGGTTCCAACAACTAGGACGCCAACAACCTTTAGTCCCGCTTCGAATGGTAATATAAATCGGAACTAAAGGGGTGGAAGCGGGTGCGAACGTGGGCAACACCCTTTAGTCCCGGCTTGTGTCTCCAACCAGAACTAAAGATAGACCTTTAGGCTCCCGCGGAGGAGAATGGACTCTGCACCCCAAATTCGAAAGATAAGTCCTACACGATAGTTTACATGTTGGATTTCTTAAGTTTGTAGTGTATGCCTGGGCATGCATCCTATATATGGAGGGAGCGTACTTCCCCTCAGCGCTCGAGCATACGGAGGGAAAGACGAAGATATATACTACGTATTGTGCAGTAAGAGGTGCACCTGGAACCAGTCCTAACGTCTCATGTTATGACTACACAACAACCGCGAGTGATCTCGGCACTAAAAGAGATGGCCAAAATCCGGATCGGAGAAAGGACCACCACCTCAATTACTACAGTAATAGTAATTTTCTACCGGTAAACAACCCGATATATACTCTACTACTACTAGTACTCCCTCCGTTCAAAAATATAAAGACGTTTTAGCTTTGTGAATTGAATGTATCTAAACATTTTTTAGTGTATAAGTTCGTAGAGGTTTGGAGTGAACCTATATACTAAAAGGTGTCTAGATACATTCGTTTTAAAAAGCTAGAATGTCTTATACTCCTTCCGTTTCAAAATATAAGATGTTTTAGCTTTGTGAAAGAAGTGTATCTAGACTCCTTTTATTGTCTAAGTTCACTCCAAACCTAGATGAACCTAGATACTAAAATAAGTTTAGATACATTTATTTATAAAGTTAAAACATCTTATATTTTAAGACGGAGGGAGTATTTCTGAACGGAAGGAGTAGTTTTCTACTGGAACTTGTAATACCGTAATAGAGGCAAAATTAACGTGGACATCTGCTAGCCAATCGACAGAATTGGCATCCGTGAGCGAGAGACTCTAGTAACGTACTGTACGTAGCTGGTGGCGTCTTCATTGCCACAACGGTCGGCCAATGGGCAGCTGGATTGGGCCGAGTCGTGCCACCACAAGCCGCTTTCGAAGGACGCCTCAGCTTTGGAGCTTTCGACTTCACCATCCACTCGCTAGCCGGTGAGTGCGGAGTGAACTCGAAGGAGCCGAGGAAGGTATGCTCTGTGAATAACGGCGAGTTGCACACCACCGAAGTTGGAGCCACCGAAACCGTGATTCTAGCGCGTGGACTTCCCACTGACGGCGCCATTTGTCGTGGGGTCTCCATAGTAATGCCCATGGATGATGTACTTGGGTTGTAGAGAAGAGGAGTATACCGGTGGAATCGTCCACTAACAAGCAAGAGGTGACACAATTAACCAGGTTCAAGCCTGTAGAGGGAAATTCATACTCCTGCTTGTATGTTCTTGCTTATTGGAGAAGATTACATGTTTTTCATAATGACTATGTAGATTGGATCTTGCCTAGGGAGGATTGTGTATGAATCAAGAGAGCCTCCTCGGCGGCTCCTCCTAACCTTTATATGAAAGGTTGGGGCTCAGGTAGCATGACCGAGTCTGTTACAAGTTAAAGGCGAACCCTAGAATCTCCCGAGTTTGGGCTTGTTCTTTATAATCATGCCTGGAATTTGGGCCTGCAAGACTTCGCAGTTGTAAGCATGTCTTGGGCTTAGTGGTCCTTAGCACTTCATCATGTGGGCATCTAGTTGGACTGGACCTGTTATACTAAAAATGGGTACCCGAATGACTGTAACCACATCGCTCCTTGGAAGAACATGAAGAAGAAGAACCTCATAGGTTGAACTCCTCCTCAAAGAGTGCATCACGAATTAGTCAAACCGACAACGACATGAATAAGGACGAACACACCAAGTAAGAAATAACAAGCATAGAAACACATGTCAAAATAAAGGATAGTATAACATAAACACAACAAGGTGATGGTTATACGATCACAACAACTTAGAGAGAGAGAGAGAGCTTGTGTGCCATATCACGCAAAAGAAAATAAACAACACTCAAAGCGGATTTCCCTAGCGTAAGTTGGCCCGCCAGCACCATCTGTGCCGTCGGTGTGTTCAAGATTCGTGCGGAAGTCAACTGGTCATTGTCTAAAATAAATTTGTATTTTGTGTTGGAGATATGCCCAAGAGGCAATAATAAAGTGGTTATTATTATATCTTTATGTTTATGATAAATGTTTACATCCCATGCTATAATTGTATTAACCGGAAACATTAATACTTGTGTGTTTTGTAAACATAAAAAAGTCCCTAGTAAGCCTCTTGTTAAACTAGCTTGTTGATTAATGGATGATCATGGTTTCCTGATAATGGACATTGGATGTCATTAATAACAAGGTTATATCATTAGGAGAATGATGTGATGGACACACACCCATAGTAAGCATAGCATAAGATCAAGTCATTAAGTTCGTTTTGCTACAAGCTTTTCAAATGCATAGTAACCTAATCCTTCGACCATGAGGTTATGTTAATCACCATCACCGGATGGATACTTTGATGACATCAAACGCCGCTTCGTAACTGGGTGGTTATAAAGGTGACATTGGGTATTCTGAAAGTATGTGTTGAAGCGCATGGACCAAGATTGGGATTTGTCCATCCATATGACGGATAGATATGCTCTGGGCCCTCTCGGTGGAATGTCGTCAAGTTAGCTTGCAAGCATGTGACTAGGTCACAAGGGATGACATATCATGGAACGAGTAAAGAGTACTTATCAGTAACGAGGTAGAACTAGGTATGGAGATACCGACGATCAAACCTCGGATAAGTAGAGTATCGCATGACAAAGGGAATTGGTTTCGTATGTTAATGGTTCTATCGATCACGAAGTCATCGTTGAGTATGTGGGAGCCGTTATGGATCTCCATATCCCGCTGATGGTTATTTATCGGAGAGGTGTCTCCATCATGTCTGCATATTCACGAACCGTAGTGTGACACACTTAAGGTTCGAAATTGTTTTAAGTAGATATGGAATGTGCGTTGGAGACCGAATGTTGTTCGGAGTCTCGGATTGGATCCGGGACATCACGAGGAGATCCGGAATTGTCCGGAGAATAAGATTCATATATTGGGGATCATTTTCTAAGTTAGGAAATGTTCCAGAGTATTTGTATGGGGATTCTAGAAGGTTTCGGAATGTTCTGGAAGGTTCTGGAAGATTTCTTGGAGTTTACTTGAAAACCAAGAAAGGATCAAGGAATCCTTGTGGGGTAAGACAAGGATTCGTGGGGGAGTAGGACTCTCCCCCCACCTCCTTGATCCGCCGGCCAAGGGAGAGGGGAGTCCTACAAGGACTCCACCTCCCCATGGCGCATCCCTCCTTTAAATAGAAGGGTGGAGGCGCCACCCCCTGGCCCCTCTCCACTCTTGCCCTAGCCGTCTCTCTCCTCCTCCTTTCTTCTGCTCAGGCTTAGGCGAAGCCCTGCAGAAATCTCTACTCCACCACCACCACCACACCGTCGTGCTGCTGGAATTCCGTGGAGAAGATCTACTACCTCCGCTGCTTGCTGGAACGAGGAGAGGAAGGTCTGCTTCGACTCCGCACGTGTGACCGACTGCGGAAGCGCTGCCGGAATGCGGCGCCGGAAGGATCGTCCACACGATCTTGAGATCGGCAAGTGATCGACTACATCAACCCCGAGATCTAATCTCGTAACGCTTTCGGATCTACGAGGGTTAGTACAGATCTATCTCGTTGCACATGTCTAATAGATTAGATCTTGGCTTTTATCTAGATTAGATCTGGGTTTTGTTCGTTCTTGCGGTAGAAATTTTTTGTTTTTCCATGCTACGAACCCATCAGTGGTATCAGAGCCGTGTCTATGCGTAGATCTGTTGCACGAGTAGAACACAATGTTTTTGTGGGCGTTGGTGCTCGTGCCGTCTTTTGCTTTGTGTACTTTGCATCTTGCGGTATGGTGGGATGAAGCGGCCCGGGCTAACCTTACATGTCATCGCACATGAGACTTGCTCCACAGTTGACGTGCAACTCCTATTGCACAAGTGGCTTTGCGGGTGTCTGTCTCTCCCATCATAGTATAGATCCAATCTACACTTTGCACTTGATAGCACTTGTATCAACGTTGTGGTTCAGTTTCGTAGGTAAGATTTGTTCTTGATCGAAATCCCCAAACCACGTAAAACATGCAAAGAAAATTAGAGGCGTCTAACTTGTTTTTGCAGGGGTTTTGTGATATGATATGGCCATCATGTGATTGTGATTATATTTGATGTATGCAATGATCCTTGTTGTAATATGGCAACCGGCATGAGCCTAATGGTTGTCTTTAATTCTGTTAAGACCTGCGTGTCTATTCATCTTGTAATAGCTTTATTCCAAGTAGTTGTAATAGTTGCTAGTGATGGAGGACAACCATGAAGCGGCGCCACTGACCTTGACGCAATGCTGGTGATGATGGAGATCATGTCCGTGCTTTGGAGATGAAGATCAAAGGCATAAGAAGAAAGGGCCATATCATATCACACTAATTATGAATTGCCTGTGATGTTAATCCTTTATGCATCTTGTATTGCTTAGATCACGACGGTAGCATTATAAGATGATCCCTCTCACTAAATATCAAGTAATAAAGTGTTCGTCCTTAGTTGGCACCGTTGCTAAGACTCATCGTTTCGAAGCATCTCGTGATGATCGGATGTGATAGATTCTACGTGTGCATACAACCGGTGCAAGCCAGATTTGCACATGCGGAAACTAAGGTTAACCTTGACGAGCCTAGCATGTACAGACATGGTCTCAGAACACGGAATACCGAAAGGTAAAGTATGAGTCATATGGATGATATGATGAACATGTTGATTGTTCGCCTTTAAAACTACATCATCTCACGTGATGATCAGACTTGGTGTAGTGGATTTGGTTCGTGTAATCACTAAAACAACTCGAGGGATGTTGTTTTGAGTGGGAGTTCATTTGTAATTTGGATTAGTCAAACTCAATTTATCATAAACACAATCAAAGTGAATTTGCATAGTTTGTTGTAGTCATTGGCATCCGTTCACCACCTTACACTTAGTTATAGTTGAGATAGTGGAACTATATAAATTATGGATATTTGCTTTACGAACTGGTATCGTATTGTTTTGAGTGTCAATCTAAAGTTTAAAAGTCCTGTTGCAAACTTTCAGCAAACTCCGTTTACTCTGTGAAGTTTAATAAACAGTATTAAATCAAGAATAACAATTCCAGTGTTAGTGTCTAATGTATCATGTTTGCCTCCATGATTCTTGATACTCAAAAGATTGTTTTTAATATCAAGTTTATCTAAGAGCTGAAAGCAATGTTTCAGAAACCATCACATGTGAAAGGTATTGCGATATCTAAAACAATGTGTTGGTTACAACATGATAGAGTATATGTCCTCATATTTGATGAGAATTTGTGAAGGTTGGAGACGCTAGTCGTCCTAATCCTCCAAAAGGTTTTGGAAAAGAAACATTATACTCGCAATTCACCTTTATAAGCTATAGCAGCTTGATCATGAAAGTTGTCATGATAAGGATGAATAGAAGATGTAAGTAAAATGTTTACTACACTAAAAGATTACTAAAGAATGAAATTTTGAAAGAATGCCAAACATTTGATGAAGGTGATCCACTTCAAAGTGCAAGTCCAAAGGTATTAGTATTTGACTATACACACTTTGTACAATGTGTCATGTGAATGGCACCACTATTGATGTTGATAGATTCTTTTAAAAGAAAAGGAATTGTTGAAAGAGAATCTATAAAATATTTGGCATAAAGGAAAAGATTGGAGATATCCAACTTAGGTATATAGAAGATACATGTTATGGCTGTATTCCTTGGTTGTTAAACAATGTGGTTCTGCAGTATTGGATACCGAATTGGTTGGTATGAAGTGTCATACAGGACAACACAATTCATGAACTACAATGGCCTAAGTAACTAGCAAGAGAATATGTGATGATGTTCATCGAAAACAAACAAAGGGTTGTTGTGTTGCTCGTTAACATCAAAGCTTGCCTTCAAGATTTGTTTCAATAATTGTTATTTTGATCAGGTATTATGATGACAAAAGGTTGTTCAAATAATTACCGTATTTCATAATAGATGGATGATATACAAGTCTGGTTGGAGAAATAACGACCATAAAACTAACGCTAAAATGTCGCAAGACAAATGATTGAAAGATCACTTGCGAAGTGACATCGCCGTTTAAATTATATTGAAAGGGATACATGAAGAAATTCCATGTTGATGGATTTTTGGAGTCTTTGATTTTGATCAAATGACGCTTGTGATACTTTCCTGGAGATAATTAAAACTCCGTTCATATGCCAAAAGAGGAACAGACGACTAACTGATTGGAATTTGTACATATTGATGTATATAGTCCATTATGTGTAGTCATGGGCGATGGATTTCAACTTCATATGCTTTCTCCAAAGATTTGAGTGAATATATGTATATATACTTACTCAATAAGGAAGAAGTATGAAACATTTGAAAATGTTCAAAGACTTTCAAGATGAGGTGGAAAATTATTGTAACAAGAAAATAAAAAGTTTATGATTGGATCATAAACAAAGATGTTTGAGTTACAAGTTTAGCAAAAACACCTAAGATTTGAGGAATCGTTCCATGGATTTGCATTTCCCAAAACACCATAGGAGTATGGAGTGTTCAAGATATGTAATGAAACCTTGTTTGACATGGTAAGATCAAAGGTGTCATTTATAAAACTGCCATTATATTTAAAGATTAAAGCTTTAGTGACTACCGCTTTTACACTGAAAAGAGCTCCATCGTGATCCGTTGAAATGACACCATATAAGTCATGGTTTGGGATAAAACCCAGGTTTTTCTTTCTTAAATTTTTTGGTATGCTAGGCATAAGTAAAATGTTTACGACCAAAGTCGGATAAGCATGTCTTTGTAGGTTATTTCGAATAACCATTGGGTATTCCTCCATAACACCGAAGACAAAAGTGTTTGTCGCTTAGAATATCAAGTTTCTCGAGAAGGAATTTTTTGGTGAAAAGTTAAGTGGGAGGACAATAGAACTTTGACAAGGTTGTTGAACCTTGGCTAATATGTGCTGAGTTGCGCAGCGTTGGTAAGTGTCCCGGAGGCAGCAACAATGCACATGGTTCACGTGCCTCAAAGGTTGTGGTCACGGAGATCTAAGTTCCTATTGAACCAAGTAGGTCGGGTAAGTAATCAAATGCCAAGATTTGAGAGTTAAATCATTGTTGTTTGACAATGATGAACCGACTACATGCAAATAATCAATGATGGGCCCTGACTTCATTAAGTGGCTTGAAGCCATAAAATCCGTGATAATTCCATACACGAGAAATCAAGCTTTGAATTTGAAAGACCCTCTGGAAAGGTGCAAGACCTTACAGGCATATATGGATCTATAAATAGACATGGATGTTTCACATCTATGAAATAGTCGACATGTCGGAAAGAGTTTAAGACAATGTTCAAGGAATTGACTATGATAATATTTGATCTTTCATAGCGATATTTAGTCTGGACGGATTAATGTAGCAACCACTACATATATTTTGGTATATGGTAGTTGAACAAACAAAACAAGTTCTTCTAATAGAATGGTTATCTAGGACGTGTACATGACACGATCCAAAGGATTTTGTTAATTCAAAGGATGCTAAAAGAGTATGCAAAACTTCAATGGTTGAAGTGAGCATCGCGGAGTTGGAATCTTTACCGTGATGAAACCGTTAAAAGGTTTAATTTCATCAGAGACGATGAAGATGTTTGCATTTTGCAAGAAATTAAGTGGGGGCGCTAAGACATATTTCTAATACGTTATGTGAAAGACGTATTGTTGATTAGAAATGATGTATCTTTTATTGACACATATTAAGAATTTCATTTCGATGAAAGACTTAGGCATAACCCAAGAATTAGGCATCAATGTCTATATGGATAGATTGAGGCGCTAATATGGTTTTGCCAAATGTACATAGATAAGATGATTATATGACAATTGTATCAACATGATTTAATCCCAAGGAACTAAAGGTCTCACCAAAGGACCAAATTTATACAATGCCATCTCATTGGAGAATGAGTAATGCGTAGAGACGCAAGGACATGCAAATACACACGGACCTGGAAGTGTCAGATCCAAAGATTATGTTTACCACTAGCAATAGTGTCTGTACAACACCAGAAAGCCATAGGTGTTGAATGCACAAGTTTTTAACTAGATTATTGACCCTAGTGCAAGTGGGAGACTGTTGGAGATATGCCCAAGAGGTAATAATAAAGTGGTTATTATTATATCTTTATGTTTATGATAAATGTTTACATCCCATTCTATAATTGTATTAACCGGAAACATTAATACTTGTGTCTTTTGTAAACATAAAAAAGTCCCTAATAAGCCTCTTGTTAAACTAGCTTGTTGATTAATGGATGATCATGGTTTTCTGATAATGGACATTGGATGTCATTAATAACAAGGTTATATCATTAGGAGAATGATGTGATGGACACACACCCATAGTAAGCATAGCATAAGATCAAGTCATTAAGTTCGTTTTGCTACAAGCTTTTCAAATGCATAGTAACCTAATCCTTCGACCATGAGGTTATGTTAATCACCATCACCGGATGGATACTTTGATGACATCAAACGCCGCTTCGTAACTGGGTGGTTATAAAGGTGACATTGGGTATTCTGAAAGTATGTGTTGAAGCGCATGGACCAAGATTGGGATTTGTCCATCCATATGACGGATAGATATGCTCTGGGCCTTCTCGGTGGAATGTCGTCAAGTTAGCTTGCAAGCATGTGACTAGGTCACAAGGGATGACATATCATGGAACGAGTAAAGAGTACTTATCAGTTACGAGGTAGAACTAGGTATGGAGATACCGACGATCAAACCTCGGATAAGTAGAGTATCGCATGACAAAGGGAATTTGTTTCGTATGTTAATGGTTCTATCGATCACGAAGTCATCGTTGAGTATGTGGGAGCCGTTATGGATCTCCAGATCCCGCTGATGGTTATTGATCGGAGAGGTGTCTCCATCATGTCTGCATATTCACGAACCGTAGGGTGACACACTTAAGGTTCGAAATTGTTTTAGGTAGATATGGAATGTGCGTTGGAGATCGAATGTTGTTCGGAGTCTCGGATTGGATCCGGGACATCACGAGGAGATCCAGAATTGTCTGGAGAATAAGATTCGTATATTGGGGATCATTTTCTAAGTTAGGAAATGTTCCGGAGTATTTGTATGGGGATTCTAGAAGGTTTCGGAATGTTCCGGAAGGTTCTGGAAGATTTCTTGGAGTTTACTTGAAAACCAAGAAAGGATCAAGGAATCCTTGTGGGGTAAGACAAGGATTCGTGGGGGAGTAGGACTCTCCCCCCACCTCCTTGATCCGCCAGCTAAGGGAGAGGGGAGTCCTACAAGGACTCCACCTCCCCATGGCGCCTCCCTCCTTTAAATAGAAGGGTGGAGGCGCCACCCCTGGCCCCTCTCCACTCTTGCCCTAGCCGTCTCTCTCCTCCTCCTTTCTTCTGCTCAGGCTTAGGCGAAGCCCTGCAGAAATCTCTACTCCACCACCACCACCACACCGTCGTGCTGCTGGAATTCCGTGGAGAAGATCTACTACCTCCGTTGCTCGCTGGAACGAGGAGAGGAAGGTTTGCTTCGACTCCGCATGTGTGACCGACTGCGGAAGCGCTGCCGGAATGCGGCGCCGGAAGGATCGTCCACACGATCTTGAGATCGGCAAGTGATTGACTACATCAACCCCGAGATCTAATCTCGTAACGCTTTCGGATCTACGAGGGTTAGTACAGATCTATCTCGTTGCACATGTCTAATAGATTAGATCTTGGCTTTTATCTAGATTAGATCTGGGTTTTGTTCGTTCTTGCGGTAGAAATTTTTTGTTTTTCATGCTACGAACCCATCATTTTGGCCCTCGTACTATTTGTATTTTACGATCCGGTCCAGGGAGAGGATAAGGATAACCACTGAACCGACCCGTACGCACCACATCGCCTCCCAGACTGCCCCGCACGCGAGCCCTCCCAGCGCCGCCACACCGCATCACCCTCCCGGCGCCGCTGCGTCTTGCCCCTCTCCTAGCGCCGACCCCCTCTACTCCTCCCGCCATCGACGACGAGCACGAGCGGCCGCCCCGCAGCCCTGGCGTGCGCCCTGCTGTGCCAACGCGCCTCCACCTGCGCCACCGATGCGCCCATCAACGAAGAGCACGAGCGGCCGGCTCCCCCATCGACGACGGCCGCGCGCGGCCGCCCTGCATCCCCCGTCCGATCCGGGCTAGATCCGGGCTCCCTGGGCCTAGATCTCTTGGTTCTTGTTTTTTTTGGATTAGATCAGAAAAGAGTGTTCTTAGCTCATGGATTTTTGATTCAGTTCTTCCTATGAACCTTTGGTGAATCTTGTCTTAATTGATCCGATTCTTCCTATGAAACTGCTATATAGCAGATCTAGAGTTTCTTAGGGATTTGTTTTCACTATTGAAGGTTTTGATTTGTCCAGATTTTGAGTCTCGGTAAGAAGAATTCGTATGAAACTGCTATGTAGCAGATCTTGTATGGATCTCGGTAAGAAACTGGTATGAATCTCATATGGATTTCTTCAAATAGTGTGAAATCTGTGTGTATTAAATCAGATTAGGTAGTGTGTAAAATCATATTAGATAGTGTATGAATCTTGAATGAATATGTGTTGAAAATATATGATTCTTGGATTATTTGTATGAAAGTATAGATATTTGCCAAAAAATTGAAAGAAAAATATCAGGCCAAAATTTGTTTTATATTACAAAAAGAATATTCTTGAAAGTTTTATGATTCTTTGAAGAAACAAGTAAATAACTTGTATGTGTTTTTATTAGAATTGCTAATTAGAATTGGTTAGGTAAAAATCATTGATAAACTGTTTTACAAAGATTAGTTTTATGATTCTGGCCGTGAAAGAATATTGTTGAATATTTAATCTGTCCTGACAAATCAGTGATGAAATATGTATAAAACCTGAAAATGTTAGGGACTGAAGAGCAAAACTATAATAGACAAAAAAAATTGAGGTGGGAGGGTTATTTTGTAAAACGCGTAGCACGAATCTCCAACAAACAGAGGGCGGACATGGTGCCGGGGGCCCTTCCTACGGAGGGATTGCATTTCCGAACAACACTAGCAATATCGACTTTTCGTTTGGGCTGAACTGAACTAAAGTTGATAGCACCCAGACAAAGACAATCTTCATAGTTTGCGTCTTGTTTGACTTGAACTGAATTAATGGTATTATTACAATCATGAGATAGAATCTCAATAGCTCTCGATCTGTTTGACATGCCCCAAAGCTTTAAAACTTATATTTTTTTGAAAAGTCAAGCTAGGGAAAATTAGATTAAACTTCTAGAAAAAACAATCAAGAACTATGATATTATATAGATACCATGAATATGTTTCATGATGTGTCACAGCGTATGGATTTCTCATTGTAAAAATAAATATTAAAAAAAAACTTGATCACACCTTACATAGTTTCACTTTAAAAAAATATTATACAATATGTCTTAACCTTTGAGATAGAGGTAGTATGTACAAATAGATGCTGCTCGACAACCCTTACTCCGTCTATCTTGATGTATTAGTCCAAAGTGGTCGATTTGACCAAATTTAGATGGGATATATATGATAAGAAATATATCATTAAAACTCTTAGATGTTATAGTTTGTAAAAATATAATTTGTACTATGTTATATAATATATTTTATATCGGTAAAAATGGCGACCTAGAGACAGGCGCAGATTACAACGGGACGGAGAGAGTATCTTGTTTGACCTCAACCGAATTAATGGCTTTAGAATCTGGACACGGACAATCTTGATGCCCTAGTCTTGTTTGATCTAAACCGAATACATGCCATTTTTTTTTCAAAAGTTGTCCAAAATAAGCTTGCTAGCTCCGACAAATTTAGTTAAGCAATAAACCATGCAACTTGCAAGAATCTTACAACATGGAGATCCAAAACCACATTAAAGAGTTGGCCATTCCTAGCAGCCTTGTTTGAAGAAAGCAGTGAGTATTCCATTTATTGATCATGAGGTGTAAACTCAGATACGTGGAAATAAATACTAAATACTTATATGGAGTTTTCATCAGAGTCCGATACTAGTACTAGAATTGAAATACAGTACTAGTACAATTATTAAGTAGTTCTAATAAGCAAAGTAAAGGCGTGCGAGGAGGAATAATGGTAGCTAGCTAGATGATGATGGTGTAGCGTTGGACGAGGTCGCGGATGTTGTCGTGCGAGGATCCACCAGGCTGCATGGCCGCCTTTGCCTTGAGAGACAGGCCGCGGACACGGTCTCGCCTCTCCTGGCCCTCGTCTCCTCCGCGCAGCACGGCGGTGAGCGCGGCCTGGATGTCCTCCCGGCGCACCTCCACGGGCATGCGAGGGTCCTTGGGCCGGACGCTGAGACCGATCCGCAGCACATCCACGGAGAACGTCTCATTGACGAAGTGGTCCGTGCCTACGAGACGCGGCCATGTCACCGCGGGTTTCCCGGCCGTGATAGCCTCCATGACGGAGTTCCAGCCGCTGTGCGTGAAAAGGCAGCCGACGGCGGCGTGGGAGAGGATGAGCAGCTGCGGCACCCACCCTCTAACGATCCGGCCGCCGCCGCTGGCGGCGAGGCGCGCCTCCAGCTCCTGCATCTCCTTGGACAACTCGGCGAAGGGCTGGTCGGCCTTGCTGAGGGCCCAGATGAAGGGGTGGCCCGAGGTCTCCAGCGCCGCCGCGAGGTCCAGCAGCATCTCCGGCTCCATCTTGGGGGCGATGGTGCCGAAGCTGACGTAGACGACGGAGCCAGGCTCCTTGCCGTCGAGCCACTTGAGGAGGCAGCCGTCGTCCGTGGAAGGTGGCGCGGCGGTTTCGCCTCTGCAGGTGGTGGTGGTGGTGGCACCGGCGGCGAGCTGGTGGTGGAGGGAGACCGGGCCGACGGTCCACACCTTCTTGCCTCCCCAAGCGGCGGCCAGGCCCCGCGCGTGGTCGGGCTCCAGCTCCAGAAAGGTGTTGAAGATCATGCCGTCGCCCTCCGCGTGCGCTCGCTGGATGTCCTCGCCGAGCGTGCCCATGGAGGAATGCCGGAGGAAACACGGGGACTCCTCCCTCCGCATCTCCACCGCCGTCGTGTCCAGCAGAGGCACCGTCACCACCGCCGACCCCTCGGCCTCCGGGGAGCAGAGGCACTTGTTGAACTTGTGGACGTTGTGCTCGCAGAGGGCGCAGAAGGCGCACATGGGGAAGAAGCTGAGGCGCGGCACCCCGAGGGCCGCCGCGATGGGAACCGTCCACGGGTGGGAGAAGTCGGAGACGACGCAGCTCACGCGCGGCTCCAGCTTGGCCAGGCGCTCCTGGATGGGCGCCTGGAGGAGCGCCACCGCCTCGAAGTAGCCCACCACCCGCTCCGGCGGGATGTTGTCGAGGTTGTCGGAGCCGTCCGAGACGTACTCCAGCGGGAACTCCAGCAGACGGACGTCCAGCCCGCACCGCTCGATGCACGGCCGGATCCTCGCCGCCGTCCACGGGGTGGCCACCATGCTGCAGACGGCGCCCTGGGTGGCCAGCAGCAGCGCGGTGTCCAGGCTAGGGATCACGTGGCCCTGGGCCATGAGCGGGATGAAAACGAAGTGCGCACGCTGCTGCATGCCCTCGCTCGCACCTAATAATCCTTCTTCGCCTTGTTGCCCCATATTCCTGCTCTTCTTACTAGTAATACTTAGCTTTGCTAATGCTGGTGGTGGCTACATCTTTGAGTTCGTGTGTCCCCTCTTATACAAGACAAGAACGCCCTGTGGTGTGAGTTGAGTTCTCTCATCCCCTAGAAGAAAAAAACGAATTTCGAAATTCAAGTGTTTGTGGTCCCCTCTTATACAAGACGATACTAATTCTGCAACTATTTATTTTTCGATAAAGGGTGATATAAGGCTGGTCATAGTGGTAGTATTATCATGCATATATGATACTTATATAGTATGATACTACCTATATAATGCATAGTATCATAATTATCATGTATTTAATTGATTTTAGGGTATACATGGAGGTATATTCTTCGAATATGCTCCTCGGTAAAGTAAGATGTCTTTTTTACACTTTAACAAGCTGGTTCGGACTCAGAGCGTAAGCCTCTTTGAGCCCCTCTGCGGCGTGACATCATCTGACATTGGTTGCATCAGCCGATATTGGCTACGTCACCCTTGTTAGCCACCACCCGCTGGTCCTTCCCTCTGTCCGCTCCGCTCACGCTACAGTGAACAGAGACCACCTTTTAACCAGTGAGATACCTTCCTTCTCTTGTAAGCCAAGTGATAACCCGGCTAGCGCCGGGCTAACTCGGCCACGTGGGTACCTGCAAACAAGTTACTCTTACTCGCTGGCCTGGCTAACATTCCGTTGATCATTACGAGATATTACTCTTACTCGCTGGCCGGGTTACTTTCCATTTATCCGGGTCATTCTTCCTTCTCTCGTACACTTCCCCACATCCTATGTGGAGGGTAATCATTGTCTTGCCTCATTTTAAGGGCATGCGCCAGTTACTGTGCCGCTTACTGTATTCACTGTCAGGGATAACTGCTACAAACGTTACATCGTTAACTGCATCACCACGTTGTGTCGTGGGATCTGCTGCTCCCTGTGGCCCTTCCTGTGGCCCACGTCTGATTGGCTGACCCGACAAATACATAGCCACACCGTGTGGCTTTGATGTACTGCTGGATCCCACTTCCCCCTTAGGGGCGTGGTTAAATAGGGAACAGGGGCGCCCATTGGGGATCTTCCCCCACTTCGCACGCGCCTCTGTTCTTCTTCTTCCTTCTTTCCCACAATAGCGCCACCGTCGCCGCTGCTTCTGCTCCTCGTAGCACCGCCGCCGCTGCGCCCTACTGTTGTGCATCTCCGCCGTAACCGCGCTTCTGCCTCCACAGGGACACGCCAATCCAGGCCACTGTCCCCTCCTCAGATTGGTTCTGTGGGGATAGTGACTTGGAGATGACAGAGGAAGAGATCACCATCATTGAGGAGGAGGAGGAGGAAGGGGAGGTGCTCGAACGCGGTGGCTGGGCCAGCTCATGGGTCTGTCAAGATGATCCTGACTGGCTCTAACGGACCCACCGCATCCCTAAAGGGGTTACCTGCCGCCTTGCCACCTAGGATATCGATCCCTCTTCCAATCATAGTGAGCTTGTGGTCTTCCTCTCTCACTTCTAGCACGGTTTTGGTCTCCCAGTCAGTGATTTTTTCCATGAATTCATCAACATATACGAGTTCCAACCGCATCATATTCTGGCGAATGCCATCACCTCGCTTTCCTCCTTTGTGTCCGGCATAGAAGGGTATGTCGGCCTTTGGCCCACCAGTGAGCTCTCGATCAAGTTCTTCGGCCTTCGTAAGAATGTCATCCCTGATCGTTTTGTTGCCCCTGCCGACAAATCCTTAACCTAGTGCGGTGGAGCCTCTATCTCTCCCTGCAAAAACTCCACATTCCCCCCGAGTCACTGGCCTCGAGTCTTGCAAAGGCTGGGCCCAGACGTTCTTCTACGTGAGGAACAACATGGATGAGGACCTGATCCTGCTGCGCCCCTTCAAGTTAGGGGTTCCAGATACCTCTCTGTGGAACCAAATCCCAAGGCGGCTAACTGCCTTGGCGAATCAGGTGGATAAACGAATCAAGGAGCTGAACAAATTGGGGCTACGCAGCGAGGAAATGATGATCACCTTCATCCGTAGCCGAATCTCTCCCCTGCAGAAACGCACTCACAAGCTCTGCCATATGAGTGGGCATCTTGACCGCAACCGAACCTCCTCCTTTGATCTCAATATCCCAGAAAAACACAATCCACGGTTTTTGGTCCAAGCTTTCGCTTCTTGGGTATTGGAATATTGACTTTCGCCAAACATCCCCAAGTTTGTAAGTAAGAGAGTTTAAGCCTTTTCTTCTCCCATTCCCCAAATGGAGTCATGTTTTTATCCTTTACGGGAACACAGTTTAGGACATGATACACAGTCATTAGCGCCTCCCCCACCATTCCTTGGAAAGACCCGATGTATCTAACATGGCATTAACCAAATCAGTTAGCGTTCGGTTCTTTCTTTCGGCCACCCCATTTGACTGAGGTGAGTAGGGAGGTGTACTCTCATGGATAATACCATGTTCCCTACAGAATAGATCAAATTCATTTGAAAAGTACTCTCCACCACGATCCGACCTTAGCCGCTTGATTTTAAGGTCAAGTTGGTTTTCTTCTGCAGCTTTATAGTTTTTGAAGTAACTCAAAGCTTCATTTTTAGATTTCAGAAGATAAACATAGCAGTATCTAGTGGATTCATCAATCAACGTCATAAAGTATCCTTTTCCACCTCTTGTCAACACACCATTCATATCACAAAGATCTGAATGTATAAGTTCTAGTGGTGCTAAGTTTCTCGGTTCCGCAGCCGTATGAGACTTGAGGGGTTGCTTTGCTTGCACACAAACTTGGCACTTAGAACCTTTGATAGTGGTAAATTTTGGAATTAAACTCATATTGGCTAGCCGCGTCATGCAACCAAAGTTAATATGACAAAGTCGTGAATGCCAAATATTGGACTCATTATCATTGCAAACTTGATTAATAACTTTAGTACATGAGTCTGACAAAGATAAGCGGAACAGACCTCCGCACTCATAACTTTTTCCAAAAATTTGTATATACTTATAGAGATTACAACTTTATTGGAGTCAAAGACCAACTTACCATCTCGGCATAGAAGCGAGCTGCTGACGAGATTCTTATTCATGGAGGGAATATGCTGCACATTCTTCAGCTGTACGGTCTTCTCCGAAGTAAACTTTATCGTACCAACACCATGAACAGAAGCACGTGAGCCGTTTTCCATCAGCACGGAGGAAGTCCTTGCGACCTGATAAGAAGAGAACATGGAAATATCAGAACATACATGTGTATTAGCACCCGTGTCAATCCACCATTCTGGAGAATGACATACTGAAAGGATAGTAGGTAAAATACTATACCCAACGTCCTTCATCTTAGTATTGCTAATAACAACATTAGCGGTCTTGCCACTGTTCCCATGTTGCCGCTTGTTAAAGAGATTAGGGCAGCTAGGAGCCCAATGATCAGGATCACCATAGACGTGGTAAGAGCCTTTCTTCTTATCATTTTTCCTCTTAAAGTTGGTTGAGTGAGTGTCCTTGTTCTTGCCATCAATCTTCCCTTTGCCATTAGATTTGTTCTTAATCTTGAACTTGTGGGATTGGGAATTTTCTTCTATACCAAATTGGCACTAGAAGCTTCCTCAAATCCTCGAGTACGTGTGTCCTTTGCTCTCGCCTTCTCTTCCACATGAAGAGACCCAATGAGATCCGTAACATAAATCTCTTGTCTCTTATGTTTTAGAGAAGTAGCAAAATTCCTCCACATGGGAGGGAGTTTGGCAATAATGCCTCTGGCCACAAACTTGTCCGGTAAGGTACACTTGAATTGCTCGAGTTCTTTGGCAAGTGATTATATCTCATGAGCTTTCTCAATGATGGAGCGCTCATCAACCATCTTGTAGTCATAGAATTGCTCCATGACATACAACTCAGTGCCAGCGTTCGAGACTCCAAACTTGGCCTCGAGCACATCCCACGCGTCTTTTCCATTATCAAATGACATATATGGGTCATAATGTTGTCCCTAAAAATACTGAACATAGCCGCCAGAAACATGGTATCGGCTTTCTTAAAGGTCGCTTCCTGCTCAGCAGAAAGATCACCTTCAGGTTTGCCAAGAGTGGCGCTATAGCAGTTTAGGTTTTTAAACCATAGAATTTCTCTCGCACGCTATCTCTTATAGTGCATACCAACAAACGAAGGAGGCCTAGTAGCCGCGGCTACACCGGTGGAATTCAGTTGCCTATAATCAGGTTTTTGGATTGTTGAAAATATAAGCAATAATCCATATGATTTAATCCGAACAAATAATCGACAAAGCATGATCATACATATAGCAATTAAATAGATGATGCAAACTAATAGAGTAGATGAACAGATTACATCTAAACAAGACAAACCTATTACATCTATACCAAGTGCTAGAACTAGATACTCTAGCATAATCTGAAAGAGAAAGTTCAGGATCACATATGGTATAGCGGCGTGCGGTGACCCAGCATACCACTGCATGATGTAGTACACTATAGTCGTTGACATAACACCAATGAAACACCGTTCACTAGTATTACATCCCTCGGAGTGGCACAACAGAAATACAGCAGGTCCAAGACATGACTATAGGTTACAACTCGACTCTTTACAAAAGATCCAGAGAACACTCTAGGTTAAAGAAGGAGAAAGAAACTTCTTACCAAGAAGAACCAGAAATAATAATTCAGAACTATCTAGCTAATAAGACTAGTATCCAAACTAATTGGGTTGCAATTGCTACTAATGCAATGCTCTATAGAAGTAGGCTTTATTGCTAGAGTATCTACTCCTAACTAATCAGGAACTTCGTCTTCACTTCGGTTGATGAATATGTTGACTTCATTGACTTTATTGAAGAATTTTAGCTATCGATGATGGTTTCTTGAGCAGAAATTGATGTTGACATCGTCTTCAATGACTTAAAACCTAGCAAGGGTTAAGAAGGTACGGTTGAGTACGAGCGTACTCAGCAACTTCACTAAAAAGGAGTGTATGATGCACTATCTCTACAGCCACATACCAAAGGTCGTAGGCAATGCAGGTTTTCATAAACATTTCTTCAAAGGTTGCTTTTATTCTGAAAACTATGTCCAACAGCCTTCACAGGTTGACCAGAACCTTCATGGGGTTCCTTTCCTGCCGCGTTCGTAGCTCCTTCCCGGAATAGGGAGTAACATGTCACAGTTCTTACACTCTGCAGAGGTGCGTTACTTTACCCATGAGAGATGAAATCCTTGTTGCACAACCGGGCAGCTTACCCATCCACACTTCCTTTGGTGTGGGGCCCAGTAGATGATCCAAGCCAATCGCTGCTCTCTCCGCGACCCCATATGTCTGCACGATCTTTCGGTCCGAGCTCCATCTCCGTTAAGCCCCCTTTCAGGCAAGCTATAACCCTGATGAGTTCCCGAAGACTCTATGAGCCGGTTATGCCCTAGCAAGCTCCATAAAGGTCTGACTATACCTCCGGCAGCCGCTCACAGATAATCTAGACACCAAAATCATGGAGCCTAAGGGTGCCCACCCATATACTGGATCTGCACAAGGAATCATAGCATCACGTTAAGGTCGTCTTGCCTACATACGAGAGAAAAAAGATACAGCTGACTTCTCCATCCCAATCCAAATCTCATGGTTAATGTGTAATATACGGCGCTAGAATCACTAACGACATTAGTTGTTAAGTCCTAGATATTATGTTCCTTTACCACTGAAACTGTATCAATAGATTATTACCATTTGGTAAATAATCCATAATCAAATTATTATTAAAATAGTGTTTTCTAACCTTTTTGAAATGCAGGTGATGACAACATTTGAGTTACAAGCATTTGATATAAAACAACCAAAGGACATGAGCAAGTTGTGAACTTGCCTTTTCTAATTGCAAGATTATGCAATCACGGTCTTCATGACAATAGAAGATCCAATATCTGAAACTAGCATCATTGGTCCGATAAGGACTAATGTTTAAAGAAGCAATATGCTGTGATGCATAAGTAATGTAATGCAGTTTGGAAAATCCTAGAGTAATACCCAATATGGTGAATAGGTTAAAGTTTGGGTGATTTCTCTAAGATTTAGTTTGTCTATAAGTTTACTTTACAAACAAATATATAAATACAAGGGACTTAATACTAACATGTATGATTCAAAGTAAGTATAACAGCACATGATTAGAGTTATTTGGTATTATGTAACCATTATGGAAGTTCATGTTTTAGGTTAATAAGAGTTGAAGAACTTATTATGAGATTGTTGTTTGAAGTGGCAAAACGAATAACTTTTGAAGAAAGGGGTTCTTTGATAAGGTTTAACCAATCTTTATGGTTAATAGAATGTGATCGATGTCATTTGTGTTTGTTCGATAAGTTTGGATTTGAGATGCCTTATGATTTAATTTGGAACAGACAAAACTTAACTATAAAAAAATAATTAGATCTAGGGTGTGATGTGTTTTAAAAGTATTAATAAGCTTTAAACCTTGAAACAAGCATGTTTGAAGGTATAGGATCATTCACTTTCAGCTTAAGTGAATGATGAGTTTAAATGTGATTTCTTATTATAAATATAGTTTATCTTATTAAGGAGAGTAAGTTTAGATGATTTGAATAAACTATTAGAGCTAGAATCATGTTTAAGAATAGTTAAGAGATAAATAACATTCATTTTTATGATGTTCAAAATTTACTTAAAATTGTTGGTTTAGTTTGAATTTATGATTTTAAAAGAGTTTTATAAGGTTAATAAGTTACACTTAAGTTTTATTATAGATCCAAGTTATAGCTTTGGACTTAGTATTTTGTTATTAGGGATTTAAGGTGTTATATATAGAATTGTGATTATTATTCTCTTATTTAAGAGATGTTTTTATAGAATTTACAAACTAGGTCTTATATAAAATAGGTAAGGATTTATTTCCTTAAAATCTTAAAAATCTTAAGGAAAATACTTTTAGTATTTTTCTAGTAAAATATATTTACTAAAGATCTTAAAAATGATTTTTATTTACTTTGAAGTATTATTTTTATTTTTATAAAATTCTATAGAGGATTAAATATCTTTAATTTTTTGCTTCAACTTTTATTTGTAAACAAATTAAGTTAGTATTTTTATAAAATAGTAGATTTATTTTCATATGCAAAAATGATTTTTATTCATATTTAGGACTTTGTCTTAATTTATGAAATTTCACTTAGGATTTAAGGGTGTTAAGATTTATTTGCATTTTATTAAACTTAAATAAGTAAAATTATATTTTTCTTAGGTAGATATTATGTTTGTGGTCTTGTTGATATATTATATGTATTTTTTAAGACTTTTCTATATTTTTCTACGGTGGAAATAAGATTAGGGTTATTTTGGTAATTTGTATTTTTATTTCTTACATTAATTTTTTATTTTATATTTTTATATTTCTTATCCTATTTAATTTGGGCCGTTTGGTTGGGCACATGGGCCAACTTGGCCCATCTGGATATGGCTCGGGTGATCCAGAGCACGGCTCATCTCTCCCCTCCCTCTCTTCTCCTACACATTCGCACACATCTTCGCTCCCCCTCGTTCCTCTGCCTCACCCGCATACGCCACCGCCGACGCCCACCTGACCAACATTGGCCAAATCCAGCGCCATCGGCTACGGTCGTATGCTGGCGCTGGCTTGCCACCGCCTCCTCTTCCTTTCTCCCCGTCAATTGAGTTGAATCGCGGACTCGCGCGCGCCTGGTCGAAACCCTAGCTCTGCCTTGGTCTGGCCGCTATCGACTCTGACGCCGTCGCACCTCTAATGAATTCTAGCGGTGCTGCTACTCGGCCACGACACCTTCTGCGTGCAACTGCCATGGTTGGGACGGTTCGGCGCGGTGCAAGCGCCTTGGTGCCCACCATCGACCTGGACTTCACCTTTCTCAATTTAACGTCGGCGAGATGGTGCTGCGGTGCAACCCCGGCACCCTCCCTTTCAATTCCGATGCTGGTGGGATGGTGCTATGGATGCAAATCTTGCTGTCGACTCTTCGCTACTCCCACGTACGGCATGGTGAGTTCTTTCCGGTGACCGGCCATCGAGCCGATGACCTTACTCGATGGTCTATGGTGTCACTTCTAAGCCAATGTATGATGCTGGGTGCAGACATGTGGTGGTGATGGGTCAGTGATGTTGTCATTAATATACTTAGGAGTTGCCTGAGACATATGAGATACTACTAAGCTCCATACTTCAGTTTGGATCAACATTCATCCACAACATATGTTAGTTGGTGATATCCACGCCGTGTTGAACTTGAGTGACTATAGTCCAGTAGCTTGATTAGTTCACTTATGATTTTGAAGAAGAACTGGACAGTGTGATACTTGAATTAAAATTATCCATAAGTTGTTGACTAGGAAAATGATTTATATTCCTATTGGAATTGTTGGTATCTGTGGTTTTGGTTCATAGCTTTGTTATTTTTCGAATCCACTATGGTGGTGTTTTTCTTGAAGTGTAAATTCCACTACATGAAGATTTGCTATCCCTATTAGCTGGCTGTGTTATATTCATATATGAGATATATTTGGTGAACTGAACCTATGGTTCAGTGATGATCTTGTTCTACAATTGCATCCCTTTAAATGATTCCTAGCGAAAGATGGCTAGCGAAATGATTTGGAATCTTCGTTAGTTACTTGCAGATGGTTTTTAAATGAGCTATTGATGATTAGATCATGCACAAGCATGACCTTGGACAAATATGAACTGGAATATGCAAAGTAGATTCTTTTTATCTACTTAATATCTTGATATCTAGATATATGATTCCTAGAGCAGATTTTCTAGGAAGATGATTTAATTTAACTACTAATGACTTGCAGATGATAAATGATGGATTTGATTTTCTCGGTGTGACATGGGTATACCTTACAGGTACTCGAGTTTGGTATATACGGCCCAGATACGACAGAATCCCACAACGTTGCCAAGGCCCAATGCAGAATTCGGGTGACCCACGGACTCTTTGATTGCTTGCGAGACAAGAAGAAGGTTAAGATAGAAAGTTCAAAGGGAGAATCCTAATCTGTAACCGACTCTACCTGCTACTCGAGACCTAGCATATCTATATAAAGGCTAGGAGGGGGGCGAGGAGGACAATCACAACCCTAGTTTCCACAACTCTCGCTAGATTGCATCTATGCGCCCCTGTAATCTTCGATTCCTTCATTAATTCCAAGAGCAGACAAACAGTAGTAGGGACCTCTACGAGGCCTGGACCGGGGTAAACCTTGTGTCCCTGTGTGTTTGTTTGCTAGCCGATTGATACCTCCAGCGCTCCCTCCTTCTCCAAAACCCAAGTCCATAACAATGGGCATTGACGAGTTAAACTCTCGTCAATTGGCGCCTTCTTCAAATAATGAAGTACTCGAGAAGAACGATCCTGCAGGGTCGCAAGCACGATCGCACGATCGTGGTCCACCCAAAAGTACCCACTCACCTGCAGTTTCTCCTGGGTCAGGTTATTCATTCGAATGGCAACCCAGTCCTTCTCATCCTGCGGATGACGAGCATTGACAACTACACCAAGCAAATGGCAAAGTGTGCAGACAAGGCATCGCCGTGACTGACTAAAAGAAAAGATGAGAAGGATAAAAGCTAACATTTGAACTGTTCATTCAACTGCGCCACTTCCTCCAAGAGATACTTCTCATGGGCGGTGGCCTTCTCCGCCTTCGACTTCCACACATCCGCGCTACCGCAGACGATGGGCAACTTGCACTCCAACTGCTTAATGCGGTCCTGCAATCGCGAAAGCAATGATAGTTCCTCCACCTTTGGACACGGCTGCATCGTGGTTTCATCGGTGGGAGGAGAGTCATGAGGACCACTCGATGTACCCTATCACAATAAAACAAGAAGCAAATAAGGGACCAAGAATACATTGATAAAAGCATGAATGCATTCAAGCACAACAAAGTCTCGACAAGGACACTCCCGCAAAAGCATAGTTTCAACAAAAGGCAACTACAACTATTACAGATTGGCAACTAAGGAGCAATGCGCTTCTTCGACTTGGACTTTGACTTCGGATGCCTCATCGAATCCGTGGTAGCCTCTGATGCCACAGACTTTCCGGTGGTAGCCCCTAATGCCACAGTCTTTGCCGCCTTCTTTGGTCGTTGCAGCTCCACAGAATATCTTGCGACTGTATCGATGAGCTGCGACCCATACTTACCACAACCAGTAACAAAGGGAGCAAACACTGCCTGTTGGCCATCTGCGTCGACGGGCATCGCCTTGGAGATCGCGGAGGGATCAAATTCCATGCCATGGGCCTGCGCCATCGCGAGTGTCGTGGTAGCACCGACAGACCCCTGGGAGTTCTTGAAGTCCATGGGAATACTCCCAGCAAGGGATTCCACCAGGTCCTCAAGGTTGTCAATCAGCTCAGCCTTGGGAGTTAAATCCTCACGGATGCGACTGAGCACACCCTTGGCCTTCGTCAACGTCCCCTGAAGGGAAACGTTGTGGTCCTCAACTGCGGCCATGGCACCAGCCAACGAATCTGCACGGCCAAGGGACTGGGCGTCGAAGCTCAGGCCACTGGCATCTGCATACATAAGGTGTTAGCACAGCAATATGACATCAAGCAAGGAGCAACGCAAATCCAGCTGAAAAAAATACCTGAGAGGGACTTGGCAATCAAAAAAAGTTGTTCTTCGAACAACTCCCTCTCAGTAGTGGAAGCGCGCAAATCCTCTTCGCGCTTTCGGGACTCCTCCAGAGCTGTGACTGCTTCGTCGTGATTCTTCGCCGCCGCGGCAAGCGCCTTCTCGAGGGAAGCAACACGACAAAGAAGTTCATTGTGCTCGACTACAAAGCATAGGGTGTATCATCAATCGAATTTATAAATTTCACGAAGACAAAGACGAAGCCAAAACTACCCTTCGACAACACGGTGGCAATTGTCTAGCAGAGCGTGTTGTCGACCCATGACAAGGACTTGCTCCGCCAGGCGAGCAACTTCCTTCATAATGAGCTGCATCAAAACAAAAACAAAGGTTCAGCGGTAGCACAAAGTATAAATTCGACTGCCAAAAACAACAAAAAGGACGCTTACGTGATCCTCCAGGGACTCCGAAGATGACTGTCGCGTAGTTGTCCGGGCAACCATCTGGTGTTCCCCAGCATGCGGGGAACTCAAAGAATTGTGACTAGAGTGGGCCACCACTAGAGGAGAAGGAGATCATTCGGCCTCCTCCTTGGCCTTGGAGTCTGCGACTCCGGACGCTTTCATAAATTGGACGTCGTCAGAAGACGACGATGCCGTGTGACAATAAAACACATCCGGCAAAACCTTCAGAAAAAGCAACTCCAAAAAAGAAAGCAAGACGCGTTCGCGAAGGCAATACTCACTAGTTAAATTTATCAAGGTCGAAGGATTCCCCCGACGACTCCTTCGGAAGTCGCAGCTTCTTCTGAGCGGGAGGAGCCACTGCACGGAAAGGAACTGCAGGGATGGGCTCCTCTGCAACAGCAGCAGGAGAATCCTCCGGCGTCGACGGAGAGGACGCATCCGAGTCGTCACTGCAGGAACGCTTGTGGGTTCCTCTTCTTCCTCCATGGGGACTGTAGAACCCGACTCGTCCTCCTCCTGTACTTCATGAGGAATAATCCCTTTAGGCTGAGGAGGTAAACTGGCAGCCACGCTCTAGCCCTACAATCAGAAGATGCATCATTATATATCAAGCGCTTGGTGGCAATCGACACGGAAACTACTTCGTAATACAGTTCTACCTCAGGAGGAGGGTTAGAGGCGTCGAAAGGAGGCACGACTGGTTCACCCGGGAGATACTCCTTGGCAGTATATTTGGTCACCAATTGCAACCTCCTGTCTACCTCACCCGCAGAAATTTCATCGACAGATATGCGAGTTTCATCGCTCGCACCAGCCCAGCAGTACATTGAGTGGACTCTGGCCTGCAGAGGCTGGACGCGGCGGTGCAACCACGTGCGAATGAGAGCAGCGCCACCCTCTTCTTTGCCTATGCGGCTTTCGAGGTTGCAGACACGCTTATACAGCACCTCCATTTCCTCGGACTCGCTAGGCATCACGACATTCTTCCAAGAGTGCCTCCTCTTGCAAGTCACCGCGGGATTGAAGGGTGCGAGTCCGTAGTGCTCTCCGTCGGCCTTCTGGTCATGGATGTAGAACCACTTGTCTCTCCACCCTTGGACAGATGCGGTGAGCTTCATGTCAAAGTAGATGGTAGAGGAGTCGACCTGGATTCCACAGCCTCCTATGTCGTAGACTACCGAACCAGATGCCGACTGACATTTTACCTTAAAAATCCTCTTGAAGAGGCAAAAGTGTGGCTCGATTCTGAGCCAGCACTTGCAAAGCGTGATGAAGCAAGAGATGTGGAGAATGTAATTTGGGGAAAGCTGGTGCAGTTGGAGTCCATAGAAACAAAGGAGACCCCTGAAGAAAGGATGCAGGGGGAGAGACAGACCTTGGATGATGAACGCAAGGAACATCACCCGGAAACCTGGAGGAGGACAAGGGATTACCTCATCACCAGACGCTCGCGAGTCATCTTCCGCGGGTGGAAGAACTCCATCTTGACAATGAACATGCAGCTCGGAAGGCTTGATGATGGACGCTCGCCAAGCACCGTTGGTGACGTGGGTGCCCGCACCTTTCTTCTTCCCAGCATCGGCGGCGCTGGTGGCCATGGTGGTGGTATCACTTCTTGGTGGCGGCAATGGTGGCTGCAGATCTAGCAGCAGCGCCTCCCTTCTTCTTACCCATCTTTCGATGGCGATGCGAACGGAGAAAGTAACTGGGGAAGACACGGAGCTGGTCCAGAGTCGCGAAGAGGAAGCGCGCAAGAAAGCTGAGAGAGCAGCAATGGCGAAGGAGGCACGGGCAAGAAGAGAGATGGGGAAAATTACCACAGTTGCGCTGCTACTTAACCTCCTCGCTGATGCCATCCAACAACCAGCAGAAACCCTACTAGACGCGTGGCGCACATCACCATCGACACGTGGTGAAGCTGAACCACGAACTGTCCCCCACTATTCCCATTACACGCGGAAATCGAGGAGACGCAGTTAAAACGGAAGATTAAGCACGCCCAATCAAATCAAAGTCAGAAAGTGGGACCCACCGCTCGTCACGTCCTGTCAAAGCCGCTCACGCGGGCAATTGAGGTCATCACATCGTCAACACTGACATCATCGATTCCAGCAGCAGAAGATTTTGACTACTTTAGTCCTTGCTCGAGTCTTCGACTCAACCAAGCACTCGAGGGCTACTCCTAGCAGGATCGCTGGCCGCGCACCCAAAAGAATTTTTATGCAGGAGTATGAATATTCAAGACAAACCCATTATACGAATCAACGATTCAATTGTGAATTACGGGTTACTCTCATAGGGAGCGCCGAAAGCATATTCGACTAAAACAAGCAACCAAACACGATAGCAGTCACAAATTTTTTTAGTCCCCACTCGAGTCTACGACTCAAATAGGCACTCGGGGGCTACTCCCATAGAGAGCGCTTGTCGCGCACCCTATGATTATTTTTCCTTGTACATCGTACTGTGTGTTGATAACATCCACACTCGAATGATATGGCGACTCCGCCTCATATTTTCCCTACAAAGATATTACGTCTCCTAGGCCACCCGAATCATCTCTGTGATGACAAAAAATTTGGATGTCGCGCTTACAGCATGAAGATAAGACCTGAATAAGGCCTGGCAACGCATCTATTGTGCACTACCAAAAAACATATCTGTGCCTGAAGGTACAATGAACATGCCTTGACGGACGCGTCGAGTGCACACCCTTATACACTGGAATTCGACTCATGTAAGACCTCCGCGGCCTGAGTCGAATTACGCCAGCACTTCTCCGAATTCGAGTCCGGGGACTCAAGTTTGAGTAGATTGCGTTGTTTTTCCCTAAGGCAGTTAACTGATACCGATACATTAGATAAATCAGGCACATATATCAACAATCCCTATGACACAAACAGAACACTCGAAAAAATGCTCATTCATGCACTCGAAAGACTTCATAAAGTCCCTAGTCGAATCTACGATTCCACTGGACACTCGGGGTCTACTGACATGGGTATACCTTACAGGTACTCGAGTTTGGTATATACGACCCAGATACGGTAGAAGCTCATGGCGTTGCCAAGGCCTAATGTAGAATTCGGGTGACCCACTGTAAGATCCCTCCTTTGTAAAGGAAAAGATCCCTGTGATTGCAATGCTAGTCCCTGGATCAATGCTAGCATCCACAGTTTAAGATGAAGTACACAGATACAAAGGTCGTTTATTACAGTCATTCCAGAGATAAAACATAGTCTTTTACAACTCATGGCCAAAGGCCAAATACAAGAGTTTATGGAATATGTAAATAAACATAAGTCTTCATCTTCATGTGCCACAGGCAAGCATGTTGAGTGTAGACTCATGACTCCTATTCATCATCAGAGTAACCTGCAACATTATAAGTTACAGCCACAGAGGGTCAATACTTTTGGAATAGTATTGGCAAGTGATACCTTAGTATGATATAAGTGGACTATTAAACTATATGCATTTGGCTGGTGGAGCTTAGACTTGCTTTGCTCAAAATAGATTTTTCCCTAACTTTTGAAAATACCAAAACTTGTTTGACAAAAACCAATCAAGGCATCTATCCATCATGACTGAAGATCCTCTCAAGGCATCTACCATTCAAAGATTGAAGATCCTTTCTTGGCAAAAACACCCAAGGTATCTATCAAACAAAGACTCTAGATCCACTCAGGGCATCTAGCAATCAATGACTGAAGATCCTTTAACCCTTGTTCACCCACAAGTTTTATTTAGAAATTGGAGTGATGAGATTCTTGAAGTTTCCATGTCTTGATGCTCAAATTGTCCTTTACCAGGGACATGGCTAAGTACTTAGGTTTTACACTCTGCAGAGGTGGTGCACTTTACCCACAAGCCTTGGTTTCCCAAGACATGATCCTTCAGTAGCCTTTCCTTAGTCAAATGGACGCGCTCCAACCTATCATCCCATCTACCACCCACTGTCCAAAAGACTAAGTTCCAGCATCCTAAGATCATGGCAGAGCCCATATTACCAAGTGGTTGCACTTGAAGCTTCTCAACATTTGACATCTCAAATCTCTTTGTTTCCTGGGTGGCCTTCCACAAGTGAGATACACAAGCCAGTCCCTGGCCTTGTGAACCACTCAACATAAGCCATTCCTTCCATTCCACCCAGGTGGTTCATTAACTTAGTTGTTTTATTAAATAAAAACAAGTCCTTAGACTTAGAATAATTTTTCCATAGTGTATATATAAACCACCCTTGTTTTCTAGTAGCTAGGCTAAGCATGGCATGGCAACTTACCCTTAGGGAATTTTCCTAGCAACTCTAGCATTCTATTCTAAATAGGATTTCCCATCATCATTTGACAAGGTAGCATGCAAGTCCTAACAAAATATATCTAATGCATGTATAAAATATAGGAATGGAATATTCATGAAGATATCACTTGCCTTGGTAGTGTGGAGAGTAGCACTCGTCACAATCACAATCACTAGCAAAATCTACACACAAAGTTGTAGCATACAATTACACACAAATATATACAAACAAATATATTATGAATGCATGCATGCATGAATCTACCAAGTGATGATTTTTGAAAACTCAACCAAGCAAGTGCATGAATACAGAACTAAAACAAGTCACAAAGTAGTCAAGACAAACTTAAATAACCCTAAAACAAAAATACTAAACTAAATCTATACTTAAAATGGCCTCAAACATGTCTCTGCAATTTTAGCACATCTAATGGTTACTATTTGCTAAACAAATTGGATAGGCAGAAAGATCTTGTTTTTCTGAATCCAACGGTATAAAGTTTGCAAAATTCCAACGTGGAATTCAAAAGATATAGGCATTTGAAATCTGGATCAAAATCTGTTTTTTAAATTCTAATTTCAGATCTAACCTAGCCACGCGTCATGATCCTATTCGCCCGTACCGGTTCGTCTGGATCGAGCGATACAGACCGCTGGATCTAAAGGGGCAGGTGCGGCTCAGATCGCGTACCGCTTCGGGTTAAGTGGATCTATCCTAGCGCTACGATGCAGATCTAACGGTTGCTACTTCTCTGACGAAAAACTGGCGGTGGAGCGGTGGCTACCGGCGGCGGAATCGTCGGTCGATGACGTTGCCGATGATGCAGATGGTGAGGGAGAAGGAGGAGTAGCTTACCGAGCTCAGGAGGTCACGGCGAAGCTCGTCGTACTTGCGGTTGGTCAAGGGGCGCTCGGGCACAGCTGCGATTCCTCACCGGAGTTCGTGGCGGCGTCGGGTGCGTCGGGTGGTCGTCGTGGACGTCGCTGTGGATCACCCCGAGGCAAGGCGAGGACACGGTTAGGTTCGCAGAATCGAGATAGAGCTATGTGCGTGAACTAGAAAGCGCGGGGCGGTCTGGACTTACCACTGGAGTTCGCCGGAGGTCGTGCAGACGTCGGTGGCGGCTAGTCGACGATGTTGCCGGAGCTATGGTCCATGCGAGAGCAAACGAAATGTGTTAAAAGAAGCGCAGAGGCTCACTGGATCAGTTTGCAAGATCGAGAGGTAGAGGGGAGCTCTGGACTCACCGGAATTCGCCGGCGCAGTCGTCGGAGACGGCGGGGCTACAGAGAGCAATACACGCAGCCTGGTGGCGCTCTGGGTTCGGGGTTTGAGGGAGAAGAGAGAGGAGACAGAGGGGATTCTTATAGCCTGGTCACGAGCGAGAATTACTCGGCCAATAAATCGAATTGACTCCGTGAATTAAACACAGAAACGCCCGCGTTGATTTGGGGATGAACGGGTCATGCGGGTGGAGACGACGATGATGTGGACTGGGCCCGCTCGTCAGCGAAGAGTGCGAGGTGGCGGTGGGGTCTGTCTGTCAGCAACTTAACGCGTGCGCTCGCGCGTGAGAGAAGAAAAAGGAGACCCCGGGTGGGCTTGCTGGGCTGGATCCGTTGCTGGGCCAGATTCTGGCCGCTCGGCCTTTTTCTTTTGTTAAGCCTTTTTCTTTTTCTAATTCTATTTTCTGGATAGAATTTGATATGAATTCAAATCCTTTTGAATTCAAACTTCTTTGGGGATTTTTGCAGGGTTCTGTGGGTTCACAAACAATCAAATAACCTAGTGGTTACCTTGCAAAGGCTTGGTCAAGCTTGAGTTTCAAAAATAAACAGAGATTTGCTCTAGTTGCAAATATTTGGAATAGGGTTTAGAAAATATATCTAAATTTGGAATCTTGGGTTTAAATGCTATTCCTAATCTTTCCAATCATGGAGGCAAGCAAACAAGTATATAGACAATTAAATCCCAAAGGGTGATGGCCAATTGAGATAATTTGCCCACATGAAATCATAGCCAAAGTGTATGCTCCTAAATGATTTTGAGAAAAACCCTATATGAATGAATGATGCAAGAATGATATGAATGAGTTTTTGAAACATGATTTTTGGGATGTTACAAATCTAACCCCCTTAAAATGAATCTCGCCCTCGAGATTCGGATTGGCTAGCAAAATAGGTGAGGGTGGTCTTTCCGAAGATCATCTTCTCTTTCCCAAGTTGCTTCCTCTTCGGAATGATGATTCCATTGTACCTTGCAAAATTTGATGGTCTTTGTCCTTGTGACTCTTTCTGCAGTCTCAAGTATCTTGATAGGCTTTTCTTCATAGGTGAGATCACTTTCTAGTTGAACTTTTTCCAAAGATATAGTATCTTTCAAAGATGTTTCTTCCATTTCTGGGTGACATTTCTTGAGCTGGCTCACATGAAAAACATTATGAACTGCTATTAAAGATGCTGGGAGTTCAATTTCATATGCAGCTTCTCCCTTGCGACTTAGAATGTTGAATGGTCCAACATATCTTGGTGCTAACTTTCCTTTGACACCAAATCTTTTTACTCCACGAAGTGGTGATACTCTAAGATAAGCTCCATCCCCAACTTCGTAAGTGACTTCTCTACGCTTAGCATCTGCGTAGCTTTTCTGTCGTGACTGTGCTATCTTCAATCTGTCTCTAACCAATTTGACCTTTTCTTCAGCGTCTTTGATAAGGTCTGGTCCAAACAAACTTCTTTCTCCTACACCATTCCATAGTAATGGGGTGGTACACTTCCTTCCGTAGAGAAACTCGAATGGTGCCATCCCAATACTAGATTGGTGACTGTTGTTGTAAGAGAATTCTGCGTAAGGCAGACTTTCATCCCAACTTGCTCCATAGTCTAGGGCACATGCCCTCAACATGTCTTCAAGAATTTGATTAGTCCTTTCTGTTTGTCCATCAGTTTCAGGATGAAAAGCAGTGCTGAATTCCAATCTTGTCCCTAAAGATTCATGAAGTTGTCTCCAAAAGTGAGAAGTGAACTGAGTTCCTCTATCAGACACAATACTCTTAGGTACTCCGTGAAGGCATACAATTCTGCTCATGTAGATTTTGGCTAACTTGGCACTTGTATAAGTTGTCTTTACGGGTATAAAATGAGCCACTTTAGTTAGGCGATCCACAACTACCCATATGGAATCATACCCTGACCTGGTCCTTGGTAATCCGGTAATGAAATCCATACCAATATTTTCCCACTTCCACTCAGGAATAGGCATTGGTTGAAGCAAACCTGCCGGTTTCTGATGTTCCGCTTTTACTCTACTACACACATCACACAAAGCAATGTGTTCGGCGATGTCCCTTTTGAGATTGTTCCACCAAAATCTTTCTTTCATATCCATGTACATTTTGGTGTTTCCCGGGTGAATAGAATACGGAGAGTTATGGGCTTCTTGTAAAATCAGTTTCCGCAATTCCGGATCTTGTGGTACACAAATACGTTTCTCGTGCCATAAAGTACCTTGTTCGTCCATATGGAAACTTTTAGCTTTCCCCTGGCTAATCCTTTCCTTAATCTCTTCGATTTCTTTATCCGTCTTTTGGGCTTCTTTTATCTTATCCAACAGAGTGGGTTGAACATCCAAAGACATGAGATGTCCTTCTGGCACAATCTCCAACCTGAGTTCCTTGAATTGCTTACACAAATCATCGGGCAATTCACCTTTGGTAAGACCATTTACAAACGCTTTACGACTTAGAGCATCTGCTACTACATTTGCTTTACCGGGGTGGTATTGCAAACTCAAGTCGTAATCCTTGATAAGTTCTAGCCATCTCCTTTGTCTCATATTGATTTCCTTCTGGGTGAAGATATACTTCAAACTCTTATGATCGGTGAATACTTCACAACGTTTTCCCAAAAGGTAATGTCTCCATGTTTTGAGTGCATGGACAACAGCGGCTAATTCTAAATCATGAGTGGGATAGTTTACTTCATGAGTTTTGAGTTGTCTCGAGGCATAAGCCACAACTTTTCCGCCTTGCATAAGTACGGCACCTAATCCTTGATGAGAAGCATCACAATACACTTGGAAATCCTTTTCCAAATCTGGTAGGCACAGAACAGGTGCTGACACAAGTCTCTTCTTTAGCTCTTGAAAGCTAAGTTCACACCCTTCAGACCAAGCAAATTTCTTATCTTTCTTTAACAATTCTGTCATTGGTTTAGCAACCTTTGAAAAATTTTCAATGAACCTTCTGTAGTAACCTGCTAAACCAAGAAAACTACGAACCTCTTTTACATTCTTAGGAGATTCCCATTCTGTCACAGCCGAAACTTTAGCAGGATCAACTGCTACACCATCTTTTGTCATAACATGACCAAGAAATCCAACTTCTTCTAACCAAAACTCACACTTGCTGAATTTGGCATAAAGCTTATGTTCCCTTAGTTTCTCAAGTATCAAGCGTAGATGTCTTTCATGCTCCTCCTTGCTCTTGGAGTAGACTAAGATGTCATCGATGAAAACGACAACGAACTTGTCAAGAAATTCCATGAACACTTTGTTCATCATATTCATGAAGTATGCTGGAGCGTTGGTTAATCCAAAAGGCATCACCGTGTACTCATACAATCCATACCTTGTGGTGAATGCTGTTTTAGGTATGTCTTGCTCTCTTATCTTGAGTTGAAAATAGCCTGACCGAAGATCAATCTTTGAGAACACACATGCTCCTTCTAGCTGATCAAACAAGTCATTTATTCTTGGCAAAGGATATTTGTTCTTGATGGTTACCTCGTTGAGAGAACGGTAATCTATGCATAATCTTTGAGTTCTATCTCTCTTTTCTACGAACAAAACTGGAGCTCCCCAAGATGAAGAACTTGGCTGGATGAATCCTTTCTGCAATTGTTCTCCAAGTTGTTTCTTGAGTTCCTTCAGTTCGTCAACTGACATTTTATAAGGCCTCTTTGCCCTTGGTCCAGAACCTGGTACCAAATCTATTATAAACTCCACATCTCTATCTGGTGGCATTCCTGGTAACTCTTCCGGAAACACATCCGGATACTCACACACAATTGGCACCGTGTCCATGCTAACCCCCTTAAGAGAATTCAGCTTACTCCCTTTAGATCTAAAGTTGGACTTGAATATTATCCTCTTACCTTCAGGGGTTGTGAGTGAAATTGTACGATTTGCACAATCAAGTACTCCCTCATATTTAGCCATCCAGTCCATTCCCAAAATTACATCCAATCCTTGGGAATTTAGGATTATTAGGTTTACTGGAAACTTATGTTTTCCGATCTCTATGACTAGATCCCGGCATCCAAGACTCACTATCATATCTCCTCCCGGAGAGCTAACTTTTATCGGACACCCAATGTTTTCAGATGCAAACCCGTTTCTATCAACAAATGCTTTTGATATGAATGAATGAGATGCACCAGTGTCAAAGAGTACAAATGCTGAGATGGAATTGAGTCTGAACTTACCAGCAACAGCATCAGGCTCTTCATAGACCTCCTCCACATTGATGTGGTTAACCTGTCCTTTCTGAAAAGGATTGGGCTTGATAGGTCCTTCAACTTTCTTTTCAGGGCACTTATTAGCATAATGCCCCAGCTTCTTGCATTTGTAGCATTCGACCTGGCTGATGTCCGTCTTAGGCTGACTTCCACTTCCACTTCCACCATGGTGGCTCTTATATCCACTCTTGTGGTTCCTGTACTTATCATTGTCATGACTGCGATGATGCTTGTTGTCATGACGGTTGTGGTTGTGGTGCTTGTTAAATTTCCCATGCTTGTGGGATCCTGAGCTGACACTATCATCATAGTGAGATCGTTTATGAGACGATCCCGAGCTGTGCTTGTCGGAGTGTTTCCTCTTCTTACTCTCGACTTGCTTCATTTTATTCTCCACAATAACAGCCTTGTCACACAGCGACTGATAAGTGGGAACATATGCCACAGATAGCTGCAGATTCAACTCATCATTTAAGCCTTCCAGAAACTTTTCCTTCCTTTTGGCATCAGTGTCAACCTCATCTGGTGCATAGCGCGCCAGATTGTTGAACTCTTCAATATATTCTGCCACGCTGTGGTGGCGCTGCTTCAGGATGTGAAATTCCTTCTTTTTCAGGCTCATCATACCTGGAGAGATATGAGTAGTACGAAATCCATCTTCAAAGATAGCCCAAGTCACCTCATCAATGGGCGTGGTAATCTGGAAATTGTCCCACCATGCTGCGGCTGGTCCTTCCAACAGATGTGCTGCGAACCTGACCTTTTCAGCATCTGTGCATCCTACGGTCACTAAGTCCTTGTTCACAGAACGTAGCCAACCATTGGCCACCATGGGATCAGTCGTTCCTGAAAACTTAGCTGGCCTCAGACGCAGAAATCTGGTGAGCATATCAAAACCTGGAGGGTTGTTGTTGTTGTTGTTATTGGGGTTGTTGTTGTTGTTGGGGTTGTTGTTGTTGTTGGGGTTGTTGTTGTTGTTGTTGTTGTTCTGGTTCTGGATGAACGTCGTCATCATTTGCATGAGCTGTGTTTGCGCATTCATCATTTGTTGCATTTCCGGGGTAATGTTGGGGTTGGTGTTTGCGCGACGGGGAGGCATCTGTGGTTTATTCATATAGAGATAAGAATGAGATACCCTTACATGATTTATGCACAATACATTGCACAAGCAAACACATTGCATGCAACACAAGGATAAAAGCTCAACAACAAGATAACAAAAAGTCTCAAAGTACAAACACACGTGGCAAGCCATCCACATGTCGGATGGTCCAATAATAAGTTCACAAATAACAAGTGCGGTAAATAAAGATAACTGAGTAGTCAAATCTACTCGTCGGCATCAATCTCCTCCTCGACAAAGGTAAGACCTGCGTTCTCCATTGCGGTCTTGTTCTCCTCGATGGTAGTGGTCAAAGAGTCGATCTTGGCCTTGAGAGCCCTCTTCTGGGAACGAAGCCTCTCAATCACTGTCTGCTGCTGCTCTAACTCGAAGTCCTTGGACTGCAGTTCCTCGGTCATATCACGAATCCTCTTGTTCCTATCCTGGACACGCTTCTCTTGACTCTTGAACTTACGGTCTTGGGTCTCGAACTTTGCCTCCATCTCCTTGACTATCTCGTCCTGCTGCGCGAAGAGCTTGTCCTTCTCGCGAAGCTGCACCTAGAGCTCGTCATTACTAAGCATGACGTTGGTCCTATCGGTATCCACGTGCCTAATAAGAGTCTCTAAGTCCTGGAGGTACAGGCGTATCGGCTCTGCTGTGACCCTCGAGTCGTCCTCAAAGTCGATGGACTCTCCGTCATCATCACGCCTTCCGAAGGCGTGGAAGTGAGTGCCTCTAACCTGTCGGGAGTGACGGCCTAACAGTCGTCCTATCAGATCCTGCATGACAACCTCCATGCCTCTCTCCCTGTCATCGTGCATAAGCTTGAAGACGATGACCTCCGTAGTAGGCTCTGACTGGCGTCCTGGCTGGTTCACCTTGAAGCCCCAAAGGTCCTTCCTCTCAAACTTGGTGAGTGGGTGCACCGTAATGATAGGAAGAGGGAGATCGAGTAAAGTAGTAAGCTCTACGATACGAGGACCAAAACGGGTAGCCTGGAACTCCTCAACAGTGCTGATGGCAATAGGCATCTATTTATAAGATTGAAAAAGTTAGAACAACACAATTTAAGATAATCAAGTCAACATTCAAACACATTCTTGAAACACACAATTCACTCAAGTCATGCATACATAAATTCATTACATCAACCAAGGTTCAGACTTATTTAAGGTATCATTTTGGAAAATAAGGTGATAGATGGTGGTCCAACTAACGGAGTGCGCTTACAATCCTATCTCATTGGATCTGGTGGCTAACACAATGTTCCTAGTGGCAATCACCCTATCTTGTTCACATGCTTCTATCACTAAGTCTATAATATCTCCTCTTAAGGACTGGTTGGTGACTTCCAACTCTTGGGTATGTTCCTTCTCTTTCTCTAAGTCTTTTTGGAGGTTGAGCATCTTGCACTTGACTCTAGCACTTAGTTCTTTGATGGTCTTCCAAGCTGCTTCTTTTGCTGACTCAAAGAATGTGGTGTGCATAAAAGTGTTGGTGTACATGCAGAAGCCTTTTTCTTTGTGGTTGTCTTCCTTATTCTTGTATAAGTGAAGTTGCACCCACCAATACTCCACTCCATCCTCCATCAGTGGAAAGCCCTTATACACTGCTGCACCATGTACTCCCATGGTCTCCATGAGGTCCTTGAGAATCTTGGGAAACTCAGTCTCACACTCCAAGGTCATGGTCATGAGTGGTCCTTTCTTCACGGCTTCGTTGACGGAGTTCATCTACAATAGAGATGAGAAGAAGAAGATTAGAAAAGTTTACGAGAAGAATAGACAAGTGTAGAAGAAGTAAAATTTTTCCTAGTGGTTTCCAATCCTAGGGTCATAATCCTACATGCAACACAGTGCTCTGATACCATCTGTAAGATCCCTCCTTTGTAAAGGAAAAGATCCCTGTGATTGCAATGCTAGTCCCTGGATCAATGCTAGCATCCACAGTTTAAGATGAAGTACACAGATACAAAGGTCGTTTATTACAGTCATTCCAGAGATAAAACATAGTCTTTTACAACTCATGGCCAAAGGCCAAATACAAGAGTTTATGGAATATGTAAATAAACATAAGTCTTCATCTTCATGTGCCACAGGCAAGCATGTTGAGTGTAGACTCATGACTCCTATTCATCATCAGAGTAACCTGCAACATTATAAGTTACAGCCACAGAGGGTCAATACTTTTGGAATAGTATTGGCAAGTGATACCTTAGTATGATATAAGTGGACTATTAAACTATATGCATTTGGCTGGTGGAGCTTAGACTTGCTTTTCTCAAAATAGATTTTTCCCTAACTTTTGAAAATACCAAAACTTGTTTGACAAAAACCAATCAAGGCATCTATCCATCATGACTGAAGATCCTCTCAAGGCATCTACCATTCAAAGATTGAAGATCCTTTCTTGGCAAAAACACCCAAGGTATCTATCAAACAAAGACTCTAGATCCACTCAGGGCATCTAGCAATCAATGACTGAAGATCCTTTAACCCTTGTTCACCCACAAGTTTTATTTAGAAATTGGAGTGATGAGATTCTTGAAGTTTCCATGTCTTGATGCTCAAATTGTCCTTTACCAGGGACATGGCTAAGTACTTAGGTTTTACACTCTGCAGAGGTGGTGCACTTTACCCACAAGCCTTGGTTTCCCAAGACATGATCCTTCAGTAGCCTTTCCTTAGTCAAATGGACGCGCTCCAACCTATCATCCCATCTACCACCCACTGTCCAAAAGACTAAGTTCCAGCATCCTAAGATCATGGCAGAGCCCATATTACCAAGTGGTTGCACTTGAAGCTTCTCAACATTTGACATCTCAAATCTCTTTGTTTCCTGGGTGGCCTTCCACAAGTGAGATACACAAGCCAGTCCCTGGCCTTGTGAACCACTCAACATAAGCCATTCCTTCCATTCCACCCAGGTGGTTCATTAACTTAGTTGTTTTATTAAATAAAAACAAGTCCTTAGACTTAGAATAATTTTTCCATAGTGTATATATAAACCACCCTTGTTTTCTAGTAGCTAGGCTAAGCATGGCATGGCAACTTACCCTTAGGGAATTTTCCTAGCAACTCTAGCATTCTATTCTAAATAGGATTTCCCATCATCATTTGACAAGGTAGCATGCAAGTCCTAACAAAATATATCTAATGCATGTATAAAATATAGGAATGGAATATTCATGAAGATATCACTTGCCTTGGTAGTGTGGAGAGTAGCACTCGTCACAATCACAATCACTAGCAAAATCTACACACAAAGTTGTAGCATACAATTACACACAAATATATACAAACAAATATATTATGAATGCATGCATGCATGAATCTACCAAGTGATGATTTTTGAAAACTCAACCAAGCAAGTGCATGAATACAGAACTAAAACAAGTCACAAAGTAGTCAAGACAAACTTAAATAACCCTAAAACAAAAATACTAAACTAAATCTATACTTAAAATGGCCTCAAACATGTCTCTGCAATTTTAGCACATCTAATGGTTACTATTTGCTAAACAAATTGGATAGGCAGAAAGATCTTGTTTTTCTGAATCCAACGGTATAAAGTTTGCAAAATTCCAACGTGGAATTCAAAAGATATAGGCATTTGAAATCTGGATCAAAATCTGTTTTTTAAATTCTAATTTCAGATCTAACCTAGCCACGCGTCATGATCCTATTCGCCCGTACCGGTTCGTCTGGATCGAGCGATACAGACCGCTGGATCTAAAGGGGCAGGTGCGGCTCAGATCGCGTACCGCTTCGGGTTAAGTGGATCTATCCTAGCGCTACGATGCAGATCTAACGGTTGCTACTTCTCTGACGAAAAACTGGCGGTGGAGCGGTGGCTACCGGCGGCGGAATCGTCGGTCGATGACGTTGCCGATGATGCAGATGGTGAGGGAGAAGGAGGAGTAGCTTACCGAGCTCAGGAGGTCACGGCGAAGCTCGTCATACTTGCGGTTGGTCAAGGGGCGCTCGGGCACAGCTGCGATTCCTCACCGGAGTTCGTGGCGGCGTCGGGTGCGTCGGGTGGTCGTCGTGGACGTCGCTGTGGATCACCCCGAGGCAAGGCGAGGACACGGTTAGGTTCGCAGAATCGAGATAGAGCTATGTGCGTGAACTAGAAAGCGCGGGGCGGTCTGGACTTACCACTGGAGTTCGCCGGAGGTCGTGCAGACGTCGGTGGCGGCTAGTCGACGATGTTGCCGGAGCTATGGTCCATGCGAGAGCAAACGAAATGTGTTAAAAGAAGCGCAGAGGCTCACTGGATCAGTTTGCAAGATCGAGAGGCAGAGGGGAGCTCTGGACTCACCGGAATTCGCCGGCGCAGTCGTCGGAGACGGCGGGGCTACAGAGAGCAATACACGCAGCCTGGTGGCGCTCTGGGTTCGGGGTTTGAGGGAGAAGAGAGAGGAGACAGAGGGGATTCTTATAGCCTGGTCACGAGCGAGAATTACTCGGCCAATAAATCGAATTGACTCCGTGAATTAAACAGAGAAACGCCCGCGTTGATTTGGGGATGAACGGGTCATGCGGGTGGAGACGACGATGACGTGGACTGGGCCCGCTCGTCAGCGAAGAGTGCGAGGTGGCGGTGGGGTCTGTCTGTCAGCGACTTAACGCGTGCGCTCGCGCGTGAGAGAAGAAAAAGGAGACCCCGGGTGGGCTTGCTGGGCTGGATCCGTTGCTGGGCCAGATTCTGGCCGCTCGGCCTTTTTCTTTTGTTAAGCCTTTTTCTTTTTCTAATTCTATTTTCTGGATAGAATTTGATATGAATTCAAATCCTTTTGAATTCAAACTTCTTTGGGGATTTTTGCAGGGTTCTGTGGGTTCACAAACAATCAAATAACCTAGTGGTTACCTTGCAAAGGCTTGGTCAAGCTTGAGTTTCAAAAATAAACAGAGATTTGCTCTAGTTGCAAATATTTGGAATAGGGTTTAGAAAATATATCTAAATTTGGAATCTTGGGTTTAAATGCTATTCCTAATCTTTCCAATCATGGAGGCAAGCAAACAAGTATATAGACAATTAAATCCCAAAGGGTGATGGCCAATTGAGATAATTTGCCCACATGAAATCATAGCCAAAGTGTATGCTCCTAAATGATTTTGAGAAAAACCCTATATGAATGAATGATGCAAGAATGATATGAATGAGTTTTTGAAACATGATTTTTGGGATGTTACAAATCTAACCCCCTTAAAATGAATCTCGCCCTCGAGATTCGGATTGGCTAGCAAAATAGGTGAGGGTGGTCTTTCCGAAGATCATCTTCTCTTTCCCAAGTTGCTTCCTCTTCGGAATGATGATTCCATTGTACCTTGCAAAATTTGATGGTCTTTGTCCTTGTGACTCTTTCTGCAGTCTCAAGTATCTTGATAGGCTTTTCTTCATAGGTGAGATCACTTTCTAGTTGAACTTTTTCCAAAGATATAGTATCTTTCAAAGATGTTTCTTCCATTTCTGGGTGACATTTCTTGAGCTGGCTCACATGAAAAACATTATGAACTGCTATTAAAGATGCTGGGAGTTCAATTTCATATGCAGCTTCTCCCTTGCGACTTAGAATGTTGAATGGTCCAACATATCTTGGTGCTAACTTTCCTTTGACACCAAATCTTTTTACTCCACGAAGTGGTGATACTCTAAGATAAGCTCTATCCCCAACTTCGTAAGTGACTTCTCTACGCTTAGCATCTGCGTAGCTTTTCTGTCGTGACTGTGCTATCTTCAATCTGTCTCTAACCAATTTGACCTTTTCTTCAGCGTCTTTGATAAGGTCTGGTCCAAACAAACTTCTTTCTCCTACACCATTCCATAGTAATGGGGTGGTACACTTCCTTCCGTAGAGAAACTCGAATGGTGCCATCCCAATACTAGATTGGTGACTGTTGTTGTAAGAGAATTCTGCGTAAGGCAGACTTTCATCCCAACTTGCTCCATAGTCTAGGGCACATGCCCTCAACATGTCTTCAAGAATTTGATTAGTCCTTTCTGTTTGTCCATCAGTTTCAGGATGAAAAGCAGTGCTGAATTCCAATCTTGTCCCTAAAGATTCATGAAGTTGTCTCCAAAAGTGAGAAGTGAACTGAGTTCCTCTATCAGACACAATACTCTTAGGTACTCCGTGAAGGCATACAATTCTGCTCATGTAGATTTTGGCTAACTTGGCACTTGTATAAGTTGTCTTTACGGGTATAAAATGAGCCACTTTAGTTAGGCGATCCACAACTACCCATATGGAATCATACCCTGACCTGGTCCTTGGTAATCCGGTAATGAAATCCATACCAATATTTTCCCACTTCCACTCAGGAATAGGCATTGGTTGAAGCAAACCTGCCGATTTCTGATGTTCCGCTTTTACTCTACTACACACATCACACAAAGCAATGTGTTCGGCGATGTCCCTTTTGAGATTGTTCCACCAAAATCTTTCTTTCATATCCATGTACATTTTGGTGTTTCCCGGGTGAATAGAATACGGAGAGTTATGGGCTTCTTGTAAAATCAGTTTCCGCAATTCCGGATCTTGTGGTACACAAATACGTTTCTCGTGCCATAAAGTACCTTGTTCGTCCATATGGAAACTTTTAGCTTTCCCCTGGCTAATCCTTTCCTTAATCTCTTCGATTTCTTTATCCGTCTTTTGGGCTTCTTTTATCTTATCCAACAGAGTGGGTTGAACATCCAAAGACATGAGATGTCCTTCTGGCACAATCTCCAACCTGAGTTCCTTGAATTGCTTACACAAATCATCGGGCAATTCACCTTTGGTAAGACCATTTACAAACGCTTTACGACTTAGAGCATCTGCTACTACATTTGCTTTACCGGGGTGGTATTGCAAACTCAAGTCGTAATCCTTGATAAGTTCTAGCCATCTCCTTTGTCTCATATTGATTTCCTTCTGGGTGAAGATATACTTCAAACTCTTATGATCGGTGAATACTTCACAACGTTTTCCCAAAAGGTAATGTCTCCATGTTTTGAGTGCATGGACAACAGCGGCTAATTCTAAATCATGAGTGGGATAGTTTACTTCATGAGTTTTGAGTTGTCTCGAGGCATAAGCCACAACTTTTCCGCCTTGCATAAGTACGGCACCTAATCCTTGATGAGAAGCATCACAATACACTTGGAAATCCTTTTCCAAATCTGGTAGGCACAGAACAGGTGCTGACACAAGTCTCTTCTTTAGCTCTTGAAAGCTAAGTTCACACCCTTCAGACCAAGCAAATTTCTTATCTTTCTTTAACAATTCTGTCATTGGTTTAGCAACCTTTGAAAAATTTTCAATGAACCTTCTGTAGTAACCTGCTAAACCAAGAAAACTACGAACCTCTTTTACATTCTTAGGAGATTCCCATTCTGTCACAGCCGAAACTTTAGCAGGATCAACTGCTACACCATCTTTTGTCATAACATGACCAAGAAATCCAACTTCTTCTAACCAAAACTCACACTTGCTGAATTTGGCATAAAGCTTATGTTCCCTTAGTTTCTCAAGTATCAAGCGTAGATGTCTTTCATGCTCCTCCTTGCTCTTGGAGTAGACTAAGATGTCATCGATGAAAACGACAACGAACTTGTCAAGAAATTCCATGAACACTTTGTTCATCATATTCATGAAGTATGCTGGAGCGTTGGTTAATCCAAAAGGCATCACCGTGTACTCATACAATCCATACCTTGTGGTGAATGCTGTTTTAGGTATGTCTTGCTCTCTTATCTTGAGTTGAAAATAGCCTGACCGAAGATCAATCTTTGAGAACACACATGCTCCTTCTAGCTGATCAAACAAGTCATTTATTCTTGGCAAAGGATATTTGTTCTTGATGGTTACCTCGTTGAGAGAACGGTAATCTATGCATAATCTTTGAGTTCTATCTCTCTTTTCTACGAACAAAACTGGAGCTCCCCAAGATGAAGAACTTGGCTGGATGAATCCTTTCTGCAATTGTTCTCCAAGTTGTTTCTTGAGTTCCTTCAGTTCGTCAACTGACATTTTATAAGGCCTCTTTGCCCTTGGTCCAGAACCTGGTACCAAATCTATTATAAACTCCACATCTCTATCTGGTGGCATTCCTGGTAACTCTTCCGGAAACACATCCGGATACTCACACACAATTGGCACCGTGTCCATGCTAACCCCCTTAAGAGAATTCAGCTTACTCCCTTTAGATCTAAAGTTGGACTTGAATATTATCCTCTTACCTTCAGGGGTTGTGAGTGAAATTGTACGATTTGCACAATCAAGTACTCCCTCATATTTAGCCATCCAGTCCATTCCCAAAATTACATCCAATCCTTGGGAATTTAGGATTATTAGGTTTACTGGAAACTTATGTTTTCCGATCTCTATGACTAGATCCCGGCATCCAAGACTCACTATCATATCTCCTCCCGGAGAGCTAACTTTTATCGGACACCCAATGTTTTCAGATGCAAACCCGTTTCTATCAACAAATGCTTTTGATATGAATGAATGAGATGCACCAGTGTCAAAGAGTACAAATGCTGAGATGGAATTGAGTCTGAACTTACCAGCAACATCATCAGGCTCTTCATAGACCTCCTCCACATTGATGTGGTTAACCTGTCCTTTCTGAAAAGGATTGGGCTTGATAGGTCCTTCAACTTTCTTTTCAGGGCACTTATTAGCATAATGCCCCAGCTTCTTGCATTTGTAGCATTCGACCTGGCTGATGTCCGTCTTAGGCTGACTTCCACTTCCACTTCCACCATGGTGGCTCTTATATCCACTCTTGTGGTTCCTGTACTTATCATTGTCATGACTGCGATGATGCTTGTTGTCATGACGGTTGTGGTTGTGGTGCTTGTTAAATTTCCCATGCTTGTGGGATCCTGAGCTGACACTATCATCATAGTGAGATCGTTTATGAGACGATCCCGAGCTGTGCTTGTCGGAGTGTTTCCTCTTCTTACTCTCGACTTGCTTCATTTTATTCTCCACAATAACAGCCTTGTCACACAGCGACTGATAAGTGGGAACATATGCCACAGATAGCTGCAGATTCAACTCATCATTTAAGCCTTCCAGAAACTTTTCCTTCCTTTTGGCATCAGTGTCAACCTCATCTGGTGCATAGCGCGCCAGATTGTTGAACTCTTCAATATATTCTGCCACGCTGTGGTGGCGCTGCTTCAGGATGTGAAATTCCTTCTTTTTCAGGCTCATCATACCTGGAGAGATATGAGTAGTACGAAATCCATCTTCAAAGATAGCCCAAGTCACCTCATCAATGGGCGTGGTAATCTGGAAATTGTCCCACCATGCTGCGGCTGGTCCTTCCAACAGATGTGCTGCGAACCTGACCTTTTCAGCATCTGTGCATCCTACGGTCACTAAGTCCTTGTTCACAGAACGTAGCCAACCATTGGCCACCATGGGATCAGTCGTTCCTGAAAACTTAGCTGGCCTCAGACGCAGAAATCTGGTGAGCATATCAAAACCTGGAGGGTTGTTGTTGTTGTTGTTATTGGGGTTGTTGTTGTTGTTGGGGTTGTTGTTGTTGTTGGGGTTGTTGTTGTTGTTGTTGTTGTTCTGGTTCTGGATGAACGTCGTCATCATTTGCATGAGCTGTGTTTGCGCATTCATCATTTGTTGCATTTCCGGGGTAATGTTGGGGTTGGTGTTTGCGCGACGGGGAGGCATCTGTGGTTTATTCATATAGAGATAAGAATGAGATACCCTTACATGATTTATGCACAATACATTGCACAAGCAAACACATTGCATGCAACACAAGGATAAAAGCTCAACAACAAGATAACAAAAAGTCTCAAAGTACAAACACACGTGGCAAGCCATCCACATGTCGGATGGTCCAATAATAAGTTCACAAATAACAAGTGCGGTAAATAAAGATAACTGAGTAGTCAAATCTACTCGTCGGCATCAATCTCCTCCTCGACAAAGGTAAGACCTGCGTTCTCCATTGCGGTCTTGTTCTCCTCGATGGTAGTGGTCAAAGAGTCGATCTTGGCCTTGAGAGCCCTCTTCTGGGAACGAAGCCTCTCAATCACTGTCTGCTGCTGCTCTAACTCGAAGTCCTTGGACTGCAGTTCCTCGGTCATATCACGAATCCTCTTGTTCCTATCCTGGACACGCTTCTCTTGACTCTTGAACTTACGGTCTTGGGTCTCGAACTTTGCCTCCATCTCCTTGACTATCTCGTCCTGCTGCGCGAAGAGCTTGTCCTTCTCGCGAAGCTGCACCTAGAGCTCGTCATTACTAAGCATGACGTTGGTCCTATCGGTATCCACGTGCCTAATAAGAGTCTCTAAGTCCTGGAAGTACAGGCGTATCGGCTCTGCTGTGACCCTCGAGTCGTCCTCAAAGTCGATGGACTCTCCGTCATCATCACGCCTTCCGAAGGCGTGGAAGTGAGTGCCTCTAACCTGTCGGGAGTGACGGCCTAACAGTCGTCCTATCAGATCCTGCATGACAACCTCCATGCCTCTCTCCCTGTCATCGTGCATAAGCTTGAAGACGATGACCTCCGTAGTAGGCTCTGACTGGCGTCCTGGCTGGTTCACCTTGAAGCCCCAAAGGTCCTTCCTCTCAAACTTGGTGAGTGGGTGCACCGTAATGATAGGAAGAGGGAGATCGAGTAAAGTAGTAAGCTCTACGATACGAGGACCAAAACGGGTAGCCTGGAACTCCTCAACAGTGCTGATGGCAATAGGCATCTATTTATAAGATTGAAAAAGTTAGAACAACACAATTTAAGATAATCAAGTCAACATTCAAACACATTCTTGAAACACACAATTCACTCAAGTCATGCATACATAAATTCATTACATCAACCAAGGTTCAGACTTATTTAAGGTATCATTTTGGAAAATAAGGTGATAGATGGTGGTCCAACTAACGAAGTGCGCTTACAATCCTATCTCATTGGATCTGGTGGCTAACACAATGTTCCTAGTGGCAATCACCCTATCTTGTTCACATGCTTCTATCACTAAGTCTATAATATCTCCTCTTAAGGACTGGTTGGTGACTTCCAACTCTTGGGTATGTTCCTTCTCTTTCTCTAAGTCTTTTTGGAGGTTGAGCATCTTGCACTTGACTCTAGCACTTAGTTCTTTGATGGTCTTCCAAGCTGCTTCTTTTGCTGAATCAAAGAATGTGGTGTGCATAAAAGTGTTGGTGTACATGCAGAAGCCTTTTTCTTTGTGGTTGTCTTTCTTATTCTTGTATAAGTGAAGTTGCACCCACCAATACTCCACTCCATCCTCCATCAGTGGAAAGCCCTTATACACTGCTGCACCATGTACTCCCATGGTCTCCATGAGGTCCTTGAGAATCTTGGGAAACTCAGTCTCACACTCCAAGGTCATGGTCATGAGTGGTCCTTTCTTCACGGCTTCGTTGACGGAGTTCATCTACAATAGAGATGAGAAGAAGAAGATTAGAAAAGTTTACGAGAAGAATAGACAAGTGTAGAAGAAGTAAAATTTTTCCTAGTGGTTTCCAATCCTAGGGTCATAATCCTACATGCAACACAGTGCTCTGATACCATCTGTAAGATCCCTCCTTTGTAAAGGAAAAGATCCCTGTGATTGCAATGCTAGTCCCTGGATCAATGCTAGCATCCACAGTTTAAGATGAAGTACACAGATACAAAGGTCGTTTATTACAGTCATTCCAGAGATAAAACATAGTCTTTTACAACTCATGGCCAAAGGCCAAATACAAGAGTTTATGGAATATGTAAATAAACATAAGTCTTCATCTTCATGTGCCACAGGCAAGCATGTTGAGTGTAGACTCATGACTCCTATTCATCATCAGAGTAACCTGCAACATTATAAGTTACAGCCACAGAGGGTCAATACTTTTGGAATAGTATTGGCAAGTGATACCTTAGTATGATATAAGTGGACTATTAAACTATATGCATTTGGCTGGTGGAGCTTAGACTTGCTTTTCTCAAAATAGATTTTTCCCTAACTTTTGAAAATACCAAAACTTGTTTGACAAAAACCAATCAAGGCATCTATCCATCATGACTGAAGATCCTCTCAAGGCATCTACCATTCAAAGATTGAAGATCCTTTCTTGGCAAAAACACCCAAGGTATCTATCAAACAAAGACTCTAGATCCACTCAGGGCATCTAGCAATCAATGACTGAAGATCCTTTAACCCTTGTTCACCCACAAGTTTTATTTAGAAATTGGAGTGATGAGATTCTTGAAGTTTCCATGTCTTGATGCTCAAATTGTCCTTTACCAGGGACATGGCTAAGTACTTAGGTTTTACACTCTGCAGAGGTGGTGCACTTTACCCACAAGCCTTGGTTTCCCAAGACATGATCCTTCAGTAGCCTTTCCTTAGTCAAATGGACGCGCTCCAACCTATCATCCCATCTACCACCCACTGTCCAAAAGACTAAGTTCCAGCATCCTAAGATCATGGCAGAGCCCATATTACCAAGTGGTTGCACTTGAAGCTTCTCAACATTTGACATCTCAAATCTCTTTGTTTCCTGGGTGGCCTTCCACAAGTGAGATACACAAGCCAGTCCCTGGCCTTGTGAACCACTCAACATAAGCCATTCCTTCCATTCCACCCAGGTGGTTCATTAACTTAGTTGTTTTATTAAATAAAAACAAGTCCTTAGACTTAGAATAATTTTTCCATAGTGTATATATAAACCACCCTTGTTTTCTAGTAGCTAGGCTAAGCATGGCATGGCAACTTACCCTTAGGGAATTTTCCTAGCAACTCTAGCATTCTATTCTAAATAGGATTTCCCATCATCATTTGACAAGGTAGCATGCAAGTCCTAACAAAATATATCTAATGCATGTATAAAATATAGGAATGGAATATTCATGAAGATATCACTTGCCTTGGTAGTGTGGAGAGTAGCACTCGTCACAATCACAATCACTAGCAAAATCTACACACAAAGTTGTAGCATACAATTACACACAAATATATACAAACAAATATATTATGAATGCATGCATGCATGAATCTACCAAGTGATGATTTTTGAAAACTCAACCAAGCAAGTGCATGGATACAGAACTAAAACAAGTCACAAAGTAGTCAAGACAAACTTAAATAACCCTAAAACAAAAATACTAAACTAAATCTATACTTAAAATGGCCTCAAACATGTCTCTGCAATTTTAGCACATCTAATGGTTACTATTTGCTAAACAAATTGGATAGGCAGAAAGATCTTGTTTTTCTGAATCCAACGGTATAAAGTTTGCAAAATTCCAACGTGGAATTCAAAAGATATAGGCATTTGAAATCTGGATCAAAATCTGTTTTTTAAATTCTAATTTCAGATCTAACCTAGCCACGCGTCATGATCCTATTCGCCCGTACCGGTTCGTCTGGATCGAGCGATACAGACCGCTGGATCTAAAGGGGCAGGTGCGGCTCAGATCGCGTACCGCTTTGGGTTAAGTGGATCTATCCTAGCGCTACGATGCAGATCTAACGGTTGCTACTTCTCTGACGAAAAACTGGCGGTGGAGCGGTGGCTACCGGCGGCGGAATCGTCGGTCGATGACGTTGCCGATGATGCAGATGGTGAGGGAGAAGGAGGAGTAGCTTACCGAGCTCAGGAGGTCACGGCGAAGCTCGTCGTACTTGCGGTTGGTCAAGGGGCGCTCGGGCACAGCTGCGATTCCTCACCGGAGTTCGTGGCGGCGTCGGGTGCGTCGGGTGGTCGTCGTGGACGTCGCTGTGGATCACCCCGAGGCAAGGCGAGGACACGGTTAGGTTCGCAGAATCGAGATAGAGCTATGTGCGTGAACTAGAAAGCGCGGGGCGGTCTGGACTTACCACTGGAGTTCGCCGGAGGTCGTGCAGACGTCGGTGGCGGCTAGTCGACGATGTTGCCGGAGCTATGGTCCATGCGAGAGCAAACGAAATGTGTTAAAAGAAGCGCAGAGGCTCACTGGATCAGTTTGCAAGATCGAGAGGCAGAGGGGAGCTCTGGACTCACCGGAATTCGCCGGCGCAGTCGTCGGAGACGGCGGGGCTACAGAGAGCAATACACGCAGCCTGGTGGCGCTCTGGGTTCGGGGTTTGAGGGAGAAGAGAGAGGAGACAGAGGGGATTCTTATAGCCTGGTCACGAGCGAGAATTACTCGGCCAATAAATCGAATTGACTCCGTGAATTAAACACAGAAACGCCCGCGTTGATTTGGGGATGAACGGGTCATGCGGGTGGAGACGACGATGACGTGGACTGGGCCCGCTCGTCAGCGAAGAGTGCGAGGTGGCGGTGGGGTCTGTCTGTCAGCGACTTAACGCGTGCGCTCGCGCGTGAGAGAAGAAAAAGGAGACCCCGGGTGGGCTTGCTGGGCTGGATCCGTTGCTGGGCCAGATTCTGGCCGCTCGGCCTTTTTCTTTTGTTAAGCCTTTTTCTTTTTCTAATTCTATTTTCTGGATAGAATTTGATATGAATTCAAATCCTTTTGAATTCAAACTTCTTTGGGGATTTTTGCAGGGTTCTGTGGGTTCACAAACAATCAAATAACCTAGTGGTTACCTTGCAAAGGCTTGGTCAAGCTTGAGTTTCAAAAATAAACAGAGATTTGCTCTAGTTGCAAATATTTGGAATAGGGTTTAGAAAATATATCTAAATTTGGAATCTTGGGTTTAAATGCTATTCCTAATCTTTCCAATCATGGAGGCAAGCAAACAAGTATATAGACAATTAAATCCCAAAGGGTGATGGCCAATTGAGATAATTTGCCCACATGAAATCATAGCCAAAGTGTATGCTCCTAAATGATTTTGAGAAAAACCCTATATGAATGAATGATGCAAGAATGATATGAATGAGTTTTTGAAACATGATTTTTGGGATGTTACACCCACGGACCCTTCGATTGCTTGCGAGAAAAGAAGAAGCTTAAGATAGAAAGTTCAAAGGGCGAACCCTAATATATAACCGACTCGACCTGCTACCCGAGACCTAGCCTATCTATATAAAGGCTAGGAGGGGGCAGTGAGGAGGACAATCACAACCCTACTTTCCACAACTCTCGTCAGATTGCATCTGCGCGCCCCTGTAATCTTCGATTCCTTCATTATTACCAAGAGAAGACAAGCAGGAGTAGGGATCTCTACAAGGCCTGAACCTAGGTAAAGCTTACGTCCCTGTGTGCTTGTTTGCTAGCCGATTGATGCCTCCAACGCTCCCTCCTTCTCCAAAACCCAAGTTCATAACAATGGGCATTGACGAGTTAAAGCCTCGTCAGGGTGAGATATACATGGTAATGTGAACCTATGGTCCAGAAATGATCATAGCCCCCCATGGAGTATATTCTTATATCTTTAAAATGATTCCTAGTTTATGAATTAGGAAAATGATTTGAGAGTTTTGTTTGATCTCAAAGTTTATTTGCTGCTGATTCAAATAGTGGATTCTGTTGGTCTGGTTGTTCCACTCTGGTGCCTCTTTAGAGTGTGCATAGTGGACATCTGAGAGTAGCATGATTTTCTGCTATAAATCTCCTATGCCAATGATGCTTGGTCCGAGGCTCAATTTAATGAATAAGAACAAATGTTTTCTTTGACTTCCCCTTTTAACTCAATGATGAACTCCTCATAGCATCACTATGTGGATCTGAGAGCTTTAACTTTTAAACCATTTCCTAGATACATGATTAAAAATAGAGGCTATGGTCGAGAGTGTGGAATAAGCTCATTAACTGGTGGGTGCTTATTTATTTACCCGCATTTGTGCCCAATGCATTTCTGCTAGGCTAGATTTATACCTGTGGTGCCTCACATGAGTGTGCACATGGTAAATCCTTGCCTAACATGATTTGTATTGATGGTGCTCATGCTTGGAGAAATATTAGATCCTCAAGCCAGATGATAATCTAACATGATGTTACCGCTGTTATTGGAGTAGCTTATTCCTTTGTAGCTTGATTTATTCCACTGCGCTCCTTGTTGATGATGCTGGCATGCTCCTTCGTGAGCTGCTGCCACTCCTTATGGTCCAGCTCCAACGACTCCTCTTATCTTATTACTTCCTTCTCCTTACTGTTTACCTAAGATCTTTCCCTAGGTGATCTTAATGGTGGAGTGATGGTGAATGTTCTTGGTGATGAGCTGGGAAGATTGAGTGGTTTTCTAGAGGTGATGTTCTCGTGTATAAGGAGAGATATGGTGCTGGGTAGGATCTTTGCTACGGTCGTGTTACCTCAAATGGCAATTGCCCTCTCTCTAATGTGTTGACAGCACATCCTTGTGCATGTGCTGTGTATGCTGCTTGCTAGTGGGACCTTTCACTTGTGGATCAGCTCTACTATGAAGATCTTTTCTAGCTGTTGTTATAGTTTTACTTTTACCTGTTTACTATGTTGGTGAAACTTGCCCCTTAAGGCCTATGATGTTGAACTGAGGCCAACTACTGATATGAATAGATACTACATTTGCCTTTTTTAATACCACTCAATGATGAGGCAAAGCAATGCATTTCATTGGTAAACCTGAGAGTATTCTAACCCCAATAACCCCTTCCATTACACTTATTTGCTTTCTTTCTCTGTTTTTTTTTTCAGGAAATGAAGATCAAAGTGAAGAAAAAACCAAGACATAGTGTAGATTAGATAAAATTAATTACTAGGCTTTCACTTCATCATTTTTGGAATTACTCTTTTTATTTCTTAGTTAATTGTACCGACAATGTGATATTATATGTTTATATGCAATAATAATAAAGATTATCCCTTTCCATTATTAAGTCTTATATATTATTCATTTTATTTATTCATTGTAATATTTATATAACATTAATGAATTCCATAACTCATTTCTTTATTTATAATATAATTCAAATTTCTTTTGAATTCAATTTAATCATTTGTATTTTCAAATATGAAATGATTCCCCTCAAACATAAAGATATAGTAGAGGTCATGTCAAAGTCTATCGCACTTGCCTAGATGTTTCCATCAGAACAAGAGAGATCCCGATCCCTCACAGGCTTCTTTAGTTTTGCGCGAAAATTCCCTGGATTTTCTCTGCATGAATGCAATGCACACACCTTATCTCAGCTTATTTCTAAGCTCTAATGCTGGGATGTTACAGACTCTCCCCCTTAAAATAAACTTCGTCCCCGAAGTTCGTACTCTCTTACGTTTTAGAATGAGGTGTTGACTTGTATTGATCACGACATTTCTCAACTCCATTGTGATCACAAATGAGGATAATTGCAGTATCCCATATCCAGATCTTTTTCCTTGAATCCTCTACATTTCGACAATATCCACTATCGTTTCTAATTTACCATATAGTTCCTTTTACTATATCTCTTTGGGTTTATGCCCTTATAGTCCTATTTAGAATTGGTTGTGGACACATTTTGTCCCTTCCAATAAGGTCTACCTACTACACTACACCGGTCTATTTTGGAATTATCTCTTTACTTTTAAGGACAACTTACGAGTTGTTTCTTTTAGAACTAGTCCACTAGGTTTACTCTATTATATCTCCTTCGATCTTTCATCTGGACATACTCTTGGGAATACTTTATAATGATGGCTTCTTATAGCCTTATGAGAATAAGGCTTAACCTCATCCTAACTACTTTTTCAACAACCATTAGTGAGAAAGTTAGACAACAACACTTCCTTGCTTATTGTTTACTCTCCCCCTTGGGGTCTCCTAATGGTCTCTAAACTTTATATATAATACCCATTAAATCAATAGTTAGGGTATCGGTCTCTGTCTAGCTTATACCTTACCTCTCGAAGATCTCACAAAAGAATCTGCGGTATATCCACACAATTGTGGATCTCCCAAATAATTCTTCCGACATTACTTGTCTTACTCTTAACCTTTTTGTGCATTGTTTCTCACTAATAACCCCGATTTCACGAAACGTCTCGAAAGTCGTTCGCTTTTAATTTTATACTTCATTATGTCTTTCTTAACTTAGGCCAAGTTTTATGCTCTTTAAACCTTAAAAAGATGGCATGTTTAGGTAAACCACTAGGATACCAGCTACGGATACCAGTTGCGGATCCTTCTAGGTGTATGGATTACCCTATAGGTTTTGGACTTACTACTGGCATTCTTTCTGAGTTGTCAGAGCTTGAATGCCACTTTTGTTTCAAAACTTCTTCTGGACCTTTTCAAGTTACTTCATGAACTTGGTATGATTACTATGTTAGGTTTGGAGCAACCTCACCTATTTTGAAAGTTCATTCCTTTATGTTTCTACACTAATATTCCTTCTTGTTGCCAACTAATAATAAGTTGGGATTAATCCATCCTTCAAAATAGTGCTGGTACTCCTTATAATTGGCTGCACTCTTCATGTAAGCCTTCATCTTGATCTTCGGAACTCATCACTACCTTACACGAATTCCCTTTCTATCTAGGTCTATAACATCAAGTAATAACTTGATTATGCAACATGCATTTGCACACCAAGTCAAACTTCATGTACATATCTATTCAATCAAGAAGATCCAAGAAAAACCAAGAAATCCAAATGTGGTACATATAACACACAATATTCAGGTTTAGCTGTGTAATATATGAAACCTCCTAATATAGGTTTACCTCGTGATACTTAGCACTTAGGGGTTAAAATTTTTCTTTGTCTCAATATCTACCCAAATTGCTCAGGTGCAACAGGATAATTTTGAGCAAAGTGGTCTCACTTTGGTTCTAACGAACCTCTTACCTTTTCTTTCGGGACTACTAAAGACTACCAACTTTCCATTCTATCGTAAACTATCCTCACATGATCTCTCAAAACTACCAACAACATTCTAGTTACTACCTTAATCTAAAAATTATCGTAATGTTATAATACCTATGAATTCTATCATAGACCTACATTGTTCTTTACTTACTATTGTTACCAGATTTATTACCGAGTACTTGTCCTAATTACAAACCTATCATGGTCTCGGAGCTAATTTTACCATGATCTTGTTATGACTTACCTGTTCCTCGGGATTTAAGAACTAATCCCATCAGGATAATTCTTATTATTAGCTTACGGTTGTTGATTCCCAACCAAATTCTACTTCATCACATAGAATTCTCAAGTGAATGCCACATGATTTACTTCCAATTGTATCTATAGATACTCTAATGGTCTACCTTAAGTGGTATAGTGGTCTCAACTAGTGGTAAGATTTCGCTACTTCATAGGGATTCAAAATATAGACTCCATCACTACTACTACTCCATGCCATAATCTTCTTTGATAAATTTAACTGACTTAAGATATCTTAGTGGTGTTATACCTATTTAGATTTAACTCAAATAACACTTCTCTAGAGAAGACATATAACTACTCCTTAAGAAAGATGATAAAAACATCCAACTTAAGTGTGACAAGGTTTATCGTCAAGTGGATATCCATCACAATTATTGGTTTAGATAAGATGGCTTTAGTCACTATCCAACCTACAGATCTCCTAAAAAGGGTATTAATCCTAAGGTCAAAGCATATTCTCTCATACCAGCTGCAGTGACCTAGCATACCACCGCATGATGTAATACACTATAGTCGTTGACATAACACCAATGAAACACCGTTCACTAGTATTACATCCCTCAGAGTGGTATGATGGCCCAAAATATACCGAGCTCGTTGGGGAACCCCAAGAGGAAGGTATGCTGAGCACACAACAAGTTTTCCCTCAGTTATGAAACCAAGGTTACCGAACCAGTAGGAGCAAGGAAACACCTCCAAGCTGTTGTTTCCAACTTGGAATCCTGCACAACACAACCACATAACTTTGCCCCCAACTTACAGTGAGGTTGTCAATCTCACCGGTTTTGCTGAAAACAAAGGATTAAACGTATTGTGTGGAAGATAATAATAACTTGCAGAAAGTAAACACAAAACAGTAAATAGTTGTAGATTGATGGTAAAAGAAAGGACCGGGGTCCATTGTTCACTAGTGGTGGTTCTCCTTAAGATAGATGACATGTTGGGTGAACAAATTACAGCGGGGCAATTGACAAACATCGAGAAAGCATACATGCATATACTAATCATCTTGACTCCTATGAGATTTGATTGGGCATTACAACATTATACATAGAACGTAATCCAACTGCATCTATGACTAATAATCCACCTTCAGGTTATCAATCTAAACCCCCTCTAGTATTAAGTTGCAAGCAACAGATAATTGCATTACGCATTGCGTGTAAAGTAAACAATACGATTGTTCTATGAACAAAGGATTGTTGTTTTCTCCCTAGTAGCAACAACACATCTAGTACCTTAGAGATTTCTATCACTTCCCCAGATTACTAGAGGCATGAACCCACTATCGAGCATAAATACTCCCTCTTGGAGTTGCTAGCATCTACTCGGTCAAGATATCTACTAACAATGGAGAGCATGCAAGATCACAAATAACAAAGACATGATAGAATCAATAATCAATCTGAAATAGCATCTCAATATCCATCGGATCCCCGCAAACACAACATGTATGATTACAAATAAATGATCTTGATCATGAACGGAGCTCACAAGATCTAGAAATGGTAGCACAAAGGAGAATAGCCAACCATCTAGCTACTACATGGACCCGTAGTTCAAGGATGAACTACTCACGCATCACATCAGAGGCTTGCATGGTGATGAAGAAGGCCTCCAGGGTGAATTCTCCCCTCTGGCAGGGTGCCAGGAAGAGCTTAAGATCCCTCCCAATCTAGGGATGGAGGTGACGGCGCCTACAGACTCTTTCGTGGAATTTTTGATCGGGTCCTTAGGGTTTCTGTGTTGGAGGCATCTTATAGGCGAAAGGGGAGGCCGAGGGGGTGCCCTAGACGGCCACACCACCCCTTGGCGCGGGCCAGGCCTGGCCACACGGCCAGGTGGTGTGGGCGGCCCCTGGCCCCTCTCTGTCTCGTAATCTGGCTCCGTGTCCCCCTCAGTGAAATATTGACTTTGGCTTTTGTCCCATCCAATTCCGAGAATATTCATTTTCTGACTTTCCTGGAACCAAAAACAGCAGAAAACAAGCAGCTGGCACTAAGGCATCTTGTTAATAGGTTAGTCCAACAAAGTGTATAAAAATACTCCAAAGTATGGACAAATAATAAGAAAGTAGATATAAAACAAGCATGGAACATCAAACATTATAGATATGTTTGCAACGTATCAACATCCCCAAGCTTAACTCCTGCTCGTCCTCGAGTAGGTAAGTGATAAAAAGAAAGAATAATTTTGAGGTGACATGCACCATCATAAACTTGATCAAAGTATTTGTAAAACATTGATAACTGGGATCATAGTACTTCAACATAGCATGAACGATAAAGTTCTAACAATAAGACATAGCAACTATGTTGTAACATGAAAAGGCACAAACAAAAGATTCATGAATAACAATGCTTTGCAAGAGGTTTGTTTGTTTCCCATAAATAAAACATAGCGTAGTGGCATCCAGCTTGTCCCTCATAATGTAGCAAATCATAATTGCATAGGACACCATCAAATTTTATAATGGTGACTAGATACAAATAGTTTAAGAACAAGTAATATCAAAGTTATGCATCAATCAACAAGTCTTGGGACAATGCACATTAAACTAAGAATGGCCACTATGCTCTCTCAATAGGTGCATAAAGATAGAAGGTGGAGACTCAATATAAAAGTGGAAGAAAGGCCTTCATAGAAGGAAGCAGGGATTCAAGTTTCATAAAGAGCTTCCAAAAATTATGGTACTTATTAGCTTTCACCTCTCATTACCCCTATCATAAGCATCTTGAAGTGATTAAGGTTAAAGTGAACAAACTATGTAGTATATGCTTGACAAAGTATAAGTTGGAAATCTCATGTCCCTTGAATACGAGGGGCCGCTCCTCATGCTACTCAAGTTTAGTTTCCGGTAAGGTCTTGTCATAGTAAGTACATGTGTATCATAGAGAACCGCCAATGGGGTACCCCTTGCCCGATGATACGGAAGAATCCCTATATCAAAATGACAAGGCAAGCAGACAACGAGCATCTCAGCAATCTTCTTATTTACCATGGGAAAATGGTCCTTTTTTATCTCTTTCCTCTTTTCTCATATCTCTTTTTTTCTTTTTCTCTTTTTCTCAATCTCTATCTCTTTTTTATAATAAGAATGCTTCATAAATTGCTCATTATAGTTATGCTGCACGTTTCCACCATGATTAGGGATTAGACCGGCGGCCCAGACGTTTCTCTAACACACATACATAACTCCATGGACTTACAAGCTCCCCTTTCATTTCACACCGACGACATCCATAGACAAAAGAGCATGATATCAACTAGGTACAATGTACAAGTGCAATGTTGAAAGCGTTCCCCATGACAACATGGTTCTGCTAATCCCCAACATATAAGTGCAAGCGTATACAACATAAACGACACAATGGTTCCAGTTTATTAGGGCAAGAAAAGTAAAGTGTGCCATCAAGTTCGTGAGAGCTTTAATCACTAGTTTTCTCATAACAAGTTTAATTCAGAAGGTAGATAAAAACATGAATATACTTGGAATAGCAAATGATAATAGGTAGGTATGGTGGACTCTTTGGAATAACTTGGTTTTATTTGGAGTTGGATGCATGAGTGGAACTCATACTTGGTTATGGAGGCTAGCAAAAGACTGGGAGCGAGCAACTAAGAGAGCAATAATGGCCATAATCATGCAAAGTGACAAACCATTATTAATTAAAGAATAAAGTGATATTACAAGTCGAAAACTAAAGGATCATAAAGTCTATGGTGACTTGGTATAGTCTTAACATGGTGTGAGCATGCGCCAAGTCAACCCCAATAAAGCATCAAAGGAGAATACCACAATACTATGCTTTAATATGCTAAAACAAAGCATGATTCTTTCAAGGCACATTAAGCAATCTCAATTGTTTATAACATGTCATGCTACATCAAAGATCACTAAGCATAAAGCCAAAACAATATCAAGCATGACATGACAAAGCATAGGCCACAGTCAAAAACAAGCTCTCTTTACCACTTAAGCATGAACTTTCCTATCTTTTCCAATCCAAACCAAACTATTTGAAAACTAATGTATGAAAGAGGGGGTCCAACCAATTTATTCAAGAAAACTAAGAAAACCAAGCAAACGAAAACCAAAAACAAAAACGAAGACGCTCCAAGAATGACACAACTGTACATGAAACAATAAAAATGAATTGTTTGGAAGAACCTGAGATTTTTTATTGATGAAGAAGGGGATTCCTTGGGTATCCCCAAGCTTTGACGCTTGTACTTCTTGGATATTTCTTGGGGTGACACGGGGTGGAATCCCCAAGCTTGAGCTTTAGTACATTCTTCATCTCATTACATCATTCTCTCCATACACCTGAAATTCTTCCTTCATACAAAACTTCACACAATCTTTATTAGCAACATTAGTGCACTCAAGATAATAAGTCTTTGGGTTCAGTTTCAACACCAATAAAACTTCCATTAAAACACAAGATATTGTATCACTTCCCTTGAAAATCTCAATTCCCCAAAGAGAACCCAAAAAGGAACCAACAAGAAGCAAATGCAAATAATGGCAGAAATCTGTCAAAACAGACCGGCAGGTAAAAACCAATTTTTTCAAAGACCTTATGTTGCTCAAATCAAAAAGTGTTGAACTAACGAAAGTTAGATAACAACCTAGGGTAGAAGCACAAAAATTCACTCCTCAAAAAAACATACAGATATTTTATACGATTTGTACAGCGAAGCACAAAAATCTGTTTCAGGACAACAACTTTCCCAAGCATTACTTCTCTCTCATTAGAGGTTACTCTTGGCACAAAAACCACACAAAAATGATAAGGAGAGGTTATTACTAAAGCAATAACTTCCAAGACTCAAGTAAAACTTTGGGTTATCTCCCAATAAGTACTTTTCTTTAACGCCTTTGAGCTAGGCATGATAATTTCGATGATGCTCACATAAGAAATATGAATTGAAGTAAAAGAGAGCATCAAGAAGCAAATTCAAAACACATTTAAGTCTAACCCACTTCCTATGCATAGAAATATTGTATGAAAATAAATTCACAAAGAACAAAGTGACAGGCATAAGAAGATAAAACAAGAGTAACTTCAAAACTTTTAGCAAATAGAGAGGTGTTTCAGTACCATGAAAACTTTTATAACCATATTTTCCTCTCTCATAATAATTTTCAGTAGCATCATGAATAAACTCAATAGTATAACTATCACATAAAGCATGCTTTTCATGATCTACAAACACTAGAGCTTTATTATAAACATTTTCAAAAGAATCCTCAGGAACATAACATTCATCCTCCTTTAGTAAGCATGGGGTACAATCGAATATTGTAAGGGGTAAAGTGTTACTCTCATTAGAAGGTAGGAATGGGTAGATCCATTCTTCCTCCTCTTGATAATCACTCTCCTCCTCTTTTTCATCCAATGAGCTTCCAATTTCAGCAATTTCTTCTTCCATAGGCTCCTGCAAGGCATTAGTCTCTTCCACTGGTGGAGAGCATCTATTAAGATATTCAAGAATATAGCCATTTTCTTTCTTGTAATTATCAAAGCAAAATTTAAGTATATCATAAATCTCATATTTATAAGGTGCATCATCAGTATTTTCAAGCAAATAAGCAAGTTCGAATGCACCCTTCCAAGCAATAAATTCTTCAATTTGGTCCACATCATAAAAGTCATAATTTCCCTTAACATAAGAAGATATGGTAACATCATCATTATACTCACATTGAAAAGGGAGGTGTTTATACCTCTTACAGCAACAAGATTTATCAAAGCAATAAGTAACATTATAAGTAGAGCACACGTTTCTAGCAATGGTATACAATTTATCAATTTGTTCCCATAGTGTTTCCCTTTTTGTGACAAGCGGTGTTCCTTATAATAATATTTTAGTTCTTCCGTGAACCCATCTTGCCAATTAGATTCAGTTTCAAAGAAACCAACCATTGATAGAAATCATGATAAAGCAAGACAATAATAGACCAACGAAAATAACAAATATAGTAGGAACTAATTTTTTTATATTTTTGATAAAAAGAACAAGCAAACAAAGCAGAAATAAACTAAGCAAAACAAAATTAACAAAGTAAAGAGATTGGTTATGAGGGACTCCCCTTGTGAATATTTCCTTGAATCCCTGGCAACAGTGCCAGAAAAAGTGATTGATGGCCCAAAATATATCGAGCTCGTTGGGGAACCCCAAGAGGAAGGTATGATGAGCACAGCAACAAGTTTTCCCTCAGTTATGAAACCAAGGTTATCGAACCAGTAGGAGCAAGGAAACACCTCCAAGGTGTTGTTTCCAACTTGGAATCCTGCACAACACAACCCCATAACTTTGCCCCCAACTTACAATGAGGTTGTCAATCTCACCGGTTTTGCTGAAAACAAAGGATTTAATGTATTGTGTGGAAGATAATAATAACTTGCAGAAAGTAAACACAAAACAGTAAATAGTTCTAGATTGATGGTAAAAGAAAGGACCGGGGTCCATAGTTCACTAGTGGTGGTTCTCCTTAAGATAGATGACATGTTGGGTGAACAAATTACAGCGGGGCAATTGACAAATATCGAGAAAGCATACATGCATATACTAATCATCTTGACTCCTATGAAATTTGATTGGGCATTACAACATTATACATAGACCATAATCCAACTACATCTATGACTAATAATCCACCTTCAGGTTATCAATCCAAACCCCCTCCAGTATTAAGTTGCAAGCAATAGATAATTGCATTACAAATTGCGTGTAAAGTAAACAATACGATTGTTCTGTGAACAAAGGATTGCTGTTTTCTCCCTAGTAGCAACAACACATCTAGTACCTTAGAGATTTCTGTCACTTCCCCAGATTACTAGAGGCATGAACCCACTATCGAGCATAAATACTCCCTCTTGGAGTTGCTAGCATCTACTCGGCCAAGATATCTACTAACAACGGAGAGCATGCAAGATCAGAAATAACAAAGACATGATAGAATCAATAATCAATCTGAAATAGCATCTCAATATCCATCGGATCCCCGCAAACACAACATGTATCATTACAAATAGGTGATCTTGATCATGAACGGAGATCACAAGATCTAGACATGGTAGCACAAAGGAGAAGAACCAACCATCTAGCTACTACATGGACCCGTAGTCCAAGGATGAACTACTCAAGCATCACAACGGAGGCTTGCATGGTGATGAAGAAGGCCTCCAGGGTGAATTCTCCCCTCCAGCAGGGTGCCGGGAAGAGCTTCAGATCCCTCCCGATTTAGGGATGGAGATGACGGTGGCTACAGACTCTTTGATGTTGATCGGGTCCTTAGGGTTTCTGTATCGGAGGAATTCTTATAGGCGAAAGGGGAGGCTGATGGGGTGCCCTAGGCGGCCACACCACCCCCTGGCATAGGCCTGGCCTGGCCATGCGGCCAAGTGGTATGGGCGGCCCCTGGCCCCTCTCCGTCTCGTATTCTGGCTCTGTGTCCCCCTCGGTGAAATATTGAGTTTGGTTTTTGTCCCGTCCAATTCCTAGAAAATTCATTTTCTGACTTTCCTGGAACCAGAAACAGCAGAAAACAGGCATCTGGCACTATGGCATCTTGTTAATAGGTTAGTCCAAGAAAGTTTATAAAAATACTCCAAAGTGTGGACAAAACATAAGAAAGTAGATATAAAATAACCATGGAACATCAAAAATTATAGATACGTTTGCAACGTATCATGGTACAACAGAAACACAACAGGTCCAAGACATGACTATAGGTTACAACTCGACTCTTTACAAAAGATCCAGAGAACAATCTAGGTTAAAGAAAGAGAAAGAAACTTCTTACAAAGAAGAACCAGAAATAATAACTCAGAACTATCTAGCTAATAATACTAGCATCCAAACTAATTGGCTTGCAATTGCTACTAATGCAATGCTCTACAGAAGTAGGCTTTATGGCTAGAGTATCTACTCGTAACTAATCAGGAACTTCGTCTTCACTTCGGTTGATGAGTATGTTGACTTAATTGACTTTATTGAAGAATTTTAGCTGTCGATGATGGTTTCTTGAGCAGAAATTGATGTTGACGTCGTCTTCAACGGCTTAAAACCTAGCAAGGATTAAGAAGGTACTGTTGAGTACGAGTGTACTCAGCAAGTTCACTAAAAAGGAGTGTATGATGCAGTATCTCTACAGCCACAGACCAAAGGTCGTAGGCAATGCAGGTTTTCATAAACCTTTCTTCAAAGGTTGCTTTTATTCTGAAAACTATGTCTGCCAGCCTTCACAGGTTGACCAGAACCATCATGGGGTTCCTTTCCTGCCGCATTCGTAGACCCTTCCCGAAACAGGTAGTAACATGTCACTATTCTTACACTCTGCAGAGGTGCGTTACTTTACCCATGAGAGACCAAATCCTTGTTGCATAACCGAGTATCTTACCCTTCCACACTTCCTTTGGTGTGGGGCCCAGTAGATGATCCAAGCCAATCACTGCCCTCTCTGCGACCCTATATGTCTGCACGATCCTTCGGGCTGAGCTCCATCTCTGTTAAGCCCCCTTTCGGGCAAGATATAACCCTGATGAGTTCCCGAAGACTCTATGAGCCAATTATGCCCCTGGCAAGCTCCATAAAGGTGTGACTATACCTCGGGCAGCCGCTCATAGATAATCTAGACACCAAAATCGTGGGGCCTAAGGGTTCCCACCCATATGCTAGATCTGCACAAGGAATCACGGTGTCATATTAAGGTCGTCTTGCGACATACGAGAGGAAGAAGATACAGCTGACTTCTCCGTCCCATTCCAAATCTCATGGTTAACGCCTAATATACGGCGCTAGAATCACTAGCGACATTGGTTGTTAAGTCCTAGATATTATGCTCCTTTACCAGTGGAACTATATCAATAGATTATTACCATTTCGTAAATAATCCATAATCAAATTATTATGAAAATAGTGTTTTCTGACCTTTTTGAAATGCAGGTGATGACAACATTTGAGTTACAAGCATTTGATAGAAAATAACCAAAGGACATGAGCAAGTTGTGAACTTGCCTTTTGTGATTGCGAGATTATGCAATTACGGTCTTCATGACAATAGAAGATCCAATATCTGAAACTAGCATCATTGGTCCAATAAGGACTAATGTTTAAAGAAGCAATATGCTATGATGCATAAGTAATGTAATGCAGTTTGGAAAACCCTAGAGTAATACCTAATATGGTGAATAGGTTAAAGTTTGGGTGATTTCTCTAAGATTTAGTTTGTCTATAAGTTTACTTTACAAACAAATATATAAATACAAGGGACTTAATACTAACATGTATGATTCAAAGTAAGTATAACAACACATGATTAGAGTTATTTGATATTATGTAACCATTATGGAAGTTCATGTTTTAGGTTAACAAGAGTTGAAGAACTTATTATGAGATTGTTGTTTGAAGTGGCAAAACGAATAACTTTTGAAGAAAAGGTTTCTTTGATAAGGTTTAACCAATCTTTATGGTTAATAGAATGTGATCGATGTCATTTGCATTTGTTCGATAAGTTTGGATTTGAGATGCCTTATGACTTAATTTGGAACAAACAAAAGTTAACTATAAAAAAAATTAGATATAGGGTGTGATGTGTTTTAAAAGTATTAATAAGCTTTAAACCTTGAAACAAGCATGTTTGAAGGTATAGGATCATTCACTTTCAGCTTAAGTGAATGATGAGTTTAAATGTGATTTCTTATTATAAATATAGTTTATCTTATTAAGGAAAGTAAATTTAGATGACTTGAATAAACTATTAGAGCTAGAATCATGTTTAAGAATAGTTAAGAGATAAATAGCATTCATTTTTATGATGTTCAAAATTTACTTAAAATTGTTGGTTTAGTTTGAATTTATGATTTTAAAAGAGTTTTATAAGGTTAATAAGTTACACTTAAGTTTTATTATAGATCCAAGTTATAGCTTTGGACTTAGTATTTAGTTATTAGGGATTTAAGGTGTTATATATAGAATTGTGATTATTATTATCTTATTTAAGAGATGTTTTTATAGAATTTACAAACTAGGTCTTTTATAAAATAGGTAAGGATTTATTTCCTTAAAATCTTAAATTCTTAAGGAAAATACTTTAGTATTTTTCTAGTAAAATATATTTACTCAAGATCTTAAAAATGATTTTTATTTATTTTTAAGTATTATTTTTATTTTTACAAAATTCTACAAAGTATTAAATATCTTTAAATTTTGGCTTCTAGTTTTATTTGTCAATAAATTAAGTTAGTATTTTTATAAAATAGTAGATTTATTTTCATATGCAAAAATAATTTTTATTCATTTTTAAGACATTTTCTTAATTTATGAAATTTCACTTAGGATTTAAGGGTGTTAATATTTATTTGCATTTTATTAAACATAAATAAGTAAAATTATATTTTTCTTAGGTAGATATTATTTTTGTAGTCTTGTTGATATATTATATATATTTTTAAGACTTTTCTATATTTTTCTAGGGCGGAAATAAGCTTAGGGGTATTTTGGTAATTTGTATTTGTATTTTTGTAATCTTGTTGATATATTATTTTATTTTTTGAAATTTCTTATCCTATTTAATCTAGGCCGTTTGGTTGGGCACATGGGCAAACTTGGCCCATCTGGATCTGGCTCGGGTCATCCAGAGCACGACCCATCTCTCTCCTCCCTCTCTTCTCCTACACATTCGCACACATCCTCGCTCTCCCTCGATCCTCTGCGTCACCCACATACGCCACCGCCGACACCCACCTGACCAACGTCGGCCAAATCCAGCGCCGTCGGCTGCGGCCGTATGCTGGCATTGGCTCGCCACCGCCTCCTCTTCCTTTCTCCCTATCGATTGAGTATAGTCGCGGACTCGCACGCGCCTAGCCGACACCCTAACTCTACCTTCGTCTGGCTGTTGTCAATTCTAACGCCACCGCACCTCTAATGGCTTCTGGTGGTGTTGCTGCTCGACCATGACACTCTCCGCGTGCAACTACCATGATTGGGACGGCTCAGCATGGTGCAGGTTCCTTGGTGCCCACCGTCGACCTAGACTTCACCTTCCTCAATTTGACGTCAGCGGGACGGTGCTGAGGCGCAACCCCGGCACCCTCCCTTTTGATTACGACGCTGGTGAGATGGTGCAATGGACGCAAATCCTGGCGTCGACTCTTTGCTACTCCCACATACGGCACGGTGAGTTCTATCCTGTGACCGGCCATCGAGCCGATGACCTTACTTGATGGTCTGTGGTGTCGCTTCTAAGGCAATGTATGATGCTAGGTGTAGACATGTGGGGGTGATGGATCAGTGATGCTGTCATTAATATACTTAGGAGTAGCCTGAGATATAAGAGATACTACTAAGTTCGATGCTTCAGTTTGGATGAACATTCATCCACAACATATGTTTGTTGGTGATATCCACGATGTGTTGAACTTGAGTGACTATAGTCCAGTAGCTTGATTAGTTCACTTATGATTTCGAAGAAGAACCGGACAGTGTGATACTTGAATCAAAATGATTCATAAGTTGTTGACTAGGAAAATGATTTATATTCCTATTGAAATTGTTGATATCTGTGGTTTTGGTTCATAGCTTTGTTATTTTTGGAATCCACTATGGTGGTGTTTTTATTGAAGTGTAAATTCCACTACATGAAGATTTGCTATCCCTATTAGCTGGTTGTGCTATATTCATATATGAGTTATATTTCGTGAACTGAACCTATGGTTCAGTGATGATCTTGGTCTACAATTGCATCCCTTTAAATGATTCCTAGCGAAAGATGGCTACGGAAATGATTTGGAATCTTCGTTAGTTGCTTGCAGATGGTTTTTGAATGAGCTATTGATGATTAGATCATGCACAAGCATGACCTTGGACAAATATGAATTGGAATATGCAAAGTAGATTCTTTTTATCTACTTAATATCTTGATATCTAGATATATGATTCCTAGAGCAGATTTTCTAGGAAGATGATTTAATTTAACTACAGATGACTTGCAGATGATTAATGATATACATGGTAATGTGAACCTATGCTCCAGAAATGATCATAGTGTTGGAAATATGCCCTAGAGACAAATAGTAGTAAGGACTATTATCATATTTCATATAGTTTATGATTAAGTTTTATATCATGCTATAACTGTATTGAGTGGAAACATCAATACACGTGTGATATACAAACAACCAGGGGTTCCCAGTGAAACTCTAGTCACTAGTTCATTGTTCAAAAGATGATCATGTTTCCTGATCATGTGGCATTTATGCCAGTTGGAAATGAGGTCATCTCATTCGGAGATTGAGATGATGAAACAATACCCGACCTAAACATCGTGACCCGATCATGTCACGAAGTTCAAAGTTACGATGATTAGAAATGGATCCTCGTAGACTATTCCTTAGACAGTGAGGCTATATCAATCACTATCTCCCGAGGGAGCTTAGATATCATGTGACGGGAAGATACTCAAGGGCCCACTCGGAGAAGTTATATCCAATAGCTGCGCAGCGTGTGATTAGATCACAAGGATATCACTTGTCGGGATGAGTTAAGTAGCATTGTTCAGTAACAAGATTGAACACGACATGGTGATGTCATTGATCGAATCTCGGGCAATGCAGGTATCGAATGACAAAGGGAATAAGACACGACTGTCACGGTTGAAACGACGAAAGATCTTCGTGGAACGCACAGGGGTCACATGGACATCCAGGTCCCTCTGTTGATCATTGGTGTGGGAGTATCCCGACCATGTCTGGAGTGTTCCCGAACCGTAGGGTATCACGCTTAAGGGCTTGATGATGCTTAGAGAGTGTTTATAGGATCGGTAGAATCACCGAAGAAAAGAAGGGAGAAAACCGGAAGGGTTTCGGTAAGTCCGGAGGATGTCCGGAGTGGAGGTGGAAGGTGTTCCATGGCCACGGAGATTAGATAATATGTGAATGAATGCTAAATATTGATTTAATCATTTATTCATAATTATTTAATAAAGAGAAAATAAATTAAAAGGTCAAAAGGCTTAATGGGCCAATTT